>OV816030.1:134450002-134592813 GCA_929113105.1 Agrypnus murinus | reverse complement strand
TATATATATATATATATATATATATATATATATATATATATATATATATATATATATATATATATATATATATATATATATATATATATACAATCACTCTGAAGTTTTTTTCTAAACAATAACAGCTTACCTATTTCCAGGGTTTCGATCATACAGGAGTAGTCGTCGTCGTCGTAGCAAGAATTAGAACTGCTCGTCATCATCATCATCATATTGATTACTGCTGCTGCTGCGGTAGCTGTACACGTGTTGCCTGCTGCTACTAGTACAGCCTAATAACTGCTAACTTTATATAGACACGTACACCTACCTAGGTCTTGTGCGCGCATACTCAGTAACACGTATACGGTAAACAAGTTGTCGATGTTGACAAACAAGTCTTATCCTGTCGCTGACACGTCATCATCATCATCATCATCATCATCGGCCGGCGTAGTTGTATCAATATTAGCTCTCTCATACATGTATACCCGTTACATGTATACTAGGTATGAACAAACACTTTGATGTATGTATGAACGCTCTTCTAATCATGCTAGTAAATGAAACATCAATATTTATACATATTATTTTTTTTTTTTTGTTATAAATTTAATAGGCATAGAGTAACATTATCTATATTTGACAAATTATTCACACACACACACACACACAGTATGAGCTGAGAGTTCGTAACACTTACAAATTGTTTTTGTTGTAACCTATTTCTAAGTTTATTTACGCCAAGGTGTCCTCAGTATGACGGTGCAAACGTCGTCGGCGTTGATGTCTCCTGCTGATGCTGATATGATAGCAGTCGTGTACGTACGGCATCGATAAACTTTTGCGGATAATGTTTTATTATTTCTAATAAAATGAACGAGTTCAATCCACCACCAATTGCTGCTGCTGTGTTGTCTATTAAACTGGTAGCTGAGTAGTAACCGCATAACAGTTCGGACGTGAATAAAATTGAATCGGATGTCGGGAGCGATTTATAGGCATCTTCATGGCGTCTCAGTTGACCTTCTGCTACGTTCTCTATGTTTGCGTGGTAGAAACGTGAAAAGTCGAGGTGACGTAACGTTCGAGCATGATGATTGATCAACGGTGCTAAATGCAGTATAGACTGAAACTCGTAATCTTTTAAGGTTATAGTCCGCTGTTTATCATGTATGGCCACCCTGTTGCCGAAAAACTCGTTGTGAATAATCTCGATGTATAAATTGTCACATAGATGGAATTTCAAATGTTTATCGCGATGTGTTTTGTTGCTGTTGTCGGGGTCGTCGTTGCAGCAGCAACCATGAAAGAAATTTTTAAACATTGCCTCGACTCGTATATCATACAGCTCGAACCAGTCCCGTTCCGACAACACCAATTCACCATACTCACATATGCTATTCACGCATTCGAGCTTCACTACCGCGTCAAATTCTCCTGGTCGTCGTCGGGCGGAATAAGTCCTACTTGGATGTTGTGTATATGGTCGTAGTTTTCTTTTTCCCCGGGAGGTCTCGTAACATACAACGGATACTGAACAGCCCCGAGCAGTTGAACACGTACTTCATCTTTAGCTGCTGCTACTACTGGTGTATCTATGACGGTAAAGTTTGCTGATGCTGCTGCTACAGCGTCATAAGCGTAGTATAGAGGCGGTTGCTGCGACAGGAACGCTAAAACAATAATAATACAATAATCGATTAATATAAGCATAAACACACACAAAAGTCTTAAACATCTTACCTGTTTCTTCATTGTTCCACGCTTGACCGTCGTCGTTGTAGGTACTTGCTGTTGATGATGATGCATGATCTGCAACATCCGAACCTTCCTCATCTAAACAACAAAATAGACACAAATTAGCATACAAACTTGAAGTTTTATAAACAACAACTTACCTATTTCCAAGGGTTCGCTCTCACAGTTATCATAACAATAATAATTAGGACTGCTAGCCATTATCGTAATTGCTGCTGCTGCTGCTACTGCTGCACACGTACTGTCTACTGCTACACACTAACAACGGTCGGCTTTATATAGTCACCTATACTTACCTAGATCCAGCGCATGCTCAGTAACACGCATAAGGTAAACAAGCAGTCATCGCTGGCAGACAAGTCTCATCCTGTCGCTGACGCGTCATCATCACAGGCAGGTGTTCGTAGGTAATTACCTCATTCTCTCTCTAAGTTATAGCTATCACCTTTTTCATACCTTGGTACAGACGGGTGAGAATAGTAATAATACACGCATATAAAACATTAATCTTTTATTCTATGACAATATTTCTCAGAAAATTTTTATTGAACATCAACAAAACAACAATAATTAAATAACTAAACAACTATCTGTTCTCGGATAACCATGATAGAACATCTTTTATTCTACGATAATGTTTCTCAAACACTTTTAAACAAGTTTTGTATCTCTTCATCAATCTCTTCGGACGCTAGTAGAGGACCTCAAGTACACTCGCTGTATTATGTGATTTATGTTGAGCTTCAGATTTAATAGGATGAGCCGAGCTGTTGAGTATACTTATTGATATTGAGCTGGAGGTTAATGATTGATTTAAGCGTCCATCCGCTATCTTTTTGCTAGATAAAGAAATATATGTGTGTTAGTTTATTTCTAACTTTCAACAATCTCTATACTTACTTGAAACTCTTCGAGATCCTTAAGGATAGGATCTTGAATATTGATCTTGAACCATTGGGCTAAATTACTATATCGGTATATGGCTACATTTTTAGTGTTTATATATTTTATTTCTTCTATAATAGTATCCCCTTTTTTGACTTCAAACATGCCTGTTAAAGCCGTGTTCACCTTTAACGCCGCATCCTTCTTCAACCCATTCAGCATACGCCTCTGAAAAATGACTAAACAGTCTTCCATGAAAGCCTTCGGATCAATATGCCTGATGTTAGTTATTGCAGCAGTTCGCATACGTCCCTTAAATGCTGATTTCATGTCTGACCATTTGACTCGGCTACAGGTTGTCTCTTTTCGCTGGTTATATCCCTCGCCTACAGTTTTTAAGGCTTTGACTGTCTCTCGATAAGATTTCGCTTGAGCCAAGCAGGCTAATAGATGGTTCTTCGCTCCCAATGATGACGCTGAATCTAGTGCCTTATTAAGTTTTCTTATCGTTATGGTACATTGTTTTAAGGCTCTGAGGATAGCATTACTATCATCATCTATCTGTAGGTCGTAGACAAGTCTCCTTAACTCTTCAACAAGTTCGCTGGCGAAAGACATGTTTTTATTATAAAGGTTAAATATGGATGTGAAGAGAGATAAGTGTTACTCGTTCAATTGCTGCACTGAGACTGAAATCTAGAGTTAGAATTTCGTTCTATATCCCGTTTACACGTACCGCCGATAAAACAGCTGGAAGCTGTGTCACCGGCCACCACGTGCGCCTCGACGTCAGCAGCCTGCAATTGGAGAATCCGGCCGACCAACCACGACGCAGCACCAGCCTGGAGGAGGGACCGACATCGTAACATTTAAGCGCTTCACGCGAGACGCTCGCGCTTATTATTTTTCCAACTTTTGCTTAACTGCTATCATACTTTGTTAAATATATATTTGGATTAATATATGATTTATTTTGTGTTATAATACTGCCGTATTATTTCTTTAACCTTTCTTTCCTTTTAATAGCATTATTTGGTAACTCTGAATACTACGAGCCGTTCAACGGTAACAATTGGCGCCCAACTACAGTGTGTGTTTGGATGAACACAACAACCTACGACCCAGCCTATGGTGAACACCCGATCGACAACGCGAGAAATGGCAGAGGACAACAAACCGACAGCCGCATCCATGGACCCGTCTTCGGCGTTCTTCGCGGCCCTTCTGGACCGGCTCACCGCCCTGACACCGACGGCAGTCAACCTGGCCCTACCCACCTACGGCGGCAACGACGATGAAGACCTGGAGGACTTCATCTCCCAGATGACTGCCAACATCGCGGCATCCCCGGACCAGCTGAGGCTCACATGGTCCAACTGCGGGAACCAGCACGCGCCCTGGCCCAGAAGCAGCCGCCAAGGACTCCGGAGCAGCTGTTCGAGCTTCTACGTAGGACCTACGACTCCCCCGTTCAGCGCGTCCAGCTGTACCAGGAGTTATACGCGAAGACCCAGGCCGACCGTCAGGTAACCGCGGATTTCCTAACCCGGAAGATGTCTTTGTTGCAGAAGCTAGCACCAGGTATGCGGGAAGCCGACAAGATCCACCTTCTACGGAAGCTGCTCCGTCCCGAGGTAGCGGTCTACCTTAGCGGCCACTTCAACAGCGTGCGAGACCTAGCGGACGCAGCCATCGCCACCGCGGACACCCTCCAGTCCACCAAGAAGGCGACCAACCCCTTCATCAGCGCGGATCAACTTCCGAAATGCCGCTTCTGCCCGGAAAGACACTTCCACCGCGACTGCCCCGTACGGAGTTCGGGAAACGACGCCGGGAGGGATTAGGCCGGCATATTCCCTCCTTAACCGCCATGCCCGGCATACAGGTACAGCCAAACGCAAAGAAAATGTCACCCCTATAAACTCGGGTCTCTACCGCCGTAATGAGTTTATGGCATATTGTAAATTATAACCGAGCGAGTTTCACATTCAGCTACCTACATTTTTTCGGTGTTTTTGAAAGGTTTTTTTTGTAAGAAATAATAATATGCTTAAAATAGTATATTATTACCCAAGGTTTAGACATACGCTATTATAGCCCTAGCGTTGATTTTAAATCCCGAGGCGCGTAGCGCCGAGGGATTTAAGACGCGTGGGCTATAATCGCGTGTCTAAACCGCGGTTAATATACAATTTTTTCCACTACTAACATGTAAGTTATCCTGATCATTAAATTATTTTAAAAAATGTTGACCGGTTAATTCTTCAGCGAGTAAAGCTGGCAACGTCGCTTGGTGTTTGAGATGTCAAACGTGTAATTGGTTTTAGTCACTGTAGTTAGTTTAGTTACTGTTTTCAACAGTAGAATTCTTGTTTTACGACCGTTATTAAAATACAATTTAACTATTAACAAATCAACATTCTTTTAACTAATACACAGTAAACACACACTACTTCCTCAGGAATTGTAAATAACATAAATTATAACAACTGTACAATTAACTATTATTTTGCTTCTAATTAATAAGCTTTTGTTTTTTCATTATATATACTATTTATACTATTCCGATACTAAATATAATATATCTTAAGTTCAAAATAATAAGTTCAAGTAATCATTTATTAAAAATACACCCTTCCTACAAAAAATTAGGTTATGTTAGAAATGTAATTTTGATGTGTTATAATATTTATTTTAATAGAAGGCATAGACTTTGACAGGTGGTTTAGCATTGTTTTCATTATTAACCTAGGTCAATAATATATATAATAGAGGCTTCTGGCAAGGGGTTAAGAAAATCAATTTCTGCACTAAACAACTGAAAGAGACACTAGAACATCGTACTCTTAGCCCCTGGGCTTTTATGAATGAGCAACGTTAAAATTTCCTGTATCTTTTTGGGGGTAGAATAAGGAGTTTTCCAGGAATATTACATGCTTACTCATAATCTAGGAAACAGCCAGTTCATTGTTGTCTTAAAGTAGGTAAAATTTTCTCAGAATACCTAATCCTTTTTAAGACGAGAGCTTCAAAGGAGAATTTTAATCTCACATATTCTAAACTACGGAAAAAAATCTTTGTGTGAGTCAAGTTACTGTTAATGTATCTACTGATCAAAAAATTTCTTTAAACAAAAATTAGGGCAAAAGTCAACGTACAAATTTTTTTGGTTGTTTTAACAATATTCTTGAAATTTAATGGTCACATGATGAAAGTTTTACTTGTCCTAAGTATTTCATCTAAAGTTCTGTCTACCTAGATAATAACTCGCTCGGTTATAATTTACAATATGCCATAAACTCATTACGGCGGTAGAGACCCGAGTTTATAGGGGTGACATTTTCTTTGCGTTTGAGTGTACCTAGGATTCAGGTAAGCATGAATAATGGCATTTGTTTCAGAGCGCTAGTGGACACCGGCGCCTCCATCAATGTCATCAACGCGAAGTTCGCCCCGGGAGCCCGGAAAATCGCCACCAAACTCCCACTGGCTAGCGGTAGCCAGAAGATGTCCTGCAGCGGGGAAGCGGAACTCGCCATCATCATCTCCGGATACGAACACGCCGCCAAATTCGTCGTCAGCAGCGACCTCCGAGAGGACTGCATTCTGGGGATGCCTTGGTTACAAGAGCAGCAAGCGACGGTGGACATCGTCAGAGGCTGCCTGTACCTGGGAATCGGAGAACGGAAGACCGTCTTCTGGACCAAACCACCCCCTAAGACGGAATCAATAAGTATCGGGGAAATTGATCACAGTTTCCCAACGGACGCGCAAACCCGGTTTAAAAATTTAATTTCAGATTTCCCCGCGCCTTTCAACACCACCCAGGGGATGACGACAACGAGCAGCACCAGGCATAAGATCGACGTGACGGAACGGAAGCCAGTCTGCCAACGCCCCTATCGCGTGTCGGATGAAAAGAAGCGGATCATCCAAGAACAGGTGGAAGAAATGCTGGCCCAAGGCATCATCGAGGCTTCCACATCGCCGTACTCCAGCCCGGTGGTCCTGGTGAAGAAATCCGACGGCACACCCCGGTTCTGCGTGGACTACCGCAAGCTGAACGCGATCACCACCAGCGAGCCATCACCGATGCCCATCATCCAAGAGACCCTGCGTGACCTGGGGGATGCAGCAGTGTTCACCCGTCTGGACTTGAAGAGCGGCTACTGGCAAATCCCTATGGACGAGGGATCCAAGCAGCTCACCGCCTTCAGCACCCCGGATGGAGGCCACTACCACTTCAAGGTCATGCCCTTCGGACTCCGCAACGCTCCGGCAACGTTTCAACGCCTGATGAGCCAGGAAGTTCTCGCAGGATACCTCCGTAAGTTCTGCATGGTCTACCTCGATGACATAATCGTTTACAGCTCCGACTACGAGACCCACCTCCGACATCTCGCTTTAGTCTTGGAGAGACTATCGCAACACCGCCTCCGGTTGTCCATCAAGAAGTGCGCCTTTGGAAAGGCGTCCCTCGACTTCCTCGGCCACACCATCCACCCGGGAATCATCACGCCCCAGCGGAAGCACGTAGAGCAGATCCGGCAGCTGCCCGTACCGACCAACAAGGACAAACTCCGGAGTTTCCTTGGCGTTTGTGGATGGATCCGCCAATACATCCCGGACTTCGCGACCATCGCGGCACCACTAACCGATTTGTTGCAGGCAAAGAAAACGTGGGAGATCACACCGGAAGTCATGGGGGCATTCAATCGACTGAAGACCGCATGCAGCCAACCGCTCCAGCTACACCATCCTCGCCCCAACGAGCCCCTGGTGGTCCAGACCGACGCTAGCTCCATCGGCATCGGGGCCATAGTCTACCAGGAGAACGACGACGGGACCAAGAGGATTATCTGCTTCGACAGCGCGCGCCTTAAACCAACGGAGCAGCGGTACCATATCAACGAGCAAGAGTGCCTGGCCCTGACATGGGCCCTCCGACGCTACCGACCGCTACTAGAAGGGAAACGCTTTAAAGTCCGGACGGACAGTAAAGCCCTCACCTGGTTACAATCGTTCAAAGAGGAAAAGGCAAAACTACTCAGATGGGCTTTGTTTTTACAGGAATTCGACTTCGACCTGGAGCATTGCCTCGGTACCCAGAACGAATTCGCGGACGTTCTATCGCGAGACCCCGAGGACGAGACCACCCACGACGCCCTAATCGACGCGCGACCAGCCTCACCGGAGCTCCACGCCCTGACCACCATCGTCGACGAGATCAAGCGGGCCCAAGACCAGGACGAAGAGACGCAAGAGTTCCTGAGACGCTGGCGAAACCCCTTCACCCCCGAAGATGAAGGCATCCGATCCGCGTACGAGCAATTCGAGGGATACCTTTATCGCGCCGCCACCGACACCGATCCGCAGACGCTGTACGTACCACCCGCCGCCCGAGAAAAAGGTACTCAAGCAACACCACGACGACAGTGGACACCCCGGCCGGGACGAGACCCACACCGCCATCCGCCGGAGATACTGCTGGCCGGAACTAGCTCGCAACGTCGCCCTCCACGTCCAACAATGCGTGACCTGCGCCGCCGTGAAAAGAGGTAAGTTACAGACTAACGCTAATTTACAGGCACGAAAACCAACACGACCATGGCATACCGTCAACATCGACATCATGGGGCCCTATCCACCAACAGCTTCTGGAAGAAGATACATCCTGGTGATCGAGGACGCCTTCACGAGATGGGTCGAGGCATTCGCGATGCGGGACGCCACCAGCCAGTTCATGTGTCGACTAGCGGAAGAGGAAGTCTTTCATCGGTTCGGCTACCCGAAGGTCATCCTCACGGACAACGGTACCCAGTTCACCAGCGACCTCTGGAGAACCACGTGCAGAAGATGGGGCGCGACCCACCACACGACGGCGATCTACCACCCCCGAGCCAACCCGGTCGAACGACGCAACCAGGAGATCAAGAAGGCCCTCCGCACGCGACTTCAGGGACAACCCCACGACGAATGGGTCCGCCATCTACCCCGAGTCCTCCACGACCTCCGCCTCCGGACCAACGCCGCCACGCGATCGAGCCCTGCCAAGCTGCTGTTCGGGTACGAGCCACTTCAGCCAGGGGATCAACAGCTTCCGGAACAACGGGAACCGCCATCCGCCGAAGACCGACAGAGGGAAGCCACCGCCAACCAACTTCGGTATCACCGGAGATACCAGGGGCAGCCCACCGCACCAGTCGCCCGGGTAGGAGAGGATGTCATGGTACGCGCCCACATCCAATCCAACGAGCAGCGGAAGATCCACGCCGGCTTCGCGCCCAAATGGTTGGGACCCTACAACATCCGGAACATCTTCGACGGGAGGGTCTACACGGTCGACAAAGGGGGACAGCAGGTGAAGTACCACGCAGACCACATCCGGCCAGCACCACGACGCCCAGCGCTTCGCACACCGCCTCCGGCATCACCACCACCGCACCCAGAAGAAGACGCTTTGCAGGCCATGCCGTCGTCTCCGAGGGGGGGCGAATTGTCACCGGCCACCACGTGCGCCTCGACGTCAGCAGCCTGCAATTGGAGAATCCGGCCGACCAACCACGACGCAGCACCAGCCTGGAGGAGGGACCGACATCGTAACATTTAAGCGCTTCACGCGAGACGCTCGCGCTCATTATTTTTCCAACTTTTGCTTAACTGCTATCATACTTTGTTAAATATATATTTGGATTAATATATGATTTATTTTGTGTTATAATACTGCCGTATTATTTCTTTAACCTTTCTTTCCTTTTAATAGCATTATTTGGTAACTCTGAATACTACGAGCCGTTCAACGGTAACAGCTGAGAAAAATTACCGAGTTACTGGATGTAATAAGGTGGAATTTAAATAATACGATACATAAATCAGTTCAGTTCATATATTAAAATGCCATGCGGAAACCCTATTTTAACACCTTTTTATGAATTTAAAAGATGGGTAAAAGATAAAGGTTTGAATGGGGATATAGTCTATAGTCGCAAGAGGCTGACCAGTATATGGGTTTTGATCATTTAACATTTATATTATGCTTTTATCATTACTATTTTGCTATTCAAGTCGTCCCTAATTATGATTAAATGAGAAAACGTGTTATAGATCTGTTCAAATTCGATTGCCTAGAAAATGGGTAGATGTTATATCTCAAAAGTATGATGTAAAATTGAATAGAAATTGCGAACAGGCTTGCTGTTTATTATGCTGTAGATTTAAATGAAATGAATAATAGATTCTGCTTTTGTATACTTTTAAATGTCGAATCTTTTAAATGTAAGGTTATTAAATTTCAAGATGGATGGTGTATCAGCTGTTACAAACTAATTGTGGATAAGGCTTAATTACTGGATGTGTTAAAATCTCTAAGCGGTTTTACTATATACAAGAAGATATTATGGAAGAATTATTATGATGATTTTTTCTGTTAAAATAAAATTAATGATTCTATTATATATTTAAAAACATCTACTATGTATCAATGATCTGCATTCATAATTAAAATAATAAAATTAGTTGATAAGTATCAAAATTAGATTATTCTAGCATATAATTATTAGACTCTAACTGCAAACATACTTTGAAATATATAAATTAATCAGATTGTTTTAATAGAGAGAGGAAACTATTGGGAATTAGATAACTTATCAAATAGGCCGTGGTCAGTAGCTATATGTTTTATTAATTGTTATCATTATTCTGTTAACAGATATTTCAGTCAGCCCTCTGGAGTTTTTTTTGGTCTACCCTTTGCTGCTTGTAATATACTTTTATGAAATCTGTTGTAAATTGATTAGAATGAAAAGTTAAATATGTCCCCTACTTAGTTATATGCTATGCTTTAATAATTTTTTATCTGGACAGGTAATAATGCATTCAATGTGACTGATGTATTTTATAGCATATCCCCAATTCATCATAATAATATATATGTATCTAGGTTTGTAGATACTAAATTAACATTTTTATGTTTGAAGCGAGTTTATAGCTAGTATGTTGTTGTTAAAATGCATTATACATATATTCCGTGTTGTGTTGTTTATTAAAAAGGTTGTTATAATATTATTGAATGCTAGATACACAACTGAGTTAATGACCCGAGTAATATCTTGTTCTGACAGGCAAATTCTACAGGTAAATGCCAATCTATCTGAGGATTGTTTCGATAATTTTTATCGTTTATAGCTTTATTAAATAGTTTATCCTTCTAAAACTCTCATATTTAAGCTATCTAACGTATATCTAATATCATGATCTTACGTCATAGGGTCACATGTCTTATAGACGTGATGAGACTTGAATGTTTTAATTAATCATATTATCTGAAACATTTTAGGGTATATTTACATGGTTTTTATTTTTTAATTTATTTTAAAAGAAAGAGAATTTATTACTTTGAAGGCATGCTTTTACATTGCAAAGGTTGAAAAAGGGATTTTTAAACGTTTTCCTAGTTATTCATGTTTGCTCAATACAATTCATTTCATTTTTTTTCGAATTTTATATACTAGTAAAAGTACTTTAGTGTCTTTATTATATGTTAACATCATATATAATAATCTAACTGGTAATCGATAGAATATATTTTCTAATTACATTCAGCCTGATAAATTTGCAAAGGAGTCCTAATCAGTTTACTACCTTATTAGATCAAAATTCTTAAAATGTTACCTGCTTGTCTATTATTTGTTTTCGATAAGCGTAGGTATAAGGTATCCTTAAAGTAAACTCTATTACGAACTGTTTTTCATAAAAAGAATTGGCTTGAAAAAAAATATAATGCTTTCTACTTAATTTATAATGAAGCTGATTAATTATATATAGTATTTATTGAAAACGTAATATTACAGAGGCTTCAACTAATATACTTCTCTAATTTGATATTTCGGATCTATGTTTCTAATAAAGTTTATAATATTTATGCAACGGTATTTAAAAGAAAGTTATAAAACTAATGATAAAAGTTACCTTGATTTGTTGTTAATACTTAGAAAGAATATATACACTTTTGTTAATAATATAAACAATTTCAATACAATTTAAACACGTTTGAAGTTTAAAATAATATGTATTTGTAATAGCTCTACAAGCTTGTCTTAACATGAAATCGCGTAGATGTCAAGATATTACACAGGTGTGCGCTGTCGCGCGCCGGACCGAGTAGCGGATGACCTCGAGTCGCGAGTCGGCGCACTATCATTTGTCACGTTTTCGGCGTTTTTGGACCTCCATAAGAAATAACATGGGATTTTGCGCTCGAATCGGTGTTGCCTATCTACTCGTGAATTAATTTAATTCGCGCATGCATATAAAAAATGAGCTAGGCAAATGAGAGATGAGATATGCAAATGATACCGTGAATTAACTTAATTCGCGTATGCATGTGAGAGATGATACATGTAAATGAGAGATGAGAGATGACAAATGAGAAAGAGAGATGACAAATGAGAGAGGAGAGAGGTGAGATAAC
Organism: Agrypnus murinus; assembly: GCA_929113105.1. Taxonomy (NCBI): domain Eukaryota; kingdom Metazoa; phylum Arthropoda; class Insecta; order Coleoptera; family Elateridae; genus Agrypnus; species Agrypnus murinus. Next base: position 134,580,719 of record OV816030.1, on the reverse strand, counting down.
AAATGATATGAGATATGTAAATGAGAGATGAGATATGCAAATGATACCGTGAATTAAATTAATTCGCTTATGCATGTGAGAGATGACTAATGAGAAATGAGAGATGACAAATGATAGAGGAGAGAGGTGAGATGACAAATGAGATATGAGATATGTAAATGAGAGACGAGATATGCAAATGATACTGTGAATTAATTTAATTCGCGTATGCATATAAATAATGAGCTAGGTAAATGAGAGATGAGATATGCAAATGATACCGTGAATTAATTTAATTTAATTAAATTAGATCAATTAATTTAATTCGCGCATTCAATTAGATCACGCCTGACTTGAATATTAATTAGATCACGAGTCATTTGCATAAAAAGGGAAGGGATGGACTCAACTGCCGGAATACCTACTTCAACCCTTTCATGTTGAAACACGAATGAATCACTTGATTATGCATAATTAAAACATACCACCGAAAGCCTATGCATTATTTGTTTAGGGGAATCTTAAAATTATATCTGAAAAAATATCAGAATAATATGTTTTAATTTAAACATAACGGATCTTTTCCCCTTTTTCAAATTCATAAAAAACCTTTTTCTTTGAAAAGAGTTTATAGCTATTATGTTGTTCAAAAGCATATACAACAAAATAAAAAGAAATTTTCATCTCAAAATGCAATAGTTAGTCAATAATAAATACATTACAAAGCGTAACAGAATTTAATGTCACTTATAAAGTTTAACAAGAATTTGCATTTATTTATGTCAATATAGGGTCAGATTTGTTACTGTAGAATGACCTTCTATAAATCCGTGTTCTTGTACTGAGACTAATATCTTAGAGAACGGATACAGTCACATATATTAGCTCTAAGTTTTACTTAATAATTACTAAATTAAATGTGAGCTGATTACGAGAAGTCTCAGTATCGTCTACGATTATACCCGAGAACATCCGACGAACTGTATAAATCTCATGACGTATTGAAATATGTACATCATTGCGCTATAAAGATCTCAGCTATAAATACGGTGTATTCTGTTCGTGCGTGACAGTTATTTGTCATACGTCATCATGAACACAATAGATCTCTTCGGTAGAGCTATGATGAGCATGACAGATGAAGCAGCGGCTGCAACAAAACGTGGACCGAGAGGTTATGGTTTCAAATTAACACCATAGGGCAATTTCGATGTTGAGAACCGACGTATAACTAATGTAGGCGCTCCTATCAACGATAACTACGTTCTGTACTAATGTTATCAGATAGCGATGAAGGTGTAATTGACGTTAAGAAAAGAAGACTAGTACATGTAATGGACCGCTTGACGACCACGATGTTTGCACGAAAAAGTATACCAACGAGCTGGTGGACGATGTTGAAAGAAAATTACTCTCTAAATGTTTGAGACGAGAGGATAAAGGACAGGGGTCGTACTATAATGCTAAATATGGAAGAATTTGTAATATAGGGGAGCCTCTAGAGGATAAAGATGTAATCTCTAGGCAGTATTTTAACAAGCGAGCTATGCATACAAACGATCAAATGCAGTTTAATGCAGATGGTAAACAAATGATGAGATGGATACTAATCATTCGAGTGTGTTGACAAAAATAGAAGAAACGAATAATACCTTAGATAGTAATTATAAAAAATTATTAGATAAAGTACAAGCGCTCGAGGATACTCAAAAAGTTATGCGATCATCGTTTGATGCCCTAATAGCCGAAGCTGCAACACGTACAAACTCTTACAACATAAAGAGAGTGTACAATGCCGACTAATAACGGAATTTACTACTACTATCGGTTGACCTAATCATATTGATATGGACACCATTTTTATTCTAGTTTTAAGTGTATTATATCAAATGACTGATTAGCGCAGATAGGAAATGTGGTGAGCCTTACGGAATGCTGCGCAGATGCTTAGTTTGCTTATATCTACGCTAATCAGTTATTTTTTTTCTATCTTAGCCTAAATGTATCGTTGAAGAAATAAAAAAGATGTATTTAAACAAAGTTTTAGTTTTACTAATATCAATAACTCTCCTAACATAGCGATATATAGTAGTAGTAGTAGTAGCAGCAGCAGCAACACATCGATATGGTAAAGAAAGTAAGTTTCGCCGACGCACGCATGAATAATATACATCATATGATGGTATGGGACCATGCATACAGACAGGCGAGAAAGGGAGACTGGCAAACATTAGCTCTGGACAGTTACCGTTTTCAAAGAAGAATACATAATGTTGAAAAGCATCTGTGTAAAATTCTACAAGCTGATCATAGAGACTTTATCTATACGCAGAGATTTTAGAACGCAGATTAGTACGGCGGCGACCGAGTATAAATACAGGTACAACCAGTCTCTTCTCTCAGTACCAGATGTTAGTTCACGTGAGTAACGGCTTTGTTAACAAGCTCATAGACAAGCTGCCTATTGAACTACATCTTCCTTCCTATCAGTACTGTGAACCAGGTACTAAATTATCTAAAAGATTACAAGGTGGCGATAAAGGTATAAACCCTTTGGACCAGGCGTGTATGCAACACGACATCTTGTACGCTTAAAGCTCCGATTTGAACAGTAGACACCTGGCAGATCGTGTATTAGAAGAAGCCGCTTGGAAGCGTGTTAAGGCTAAAGACTCTAAATTAGGGGAAAAAGCATCAGCTCTGTTTGTAACCGGCATAATGAAGGCTAAAAGAAAGTTGGGAATGGGCGTAAAGACAAAGAAACCATCAGCAAAAAAGGGTCTCGCTAGAAAGATGAAGAAGAAAACTGTCACTTTCAAAGGTGGCGTTTTAAAGAAGCTTGTTGGTGTAGTGAATCGTGCAAGCGAGAGACTCACGGGTAAACACTTAATACATCATGCCCTGAGCGCTGCCAGAAGAATCATTCAAAACGTGGGCGGTCAAAAAAACGTTAAAGAACCCCGAATTATTCCAATGCCTACAGCTACAGGGGGTATTTTACCACTCATACCAATTTTTGCTGGCCTCTCGGCTCTCGGGGCAATTATAGGAGGCGCTTCAGGCGTAGCAAAAGCTGTTAACACTGCTAATAGTAATAAGAGACAGCTAGAAGAAACTACACGGCATAATAAAGGTATGGAAGTTATCGCTTTAGGCGGTAAGAACGGGAACGCCATTTACCTGAAGCCGTATAGAGCTGGCGGAGCTGCATTGTACTTAAAACCATATGTCAGGCGGTCAAAAAACTGAATAACTTGCCTCGGAGACCACTTACAGACCTAGATATAATAAAACATGCTAAAGACATTCCCTATTTTAGAGGTGTCTATATGAAAACAAGTCTACCTTCAACGAAGCCTTTGCAATTCCAAAGAGCTATTGTTAATCTTGACGACGCTGGAGGACCGGGTACTCATTGGGTTGCTTATAGAAAGGATCGAAACGTGGTTTTGTACTATGACCCCTTCGGAGACCTAAGACCATCACCTGAACTTGTGAAATATTTAGGGCCTCGCTGTGCCGTATACTACAACGTAGCCTAAGAACAAAAGTTTAATATATATAACTGCGGACATCTGTGTCTACGATTTTTGTATAAAAGAGAGGTGAAAGTGTAAATCGGTTAAGTATGGCTAGGACCATCACGGTGTACGGTACAGGGAACAGGCTTTCTACGGATCGTATTTATCCACCTATAACACTAGATCACGTGCGTTACGAATATTTACTAGGATTAGTCGGCTTATATACAAGTCACACGATACGGAATATATACCCAGGCAAAAATAAATTTTATTACGGAGAAAAGGTAATAACTATTGAACCGGGTAGCTACGAATTGGCTGAAATCGTTAACTATATAAAGAATCAAATTAGTGGTGATCCGGAAGAGGGAGATCTACTACTACAAATCAAAGCTAACACCAATACGGGAAAGTGCGAGATTGAATCAGCTACCGAGTTATCGATTTTACCAAACCCGATAACATAGGATCCCTACTAGGATTTAAGAAGCGCGTGCTAGAACCAGGTAGTAGACACGTATCAGATCGAATTGTCGATATACTTTCAACTCCAAACATCTTTGTAGACGCGAATATTACAAGTGGTTCATATAAAAACAATCAATCGGGTCATACAATCTTCGAATTCGGTGTTTGCGTACCAGCCGGCTATCTGATTGAAAAGGAGCCATCGCATGTGATTTACTTTCCCATCACTGTCACCGAGATCGACAACATTACCATTAGACTGGTAGACGCGAGAGGAGAGTTGATAAATCTGTCTGAAGATACTTTCACGAGCATCAGGCTAGAACGCAGGTGATGTAAGTACCGATGTAGATATCAAGATTGATAAGCTCTCGTGGGAAGTTTTGCATATACTGTTATCAGATGAAAGCAAAGTCAACCTGGTGGAGAGTTTAAGAGATAATTCTTCTATTATCGCTCCGTTTAGACGTTGGGAATTACACGAGTTACCTTCGTTGGGAACTACTAAAAATCAGGTTTGGCGCGTAAAGAACTCCAATGATCTAGAGAAACCGCGCTGGGTCTGGGTATAAGAACGGGTAACCCGACTACATTTACTCATTCGAACTTAGTCGACGTTAAGTTGTATTTAAATTCGCAAGTGTTCCCACATCAGCGTTTAAATCTCGATTTCGACCGTAAGGACTACATTCCTGCGTATCTGAATTATATTTTTCTTGAGAACTACTATGACGGTATAGGTAGAGGTGCGGCTGAGAGTTGTTTACTTACAAATCGTTTGAAACATATCCGATTTTTGTTATTGACTGTTCAAGACAGCTAGAGAGTTTTAAGGATTCCACTGTCGATATTAGACTAGAGCTCGAGTCTTCTGCCGCATTTACGAACACAACTAGACTTAGTTGGATCAAACAATACGCCTGTATTGTTTGATCCTTCACGACGCATTAATCGAATATAATCCGTTTAACGAGACCGTGACACATACGCATACCGTAATGAAGGTTGTTAAACAAAATAAGTCACTAAACATATGTAACCTAGACGAATGTAATACATCTTTACAACGATCAGGCGTGGATGTTAGGAAACATGGCGACCTGTTACCGATATCATGTCGAGCAATATTGAGCGGTCCATCTTCCTGCGGTAAAACTAATGCTATGTTAGGCTTACTTATTAGCGAAAACGGTTTAAAATTTGAAAATATCTACCTATACACCAAGTCTTTATTTCAACCTAAATATGAATTCTTAAGACGTGTTATGAAACCGCTTACAGGTATGGGATATCATGAATTTAGCGAAAACGATGACGTAATCAGCCCCGGTGATGTTAAACCTAATTCTGTGTTCATTTTTGATGATATAATTTGCAGCAAGCAGGAAAATATTAGAGAATATTTTAGCATGGGTAGGCGTAATGGCATCGACTTTTTTTATCTAGGTCAAACGTACGCCAAGATACCGAAACATCTGATTAGGACAATGCAAACCTAATTATTCTCTTTAGACAAGACGAGTTGAACTTAAAACACGTGTTTAGCGATCATGTTGTAGGAGACGGTATTAGCTATGATCAGTTCAAAAATATTTGCTCTCTGTGTTGGAAGGAGCCGCATGATTTCCTGGTAGTTAATAAAGACTGTTCTATAGACCGAGGCAGATATCGGAAGGGTTTTGATTCATATATAAGTTTATAATTAGAGTCGAATCGTTTAGTAGTCTCTGCATCGCCGACATGTCCAACACGTATGATCTGAGTTTAAAGAGTAAAATAATACACGCTCGTAATACTATACGTAAGAAATTTGCATACTTTCGTCGTGATAGAGCAGAAGCACAACGTATGTATCGCGTCACGCACAATCCAGTTATATCACCGCTGGAAACCCTTGCTAAATCATCTAACACCTCTAACGTACCCCTAATGAAAGTTAAAACACAACTATCTGTTGCTACTACTACTACTACTACTACTGCTAGTTACATTCCCCTGTTGAAAGTTAAAAAACAAACTGCTGCATCAGCATCATCATCATCGGAAGCAGATGAAGAAGAAGAATCTAATAAAACTCACGATCTCTCTACTCATTACGGTATGTTAATAGCTAACGCTGTCGGAAACAAAAATATAGATAGAACTAGATTCGGTATTAGATATAAAATTGATCGAGACGAGTGGACATTTGCATCTTCCCCTGTGACTATGCGTGATAAGGCGTCATAGAATAAAATATTTCGGGTATATAATGATATATTGCTTTTAACATTATTCAGTATTCATCAAACACGGCTGCTGCTAGTATAATTATTTGATACGTTGCTCTCTCAGTGTCGTTGAGATTAATTGTATTACTCTATGATGATGAGTGCTAAACAAACCGTTGTTGATGAAATACACAGGGCTGCTAGAAAAAACTTTCAAAGACGCCGCACTATAATAAAAAATTTCCAGGACTTGTTCCAGGCTGACTTAGCCGAGTTTATGCCCTATACTAAAGTAAATAAGGGGTATCGTTACATACTGCTGATGATAAACTGTTATTCGAAATATCTGTATGCACGACCGTTGAAAACTAAACCCGGAGAAGAGGTGACAAAGCAGGTCCGCAGTATCTTTAAGAGTGCTAATGCAGTCATACCTAAGAATCTTCAGACAAATCTCGGGAAAGAGTTTTACAATAAACATTTTAAACGATTAATGAAAGAGCACAGTATAAATCATTACTCTACATATTCCGTAATTAAGGCTTCAACAGTTGAACGCGTTATTCGTACAATTAAGCACCGAGGATCATTTAAATTGATAGATATATTACAAAGGGTAGGTGACAGCTATAACAACACCAGACAGAACGATAGGTCAAGCTCCTGCTACTGTTACACCTACGACCCAACTAACCGTTTATGACACTAATGTAAAAGTTGATGTCGCTGCAGGAAATAAACGTAAACTAGACTTGAACGACCTCGTACGTATTAGTAAGTTCAAAGGGGTCTTTTCTAAGGGATACATGCTCAGCTGGTCAACTGAATTATTCAAAATAGTTAAAGTTCAATTTACAAAACTGTCACATATCTGCTGGAAGATCTTTATGGGGTTGCTGTTCGAGGAGCTTTCTACAAGTTCGAGCTGCAGAAAACCAAACAGCCAGACGTTTACTTAGTTGAAAAAGTACTTAAACACCGCAGCAATGGTGACATTTACGTCAAATAGTTTGGTTTAAACGAAAAGTCCTGCATAAAGGCTGAAGATGTTCTCCCATGACAGTTCTTACCTATATGAAGTTTATATTACTAGATTAAATAAAGTATGTTGAGGTTTAAGTTTAATATATAGTTAATATTCTATTAAGTAAATGTTAAGTGTTAGAATATATATATTTATAAGTTGATCTAAGTTATTTTGTTAGAAAATTAATTTGTAACATCCTCATATAACATATCTAGTTTATAAGTCAAAGTGTGACAATATTAAACCCACAAATATAAATGAGATGTGTATAATTCACAGGGACACTCTAGAGCACTCTGTAAAATAATTTCCCCACTTTGAATTTTTAATAATACAAATATTTTGTATTATATTTTTTGATATCTAGTTTATATTGAGTAATAAAGTATTATACTATATATCACTATAATCACCTAGTTTAAGCTGATTTACAATAGAATATTAGTAATATTGTGTAACTTTACGAAAAATAATAAAAACAGTAAAACATTTATCGATTTTTATTTTCACTTATAAAATAACAAAGTCGTCCGAACCAATCCCAGAACAGTAGACGTAACGGTTACCTCTATCCAATGCTGTTTCATTTACTAGCATTAGGATGAAGGGAGAGAGACAAGAAGGAGAGAGCGAGAAGGAGAGAGTGAGAGAACGGGAGAGCAAGAAGGAGAGAGTGTGAGAAGGAAAGAGTGAGAGAGCGATAAGGAGAGAGAGAGGAGATTCTTTAATGCGACCTCTAACAGCATCAGTACATAGGTAATACAGATTTCTTTATTGCGACCTCTATTAGCCGTACATAGGTCGTCGATAATACAGATTTCTTTATGACGCCCTCTGTTGACAGTATGACTGATTCAGTACAGTTTCAAATTTAGCGCCACATGTTGTGATATAAAACGGCCGCAGACTCTAATTGAAGGGTCTTCTTCTTCTTCTTCTTCTTCTCTAATACAGTTCTCTTTTTTACGCGACCTCTCTACATACCGGTAATACAGACTTCTTCATTACGCCCTCTAGTAGTAGTACACAGGCTGCCGGTAATACAGATCCCTTTATGACGCCCTCTATTAACAACTAGCAGAACGACCGTAATCGGTTAGAGCGTGAAGGAAATAATTAAACACTAGCGCTCTCTGTTTTTTTCCTAGCAACACTAACTCCATTTAGCCGAGCGCCGAACCAAATGCCGGTAATGTATAAGACCGGTAATACAGATTCAGTATTTCGAGACAAAAATCACGTAAAACGACACCGGCGCCATCTGTTTTCCCCTAGCAACGACGCTACCATTTAGCCATGTGACGAACCAAATGCCGATAATACAGAATGTCGGTAATACAGATTCCGTACTTCGAGACAAAAATCACGTAATACGACACTGGCGCCATATGTTTTCCCCCAGCAAACTAACACCATTTAGCCAAGTGACGAACCAAATGCCGATAATACAGAATGTCGGTAATGCAGATTCCGTACTTAACCACCTAGAGAGAGACACAAAAAGTCACCAGATTAGAGAGAGAGAGAGAGACAGAGAATCTAGGGTCCCTAGAACGGTCTGGCTCAGGTGTCGCATTACCTACTAGTAACCTAGTCTATGATAAAAATTCTGAACTGAATAGAAATCTTGATGGAAGTCTGTTTGAGCTTATCACATTCTGCAACAACTCTTTCTTTTAATTCGTTTGTGTTTTGTATGGGTGTATGGATATAAACTTTTGATTTGAGGTAACCCCAAATGAAAAAAACCATTTGGAGATAATCAGGGGATCTGGCTGGCTAGACTATTGGTCCATTTCTTCCAATCCACTGCTCAGGGAAATTTCCAATAAGAAACTTTCTTACTTCCACCAAGTTGCTGGATTTCAGGAACTATTGAATTACGAAGAATATTTAAATTAGAATAGGAGTTTAAAATGCCATTAATGAAAAATGTACCAATTGGTGTAGTATTGATTATACCCAAGTTTACTTTCTCCCTATACTATGTATGAGTCCAATTTTGTGTGTAAATTTCTTTGTGCCCAATATCTGTAATAAGTGATAATAGGTTACGCTGAAGTTAGTTGAAATGTAGAATTATAAAGTGTACCTGTCTGTAATTTTGTGAATTTACTTTTACATTTAGAGAAAAGGTAGCTTCATCGGAGAAACAAATGTTGTGTAATAACTGTTCATCTGTATTTAATAAATTTAACATGTGTTTGCAAAAATCTGTCCGATTAATTTTGTAAATTTTAAATAGTAATTGCTGATGATTTTTTATTTTTAACTCTTGAGCATTTCGAGCACTGTTGGCTAAGATTTCAAAAATTGAAGCAACACAACTTAATGAACTAAAAGGTTTCACTTCTGTGTAAACTTAAATATTCAGTCTCATCTCCTCTGTTAATACAGTTCTTGCTCGCTTACATTTGAGTGACCAGCAATACACCCTTCATTTTTAAATTTATTAAATGTCCGAAAAATTGTAGAAGGATGTGAGATAAGGCGAGTTGGAAATTCAGCAACAAATAAATCATAAGCCATTTGTCAGCTATTGTGGTTTTGGTACCACAGACACATTTGTACCTTTTCTTCTTTAGTGTAGCTTTTAATGCCTACTAAATAATTGATTTAACAGTTTACTAAATAATTCATTTGTTTGATTTTACCGGCATTTTAGATTGCATGGAATGATAAAAATACCGTGTTGTATATTTGGTTGCCTATGTGCGCATAATGCTTTGACTGGATTAATTTAAAATGCAATATAGGGAAACGCACATATTGCAAGTTAATTTAATAGCACTGTATATGTAGATTAAATGATTGTATTTTCGGGTTGTTACCTAAATGTCGAAAATATCTAATTATAGATTTCGATTCATAATTCCATCTATTTCGATGTGCAAACACTTTTATCCTTCTGGCCTTTTTTGTGGTAACCACTTACTAGTGCAGCGTGATATGCAACAATTTGACGGCATTTTCTAGAATAAAACTTCTAACAGTATTATCCATTAGGTAATTATAAAATTACCAGAAATATTTACAAAACGTTTGTCTTGCAACAAAAGTTTAATATTTCGGAGACTTTCCTAGTCTGCCGGTTCTCATGCAATGTGAATAATTCAATCCGATCATCCACTATAACTACGCCACAGCGGTAGTAGGGATACACTTTCTGGCTTGTTAGTTATAGAAGGCTCTGGTAAAGTGAACATATCTTTTTGAATCGGTATTCGAATTTCATCATTATTTTCAAATTGAGTTGCATAGGGTCTATGCAACTCCACGGAAGAATCCTTCAGAGGAATGGCTTCCGGCCATCGACTGTAGCGGTCAATAATTGTAAGTAAGAATTTATAACCTCCCGAAGAAGGAAGGTGTACTAGGTCGAGATTAACCTTAGTAAAACGTTCATCTGGTTCTACAATAGGTTGTAGAGGGGTTTTCGTATGACGTCGAACTTTATGTTTCTGACATTCAGCACAAGATATGACCCACTTCTGAATATCGTGGTGCATAGATGGCCACAGATATCGCTGAGTAATCAATCTTTTAGTAGCGCGGATGCCAGGATGAGCGATGTTGTGTAATTGTTGGAATAAGGGATACCTGAATTTGAGTGGGATATAGGGTCGTGGTTGTCCTGTACTAACATCCACCCAGAGGTTTGATTTGTTGGCAGTTTGAAGGGAAATGAATTGAAAATTACTACGAGATCGGAGCTGGTTTAACTCGGGATCTTGTTCTTGAGATAGAGCGACTTCGTCGTAATTAAGATCAGATCCAGGGACGTTAATAAGATTAACTCTTGTCAGAGCGTCCGCCGGAATATTCTCTTGACCTTTGATATATTGGAGGTCAGTTGTGAATTGAGAAATAAACTCGAGTTGTCGAAACTCACGTGGTAAATATTGGTCTCCATTATTTTTGATCGCTGTACACAAAGGTTTGTGATCCGTAAAGATTTTGAAGTCTCGACACTCAACGTAGTAACGAAATTTCTTCAAAGCGAAGTATATTGCGAGAAGTTCTCGAGAAAAAATACTGTACTTTTGCTCTGTGGTGGTTAGCTTCCGGGATCAGAAAGCTAGTGGTTTCCACATGCCATCTTCAAACTGTTGTAATATTCCAGCTATAGTGGAAGACGAACTGTCTGCAGCTATACTGATAGGGTTATTAATTCGCGGATGTACCAATAAAGTAGCGGTAATCAAAGCATTCTTCGCGTGCCTAAAGGCTTCTAATTGTTCATGATTTAACTGGACAGGCTTTAGCAAAGCTTTACCAGGAATAACAATAGAGTTTAACGGTGCCAAAATTTTCGCACAGTTTGGTACAAATTTATGGTAATACGAAATTAAACCAATAAAATTGCGGAGTGCTTTCTGACTTGAAGGCAATGGGTAATCAATTATAGCTTGGACTTTGGAAGCCATTGGTTTGGTACCGCGTGTATTAACGTGATGTCCTAAAAAATCGAGCTCATTGACTCCAAAGAGACACTTTGGTAGGTTGATAATTAGGCCATTGTCTTTTAATCGGGAAAACACTTGGTGTAAATGTTCAAAATGTTGCTGCGAATCAGCACTAAAAACTAATATATCATCTAGATAAGAAAAACAAAATGGGAGCCCTGATAATACAGTGTCCATGAAACGGCTCCAAGTACTGGCTGCATTCCGTAGTCCGAAACACATCCGTTTGAACTCAAAGAGTCCCAGAGGTGTGATAATAGCAGTCTTATGAATGTCCTCTGCCGCTATTGGTATTGCGAAGTAGGCCTTTTTGAGGTCTAGCTTCGAGAATATGGTTGCACCAGCAAGTTTTCTTGTAAAGTCCGTTAAAAAAGGAATTGGATAACGGTCTGGTACTGTCACTGAATTAAGTTTTCTATAATCGCCAACCAAGCGATAACTGTCTGTTGGGGCGATGGGGTTTGAGATGCTATGGTCTTCACCAGGAGGTAGTGCCTCTGCTGCGCCTACTGCTCGCTTTCCGACGATGTGGATTGGCGTGGCGTAGCTAGATGATGACCGTTGTACTACGTCAGCGTCCAAGAGCTCATTAAGATGGTCTTCTAGAAAAGAAAGATGATTAGGGTTCAGTTTGCGACAGCGTGCTTTAACTGGGGGTCCGGTCGTGTCAATGTGATGGACTACAGTATGTTTAACTGGTTGATGGTAGTCGAACTTACGTAAAAGTTCTGGGAAGTGGGTGTTTAGCATCTTGCTATAAACATCAAGATTGCTAGACATGTTGTTAACAGTACCTGAAGAGTGTACGTTAATGTTTGAAGGTAAGGGAAGAAGAGGGGAAGAAATCGCAGGAGTAACGATTGACTCGGAAGGAGGAGTCAAAACATTAGCCTGTGCGGAAAATATTTTTCGTTTAATGCCAGTCTTAACTTGTTGGGTTGAGGAACCTTGACTGCGAGTTCGAGCGGGCTGGACATCTGCTGTGCAAATGACTCGCTGAGAAGAACAGTCAGTCTTAACTGGGGGGGTTGTAGAACCTCGACTGCGAGTTCGGGCGGGCTGGACATCTGCTGTGCAAATGACCCGCTGAGAAGAGCAGTAACCCTAAACCCATTTGTAGGGGTGTTAACACTGGGGCGGTGTTAGGACTACTTATTATTAATTCTTTTAGACGAAATAAAACACAGGTTCTAACTAAGAGTCATTTATTTGACTCTACTAGTTTTATTGATACGCGTTGTCTAGTACCATTTCGTATCTATGTCAAAAAATATATGAGTTGTGAGTGGTTCACAACATTACCCCGCCCGGTCTGAAACGTAGGTATTACATACACGAAAAAGAAAAAATACGGAATGGTATTTTGGAGAAAAAATGGAGTATTTTAAGTTAACTTGAACAAAGTTTTAAAATTCCCCAGCTACAAAAACTCCTACTAGGCAGTATAGGTAGGTACAATAAAAAACTTAAGCTACTTAACACTACGGACTTGCGATGGCAACTCTTGGAACCTGCAAACAGAAAGAAAAAAAAACAGAAAAATGTTCAAATTTTCAAAGTCAACAGGTAAAAGGTTTTCAAAAGATGCCTTCGCGTAGCATTTGAAATCAGTTAATTGTTGGCTTAATATTATAAAGTAACTAATCTAAAAAATATGCAGGCTTTAGCCTATCTAAAGAGATAGGGCCAGTGTGATCTTCTAGAGTGGCGTATTTAACTGTCCGTTCTAACACTTTATAGGGGCCTAAATAACTGTCTTTCATGCCTAAGGTGTGCGTGTCATTACGAACGTATACGTGTGTGCAGTTGGTCAAGTCGCTAGGGACGAAGGACTGACTGGAATACGTTTTTGTAAAAAAATACTTCTGCTTCCTCATACGACGTTTGAGATTGGCTATGAAATTAGGAAGGTTCATGTCGTTAGCCAGTTGTTCTTCTTCGAAGAAATCACCAGGTAGTCGTAAAGGTGTAGCATACAGGATTTCTGCAGGAGAAACATTAACTTGTGATTTCAGGGTTGCACGTAAGCTCAATAGAATCCAAGGGAGATTCGTTAACCAGGAGGAAGTTCCTGTGGTTTGAATGGATTGTTTGAGTGTCCGATTAAAACGTTCAATAACGCCTTGACTAATCGGATGGAATGCCGTGCATTTGACGTGTTTAATTCCTAACATGACCATGAAGTTGATCCATGCATAAGAAAGAAATATTCTTGCATTGTCCGTGGTGAGGTACTTGGGAATTCCAAAGCGTGACACCCACGTAAGACACACACCACCAAATAAAGGCTTCTAATTGTTCATGATTTAACTGGACAGGCTTTAGCGAAGCTTTACCAGAATAACAATAGAGTTTAACGGTGCCAAAATTGTCGCACAGTTTGGTACAAATTTATGGTAATACGAAATTAAACCAATGAAATTGCGGAGTGCTTTCTGACTTGAAGGCATTGGGTAATCAATTATAGCTTGGACTTTGGAAGCCATTGGTTTGGTACCGCGTGTATTAACGTGATGTCCTAAAAAATCGAGCTCATTGACTCCAAAGAGACACTTTGGTAGGTTGATAATTAGGCCATTGTCTTTTAATCGGGAAAACACTTGGTGTAAATGTTCAAAATGTTGCTGCGAATCAGCACTAAAAACTAATATATCATCTAGATAAGAAAAACAAAATGGGAGCCCTGATAATACAGTGTCCATGAAACGGCTCCAAGTACTGGCTGCATTCCGTAGTCCGAAACACATCCGTTTGAACTCAAAGAGTCCCAGAGGTGTGATAATAGCAGTCTTATGAATGTCCTCTGCCGCTATTGGTATTGCGAAGTAGGCCTTTTTGAGGTCTAGCTTCGAGAATATGGTTGCACCAGCAAGTTTTCTTGTAAAGTCCGTTAAAAAAGGAATTGGATAACGGTCTGGTACTGTCACTGAATTAAGTTTTCTATAATCGCCAACCAAGCGATAACTGTCTGTTGGGGCGATGGGGTTTGAGATGCTATGGTCTTCACCAGGAGGTAGTGCCTCTGCTGCGCCTACTGCTCGCTTTCCGACGATGTGGATTGGCGTGGCGTAGCTAGATGATGACCGTTGTACTACGTCAGCGTCCAAGAGCTCATTAAGATGATCTTCTAGAAAAGAAAGATGATTAGGGTTCAGTTTGCGACAGCGTGCTTTAACTGGGGGTCCGGTCGTGTCAATGTGATGGACTACAGTATGTTTAACTGGTTGATGGTAGTCGAACTTACGTAAAAGTTCTGGGAAGTGTGTGTTTAGCATCTTGCTATAAACACCAAGATTGCTATACATGTTGTTAACAGTACCTGAAGAGTGTACGTTAATGTTTGAAGGTAAGAGAAGGAGAGGGGAAGAAATCGCAGGAGTAACGATTGACTCGGAAGGAGGAGTCAAAACATTAGCCTGTGCGGAAAATATTTTTCGTTTAGTGCCAGTCTTAACTTGTTGGGTTGAGGAACCTTGACTGCGAGTTCGAGCGGGCTGGACATCTGCTGCGCAAATGACCCGCTGAGAAGAACAGTCAGTCTTAACTGGGGGGGGTTGTAGAACCTCGACTGCGAGTTCGGGCGGGCTGGACATCTGCTGTGCAAATGACCCGCTGAGAAGAGCAGTCAGTGAGAGGATTCACTGTTGGAGCTGGAAATTGACAACCTTGGCTGCGGTTTCGGGCGAGCTTGACATCTGCCGTGCAAATGACTCGTCGAGAAAAACAGTCAATAGTTAGGTTGTGCTGCTGTAAAAAATCCAGGCCTAGAATGGCTGTAGATATGTTAGCAACATAAAATTTCCAGGAGCATGGCGGTAGGCCAGGAATTGGGAAATGTAACCTCAAAGTTATAATACCTGTCACAGGAATTGACGTGTCGTTCACGGCCAAAAATGAAATGTTGGCAGGCGTGATTTTTTTTACAGGAAACTGCAACGTTGGTGGGTAGAATCGAATAATTCGCACCACTGTCAACCACAAAACTAATTTTGTAGGTTAGGTCTTGTAAAAAGACTAAAGGATAAGTGTTTGGTAAAAAAGAAGTTGGAGTGATTGAATTAACCCTGGGAAATGGAGAATTGGCATTGCCGAAGGTATGGAACGGCGTTTATTGAAATGCTGAGGAATTTGGGGTTTCGGAGAGAATGTGGTAGTTACAGGGGATTGCCGCTTGTTCATGGTAGAAAGCTCATTAGAAATGATTGTAAGATTGATCGTCAAACTGTCTAGCTTAGCTTCTAATGCAGTAGTAGATAAAGGATGTGGTGCCTTTTGCATAGAATAAATTAAATCTAATTTTTCTACAAAGGATATTAATGGCAAGTCATTGAAATTTAAGGACTGAATCTTAAGGTCTGATGGTAGTTTAGCTATTAAAAAGTCTTTGGTTAATTCCTCAGTTAAGTCCAGATCCAATTTTTGGATGTCAAAGAGTAGTTCTTTGACACTACCAGAGAATTGAAGAGTCTCCAAAAGATTATTAATGCGAGATTCTCGAGGACCCAGAATAGATTTTATTACTGCCCGTTTCAAGGTAATATATGGTTGTTGCCTTGAGGGGTTAATGATTAGGTTGCGGTGAGCTCCTAAAACGTCGAACGGTAAGTTTAGGGTTAATAAGTTATATTTGTTTAGTTCATCGTTGATCAGCATACGAGCAAAGTATCGTTCTACCAAAATATAATATAGGTCGACATCGTTACTCGTAAAAACTGGAAATGGAACTTTGACGGTCGCCATTTGAAATATTAATTAGGTAAATAAAAATGATTTTAAACTTATCGAATATGAGAAGGAACGCTAGTTCTGGTTCCAACGGTCACTTCCAGCCAGCCACGACAAGTCACTCAAGCAAGGCAGGTAGCAGAATCTTACGATGACAGGGGTGGAGTAGCAGCTGATGACAGATAACGCAGGAGCAACTAGATGTGGTTCACCTGGAGAATTCAATGCAGCAGGCAAAGACCAGTACTGCTAAACTCTTCTTCAGGAACGTGGGGTCACCATTTGTAGGGATGTTAACACTGTGGCGGTGTTAGGGCTACACTTATTACGTCTAAAAGAATTAGTAATAAGTGTAGCCCTAACACCGCCACAGTGTTAACATCCCTACAAATGGGTTCTCTTCTAAACCCCTCTTAACCCTAAACAAGTTTAGGGTTAATAAGTTATATTTGTCTAGTTCATCGTTAATGAGCATACGAGTAAAATATCTCTCTACTAAAATAAAATACAGGTCGATATCGTTACTCGTAAAAACTGGAAATGGAACTTTGACAGTCGCCATTTGAAATATTAAATATTAAAGTAAATAAAATGATTTGAACTTATCGGATCAGAAAGGAGCACTAGTTCCGGTTCCAACGGTCACCTTCAGCGAGACACGACAAGTCAAGCAAGGCAGGTAGCAGGATCTTACGATGACAGGAGTCGAGTAGCAGCTGATAACAGATAACGCAGGAGCAACTAGATGTGGTTTACCTGGAGAATTCAATGCAGCAGGTAAAGACCAATACTGCCAAATTCTTCTTCAGGAACGTGGGGTCACCATTTGTAGGGATGTTAACACTGTGGCGGTGTTAGGGCTACACTTATTACTAATTCTTTTAGACGTAATAAAACACAGGTTTTTATCTAAGAATTATTTATTTGACTCTACTAGTTTATTGATACGCGTTGCCTAGTACCATTTTGTATCTATGCAAAAATATATGAGTTGTGAGTCGTTCACAACAGTTTCTTAAAACCTGTCGACACGGCTGAGCCAAATTCTCTAAAAAAGTTTATGATGTTATCGGGCGAACACGAACCGCATTCGTTTGCTTATTAAATTTAGTGTTCGTACGATGACACGTTATCTAAATTTCAACTGTACCGCGGTCCGTCTGCTGCATTAATGTTTATGCAGAAATTAGAAGGGGATATTAGAAAAATATATAAAAATCATTTGAAACATGTTAAAGACATGCCCTTTTCGTTAACACAATGACAAATTTTGGATTATGCAAATGCAACCGCGTGTCATATTCGCGAGAAACCCTTTGAAGAAAACGACGTTAAGGTAATCACTGTCACCTTAGCGGTGACTACATAGGCGCGGCTCACGCCGTGTGAAGCTTTAATACCAAATTCCTAAATTTATACCGATATATTTTCATAGTTTGACGGGATACAATTCCCATTTATTCGTAAAACAATTGGCGTTAGAAAAGGAAGCCGTTGAAGTGATTGCTTTAAATAAAGAGAAATATGTTTCGTTTTCGAAACATCTTTTGGTTGATGAAATTAGAAACGGTAACAAGCTAGAAAAGATGTTTCTTAAAATGCGTGTTTTGGACAGTTTTCGGTTTCTCAGTTTTAGTTTGGAAAATTATCTCAAAATTTAACTTATGACCAATGCGTGAACATTAGAAAGTACTTTGGACGTGGGGATCGATTCGACTTACTGCGGTAAAAAGGTGTGTTCCCCTACTCGTACGTCGACAGCTTTTTCAAACTCGAACAGGACACGTTGCCGACGTATGAGGAGTTCCTCGATAAACTGGCGGGGATGCCCATCTCCCGATTGCGGTATGATCGAGCTGTAGAGGTGTGGAATGTATTTGGATGTAACACGTTGGGAGAGTACTCGCATCTCTATTTAAGAACCGATGTCCTACTTTTGGCAGATATTTTTGAAAACTTTAGGAATGTGTGTCTTAGACTTTACAAGTTACACTCATCGCAGTATTTTACTGCGCCGGGGTTAAGCTGGGATGCTATGCTAAAATACACCTCTGTGGAACTGGAGCTGCTCACTGACGTGGACATGCTTCACTTCTTTAGAAAAGGCATTAGGGAAGGTGTCAGTACGTGTGTAGGAAGGAAGCCCGTCGTGAATAATCCGTTTCTTCCAAATTATGACGTGAGCAAGCCTCATTCTTTTATTATGTATTTTGATGCCACCAACCTAAATGGCCACAGCATGCGACAATATCTACCGCAAAGCGGGTTTCTTTGGCTTACTCCAGACTAAATTGACTCTTTTGATTTATATTCCGTATCCGACTATTCGGATCTAGGTTATGTGTTAGAAGTTAATCTAAATTACCCGCAGCATTTACATGACTTGCATAATAATTTACCCTTTTGTCCAGAAGCTTAGGTGCCGCCAAATACCAAAACGCGTCACCCCAAAATAATTCCAAATTTGTTTAATAAAACGCGGTATGTTATTGATTATCGCAATTCACAACAATGACTTAAGCATGGTTTAGAGTTAACGAAAATTCATCGTATTCTAAAATTTCAACAAGCTTTCTGGTTGCGTTCCTATATCGATTTGAATACCGATTTACGCAATCAGGACATTAACGAAGCGGATAGACTTCTTTAAATTGATGATCAACAGTCTCTTTGGCAAAACCATGGAAAACGTGGACAAACGGGTAGACGTTGCCTGGTGAGTCATTGGGAACGTCAGGGTAAAAGAATGGGGACTGAAGCGTTAGTCGCAACACCACAGTTCAAAAACGTTGTTATATTCGCGGAAAGTCTAGTCGCGCTGGAATTACAGAAAGTTACCGTCAAGTACTGTAGTAATACAGGATTGTTTATGTGGGTCTTGTACACTACTTATAAGTTATCTCTTCTAGAAGATAATAAAACACATGTAACTTTTATGAGATATTTATTTATACTACTTGTTTATTCTTGTTGTCATAGCAATCTCTTAGCATTCAATGCCTTCTTGAGGGCATACGTATGTAATGATTGATTTTATGAATGAATATCATTACATGACACCCCGGATAAAAAAGGCGAACATGTACCAAAAGAAATGAGCCGTGAGTCAAAAGGCCATTTAATGCATTCCCCAACAAAAAGAAATAGCATACATTAATGTCGTACTTGTATGTATCGGCATGTTTAATGTATACTAGTTACAAAAAAATTGAGGTCGTTTGCATCTTTTCAACAATTTCTTTACATGCTATGACAATAAAACTTATGCTAAGTATTAGGTGCTAATAATCAAAGAATTGAAAAGCCTTTGCCGCTGATAGCTATTAGTAGGCATCAATTGCTTAAGGCAAAAACATGAGTTGCTTATTGCAAGGTGTTGCCGCTAACTTGACCTAATTAAAATAAACTTGATGTACAGGAATCACTTGTTAGGACGTTCTGTAATTCTTACTAGAAAGAAAGAAATAAAATTTAGGAACGTGAACAAAACCAAGGAACAACATAAGTGCTTCGTGAACAAATGATGCTTGCGTTAAGATTTATTTGTTGTATCTTTTAAAATTAAAAATAACTATGCTAATTGAAACTAAAAGCGTTAGCCTAAGTAGTAAGTTTGTGGTCAAAATTGATAAACGTAGTTGTATCTATTTTGTCCGTAGGAATGGAAGAAGTGGGGTTGTACTCATAAACGTAGGCAACATTCATAGCATTATCCTAAGGTTGTAGGAAGTACTAGGTGAATTGCCCGTTGGAGAGTATGATTAGATCTTCTTGAATCCTATGATATTTGAGGAGAATGAACACTTGAAGCTAAATCCGGTAGCACATATATTTGGGAGGTCCAAATGCTATTCAGGATTGATTAGTTGAATGTTATTCATGTATGATATCATGTAATGTCGAGTTGACAAGGTTCACGCGGAAAATTATAAGTCACTACTGTTATTCTTGCACTTGTGTTTATGGTGTATAACTAGAAAGTTGGTACACTGCACATAATGCCAATGTTTATTAGCGAAATGGAATTTGCTATTATGATAAGATAATTTGAGTCCGGTCAATAGCAATTGCACTGTTGTAATTTAGGTTAGGTTAGGTTAGGTTTGATTTGATTTGTTAAATTTGATTGGTTAAGGTTGTTGCAAAGTTAGTTGATGGTTATCCAAGAAAGCAAACTAAACATCAAAATTATAAAGAAAAAAGATATTAATCCTGTTATATCCAAGAACAATCTCTTCTTATGGCATCGTTCCAATGGCGAAACGAGAGATGTCGGCATCGTTGTGTCCGAGAATTGCTGAAGACATTTTCAGGAGCTGTTACTACGGGTGTTGTAGCTTTTGGTTCTTGAGGAAAGTTATTGATATGATTTCCATCAGAAACTGGAGGTGTTGTAGCTTGTAGATTCCAGGAATTATTTTCTGGATCCAAGGAAGTCTTCGTAGAAGATATGGCGGTTGATATCCCCAAACCGTCGGCCTTCGGAAGCTCTTGTAATTTCTGATTTAACAAACATTGGTTAGGATTCAATTTCAGCTGTATCCTAATTGACTGTAATGTTTTTGGAATGTTTGTAGGAGATTTTGATTCTGTTTGGTTGTGGAATAAATGCACTTTAGAAATCAAATCATTTGTAATATTTTCAGTAATAGAAGTATTATCCTGTGAAACATACTTTTCACAATTTGAATGTTCAGGATTATTAATACAGAAAGCATCAGTGTATGCAGGTGTATCTGAAAGAGCATTGCATTGATAAATGACGTTTTGAGTATCGTCATTTAATTGGGTGTTAGGATCCTGAATTTGTGGCGGATCTTGCGATATTTGATTACAGTTTGTAGTTATGAAATTATGATGAGAAATGATTTCGTCTTTGAATAGGTTAGTCCAATAGGACTAGTCCAAAAGATTCAGGGGAATCATCTTGCTGTAACCAGAAATCTGTAATCTCTTTGGGAGAAGGGATAGTATTTGATTTTGATTTTGGGTTGAATGGAGTAGGTTTCTCCACAGAAGTACCCAAGTAATAGTTTAACAGTTCGTTGATGAACGTGGTGTATGGTTCGAATGAAAGTTTATTGTTATCAATAAACTTGAGAAGATTCGAATGGAGTTGCAAAATGTTATATGGCAAGTTTGAAATTAGAACATTCTATTTCTGAATTTCGTTGTCGATATGTAGAAAGTTAAAGTATCTATCGATTAAGACTCTTGACATTTGTACATGTGAAATGTCAAAAATAGGAAATTTTACTAAATTTGCTTTCAACTGCGTCATATTGAAACATAACCAATATAATATAGTTTACTTATCTTATTTAAATGATAAAAAAGGATATTTATAAACTTCTGAAAGTCGACTGCTTGCGTGAGATAATCGAATAACCAATTCAAGGAACTCCAGGTCGCAGGTTGCGTTTGTCGGCAGAGACAGAAAACCAGAGCAATGGAATATTGAAGATATGGTGTTGATTATCTCAGTTCTTCTTTCTTAGCGTCGGAAAGTCACCAATGTAGTAATACATGATTGTTTATGGGGGTCTTGTACACTACTTATAAGTTATCTCTTCTAGAAGATAATAAAACACATGTAACTTCTATGAGATATTTATTTATACTTCTTGTTTATTCTTGTTGTCATGGCAATCTCTTAGCATTCAATGCCTTCTTGAGGGTATATGTATGTAATGATTGATTTTATGAATGAATATCATTACAGTACGATAAACCGGTATACGTTGGTTTTACAATTTTGGACATTTCGAAAACGGTTATGTGCGAGTTTTTCTACGAGTTTCTAAAACCCTTATATGGTGATAACGTGCGCTTGTTATATACAGATACTGACTCCTTCATTTTAGAAATTTGCACTCACAATTTTTATACGGATATGAAGCTACATGTAGACAGACTCGACACCTTCAAATTCAAACCTAGAAATATCCACGACTACCGCGCACGGAATCTGTAGTTGGTAAAATGAAAGATGAATATTGCGGTGTACCTATCGGTAGTTAGTACGGTGCCGGTCCTAAGCGCTATTGTGTAAACGTGCCTGGACAAGACTGTGACACGTGTCACAAGAAGGCCAAAGGCGTTAAGAGGGCGGTCATCGCAAACAACTTTACCGGTGTGAAGATTACCGCCACGTTTTGGAAGATGGTGTCGTGCTCTTTCGGAAAATGTTTGTGTTCCGATCGCGTTTACATAATATGTATACAGAAGTTGTGAATAAGGTAGCATTAACGCCGGTGAATAATAAACGCTACTTATTCCGGGTTCCTTAGAAACTTTGGCGTAGGGGCACCGCGATATTGATCTGAACGGTGATCGCAATCAAAATTTGAATCGTCTATTGGAATTACTGCAAGCCGACATGTACACTTTTGGAATGATTGTTGTTCAAAACCACTATACTGATTATTAATACCACAGACGCCCTCGCTACGTTGTTAATAGCCTTCCTGTCGTGTACAGTATATCTAATAGTGGATTTATAGAACCTTTAGTATAATAGTTAGTATACCTTATGTATAATAGTCTGTGTAAGGATATATGAATCATAATACTGTATTACGCTTCGAATGTATATAATACAGTACCCCAATTGTATAATAGTTTGTGTAGGTAATGCTGATATACATGCATACATACATGCATTATGTTTTATTGCAATCAAAATGTGATAGTATAACAGTTAGTATACCTTATGTATTATAGTCTGTGTAAGGATATATGAATCATAATACTGTAATACGCTTCGAATGTATAGAATATAGTACCCCAATTGTATAATAGTTTGTGTAGGTAATGTCGATATACGATTAGACTTATGTTATGTGTATTATTATATGTATATGTGTACGTTATAATAAAACATAACAATATGAAAAAGTGAGTTATTGCTGTACTTGTGGCTCTTACAATGTTAAAAAGGTTACATAAGCTACATGATTTGTACTTTATCGTACAATATTACCTATTGAGATGTACGAGTTGTGACTGTTATTCAAACCTAACCATTTTACCAGAACTTGATCCCCCTTTTCTTGATCACTTTTTCCACTAAAAATATGTCTGGATATTTTGCTAGCTGTAATTTCTCAGTGTAGAAGCCTCCACGTATCTCTTCGCCAGTCATGTCTTCCAAAATATAAGTTGTAGGATTGGTTCGATTAACCTTTTTAATCTTAAATATTTCAGCGCTCAAAGTGGGTATGTAGCCTTTCGCAAACGCTTCCCGATGCTTGCTTATGCGAACGTGATCGCCAACTTTGAATTTAGCTCCTCGCGGATCTATGGTTGTCTGGAAATTGTAAACTGTTTGTAAAAGCACCTTGGCGTTGCTGTGGATAAATCGATAGGTTTGTAACCGATGGTGCGATGTACTGTGGAATTGTACTGATCCACCACCTTGGACAATAACTGCAACCACTTATAGGAGCCTTGCATTGAAAATTCTTTCCACATTTTATTTTTGAGAGTTCGGTTTACGCGTTCTACTGGACTGGCTTTCATACTAGAAAATGTGCTATAAAGACTTATACCAAGGCCTTGCATTAACTTGCGAAACTGCGTATTGTAAAATTCCTTCCCCATATCCGTTTGCAAAGTTTCGTGGAAGATCCCCTGCAGACCGCAACAGTTTTTTTATTCCGCTCATCACCGCTTCTCCGGTTTTGCGTTTAATAGGACATGCCCATATCCGTTTGCTAAACATATTTAACAACACCAAAATATATCGAAAGTCTTTACTTATTTTAGCATAGGGTATCATTTCCACGAGGTCTGCTATGTACAAGTCGTTCAATCATTTTACGATTACATGTCTTCTTCGAAATCGTTTACGAGCCGGTATATGCAATTCTTCAATTATTTGACGTTTTATACTCATGGTTTTGAGGTAATGATGCTATATGATGCTATGGAACACTAATAACAGCTTCGAAGTAAAATGGTGGGGGATTGCAGACGGATCTAGCGTCCCAAGAGGATTTTTCACCTTAATCTTATCGTCTTTTATCAACCTCTGTCCAATTAATTTGGTAGCACTACCAACTAGCTTACCGTTTAAATATATAACGCGTGGTGCTGGTGAGCTGTGAGCTTCTTGTACACTCCCTTCCGTAAAAGGTATTGTGTATTCCCGGTTATGTTGCTACCTCTTGTAGTGGTCAGATCTACAGTCAACCAAAATGATCAAAGTAGCTGTAGCAAGTCATTTAGCCACAAAACAATTTTCATGGTAATCAATTTACCTAGTTCTGTTATTACATACAGGTTCAGGTAAAATATGAAATTGATTTTAAAAATAACGATTTGGTTCAATATAAAATGTCGGGGATGTTTATTACAGGTTCTTTAATGTTGGTAGCTTTGATTTTTTTTGGTAGTTGGGGACGATACTTTTTTGTTTTTGTTTTGATATAGGACGATTATGGGAGGTAGACGAAACAAGTAGTAGGGAGCCATTTTTGATCTTTTGCTTTTAAAGTAATTTTATTCATGTAAGTCTATTTTTTTATCTGTTTAATTTATGTTGATTCTAGTTGTGTGATGTAATTTTTATATTGTTTAATTAATCTAAAACCCAAATCTCTCGTTTGTATCTATAGCCAAGTCAAAATCTATACGGCTACTAAATCTATAGGATTCGTTTGATATTTTTTAATAATTGATAAATTTGTCCTTTCGAAGTGTATATATAATACTATAAATTAATGTTTTTAATAACGATTCTAGTATAACTATTGCTATCTGGAAAGGCTATTTGTGCATTTATATATGACTACCGTTTATGTGCTTTATTGTCAGTACTTATTGATTTTCAGGTTAATTTTACTTTTCTAACCTAACTAAATGTTTTACTTTGTGACTAAAAATGTCGGGATAATCTTCTGGTTCGAAACAGTTGGTTATTTCCATGGGGATAAACTGATTTTACTATTTGAGAGAGTATTAATCTCCACGGTGGTTGAAGCCCATTTGATAGGCCGTGTATAAAGAGAACCCTCAAACTTTTATTTTGTGTACACTTGCATGTTTATATATATTTTTATGTATGTTATTTCTTTGTGCCTATTGCTTTGCTTGCTGGTCTAGGTTATCGTTCCTGTTGCTGACAGTAAAACTATGTCTTGCAGGATACGTGTTCTGATATTTCTATATATAAATGTATGGTCTCAAAGTATCTATTGCTGTGTCAAATATCATATGATTTTTGTTCAGTACCTAGTTCTTGTGTGTTCATTTTAATCTGGCACGTTTACTTTTTCTAGTTTATCTGTAAATTTTTTTGATTGACTCTATTTCACTTCTTTTTGATGTTTTATGTTGAGAGATTTGCGTTTTGACTATTTATAATTACCTTGTATAAACACACAACTGTATCAACTTGATAAATTGTTTTATTGATCTGTATTGTTTATTGTAACCGAACTAAATAATCTTTTGATCACTTATTAAACTTGAAGCGTGTACGTATTTAAGCTGGGCTAGCATAAATTTTAAGGGGGTTTTCACAGAACTAGCCTTTTAATTGTATCAGTTTAAACACGTCCCCCTCGCTCAAGATTAAGAATAAATTAATAAAATAATAAAATAATGTATATCTGTCCTTTTATTTATTTTTCTCTCTCTCCGTCCTTATGAAGTAAGTCAATCGTTATCAACCTTGGTCACATGTTATAAAAAATAATCACAACGTAGGATCCAGTTTGTTCTTTTGGTTATATTTATTATTATAAACTTGTTTATTGTTTCCAGCCTTACTTTGTGGAACTCCATAATCATGAAATAAATAAAGATTATTAAAAGCTTCACAGTTTTATTAAAATATAACCTGACAATATTGTTTCGACAGCTATGCTGTCATTATCAAAGGTAATATAATTATAAACAAACACGTCGCTAAGCTAGATACAAAAATAGGTAACTAGATAAAATAATAATAATAATCAGAATTAAATATCTAATACTTCCAGTAACGGAGAATTACTGAGCTCAAGTTGTTCATTCATTAAAGGTACCCTGAGTTTGTGTTTGTATATCTCAAAGGCTTCTAAAATGTCTAAATTGCGTTTGTTATTACAAAAATGTAGGAATTTAATATTATTTTGAGGAGTCATTGTGTGATTTTGTTCTAAAAGGTGTTTGGCGTAATTAGATTTTCGGGATGTTTATTTTTGTAATGACGTACGTGTTCTTTATATCTTATGTCAAAATTTCGAAGTGTTTGTCCAATATATACCGAACTACAAAAAGAACAATTTAAACGGTAAATGCCCGATTTCATGATATCATGTGTTCTGTCTTTAGCATTAAATAAAAATGAAAAAGTGTTAGTGTTGGTTTTAAATGTTATTTTATAATTGTTGGTTTTTCTTAGTATATGTGCAATTTTTTCTGATATTTTGCCAAAATATGGTATAGATATGTAATTTGTGTCTTCTGTTTGATTGTCAATGGGATATATTCTTTTGATAGCTAACCTATAATCTTTTTGTTTAATTAAAGTGTCAATCATGTTCGGATTGTAATGATTTGCATGTGCTAGTGGTTTAATGGTTGATATCTCTTTGCTAAAATCTTATTTTGTTAGTGGAATAGTTAAAGCTCTGTGTACTAATGATCTGTAGGCTGCTATTTTATGTGTATTATGGTGACAAGATTCATTTGGTATTGTTATGTCTGTTTGTGTTGGTTTTCTGTATATGGAAAATTCAAATAGATTGTCTGTGTTAATCTTGATATTTAAGTCTAGAAAGTTTATAGCTGTTTTGTTCTGTTTCTAGTGTAAATTTTATGTTAGGGAGGATACTGTTAATAACCTCAAAAGAATGTCGAAACAATATTGTCAGGTTGTATTTTAATAAAACTGTGAAACTTTTACTAATCTTTATTTATTTCATGATTATGGAGTTCCACAAAGTAAGGCTGGAAACAATAAACAAGATTATTTCGTCTTCGTTAGAAGAACAAGCCAAGTTATACAAGAAACTTATGATCAAACACGGAATCGCAAGTCAGAATGTTTGGTTTAACCAAGAATGTCTGAAACGTCAGGTTATTCCTAACTACGTAAACATCACTACCAGAACCAAGAATTCGATTACCGAAAAAGTGATTAGGAATGCCAAAAGAAGATGGCTCAAAGAAGAATCTAAGAAATGGTTTAGTATAAGAGACAATATGCACGTTTATATAAAGGTACTCCATACAGAACTTACTCATAAATTACACAATATCCAATTTGACATCTTAGATTTTGACATTAGAGAAACCGTCAGTCACATTAAATTCAAAAAATACACCACACAGAAAAATAAACTTCATCGACTTGTACAACAAAAACGTACACTACAAAATAACCTTAATTGTCAGAACACTGCAAACTTTTATCCTCGTTTCATAAACTTGTCGAATATAACATTCAATGACAGAGAAACACAATTTCTTAGCAAAGGTTTCAAGTTTTGTCTTTTTCCAAAATTTACCAACAAAATTAAAGAAATTTTGGCCGTTGAATGCGAAACTATACTTAAGAAAGATCATAATAACTATGCAAAATTCCAAATTTTGAATTTGTTAAAAGAGATCTCTTTGAAACAGGACAAAATCTACAACACATCTAACATATCACTTCTTCAATCTATAAAATACAAAATCACAGAGAACAATCTAATTTCTGTTAAAGCAGATAAGGGTAACACTTTGGTAATTCTTTCAAAAGATATTTACATACAAAAAGTTAATGAATTTATTAGTAAAAAAAATTTAGAAACTTTAAACAAAAACCCAACCACAAAATTCCAAAAAGAAATAAAACAAGGTTTAGAAAACTGCAATATCTGCTTTTCAGAATTAGAAAAGCAACAAATCATTAATAAAAACCCACAACCACCTAAACTATATGAACTAGTCAAAACACATAAACAGAATATGCCAATAAGACCAGTTGTATCATACATCAATGCACCTAATCACATTTTATCCAAAAAACTGAACCAGATTATTAACACGATAGGTTACAAATCGAAATACTCTGTTAGAAATTCATTAGAATTAGTATATAAGCTGCAAAACATACATCTTCCACCACATTCAAAACTTGTTAGTTTTGATATTTGCAACATGTTCTCCAGAATACCCCCACAAGAATGTATTCCTTTATTAGATAGTTTCTTGATCAATAGTAATATAGAATTAGTTAAAAGGTTAGAGTTAATTCAATTATTTGACCTTTGTATAAGTCAAAATTATTTCACTTTTAATAACATAATTTATTTACAAAAAGATGGTTTACCTATGGGTAATTCTCTAAGTCCTCTATTAGCTAACATATTTATGGACAAGTTGGAAGATCGAATATTTGAATTAAACCTCTCTAAACACATTATCTTCTGGGTTCGTTATGTTGATGACATTTTAGCTTGTTTTGACAGTTCTTTTGAGGTTATCAATGAATTTTTAATTCTTATTAACAATATCCACCCTAATATAAAATTTACACTAGAAACAGAACAAAACAGGGCTATAAACTTTCTAGACTTAAATATCAAGATTAACACTAACAAAATCAGATTTTAGCAAAGAGATATCAACCATTAAACCACTAGCACATGCAAATCATTACAATCCGAACATGATTGACACTTTAATTAAACAAAAATATTATAGGTTAGCTATCAAAAGAATATATCCCATTGACAATCAAACAGAAGACACAAATTACATATCTATACCATATTTTGGCAAAATATCAGAAAAAATTGCACATATACTAAGAAAAACCAACAATTATAAAATAACATTTAAAACCAACACTAACACTTTTTCATTTTTATTTAATGCTAAAGACAGAACACATGATATCATGAAATCGGGCATTTACCGTTTAAATTGTTCTTTTTGTAGTTCGGTATATATTGGACAAACACTTCGAAATTTTGACATAAGATATAAAGAACACGTACGTCATTACAAAAATAAACATCCTGAAAAATCTAATTACGCCAAACACCTTTTAGAACAAAATCACACAATGACTCCTCAAAATAATATTAAATTCCTACATTTTTGTAATAACAAACGCAAATTAGACATTTTAGAAGCCTTTGAGATATACAAACACAAACTCAGGGTATCTTTAATGAATGAATAACTTGAGCTCAGTAATTCTCCGTTACTGGAAGTATTAGATATTTAATTTTGATTATTATTATTATTTTATCTAGTTACCTATTTTTGTATCTACCTTAGCGACGTGTTTGTTTATAATTATATTACCTTTGATAATGGCAGCATAGCTGTCGAAACAATATTGTCAGGTTATATTTTAATAAAACTGTGAAACTTTTAATAATCTTTATTTATTTCAATATTATTATAAAGTTTGTCATTGGTAGGTTGGTAGTGCTCTGTTAACTTCCATTTTGTTAACTATTTGGATTTTACGCGGGTAGAGTAATTTGGGCCGTGATTGTCTAGTGGGTAGGGACCCCGTCTCATTACACTTTTAAATTGTAATATTTCTCTTGGTCGGTAGTAGTTAAGTTCGGATCACGCTCGGAGTCCGCCCACATATACATCATTGTTGTGTACCTTGCATTTTGTATATCTTTTAAAAGGTACACTTTCAAACGAGTGTCTAGTTTAACTCGGACAGGGGTTTTGTGAAGATGTTTCCCGAATTTATCGAGCGTCATGATTGTACTAACGTCAGCTATATTATAAAACGGATTGACACGCGTGATGATATTCAATAATTTTAGCTGCTCTCAATTCGTCGATAATATATATTATTTCATTCGTATGACCTGTGTGACCTGCCGATTTTGAACTTAGTAGTCTCAACCTCTGTACCAATTTATTTGGATCTTTCCATGGCATAAATTCCACGTTTTTATTATTATACGTTAGCATGCTCATTGGACCGGCACCACGGCCCATCTTGCAGATAATTTTTACTTACTGCATTGGTTCGTAGAAGCAGGTCTTTGTAGCTTCTTAAGTCTGATTGGGTGTAGCCGACGGGTTTTTTAAAATACTAATTCGTATAGACCACGAGTACCTTCGTAAGTAAATGTTTCACCATAGGGTTTCGTAATGAGCATATTATCATCATCAAAAGCAAGTTATGAGTCTCCGATGAAATACTGCTGCTTCTCTGGTCGGAAACGTACACCATATAGATGATCGAACTCATTCTTCGTATCCATAAATATTTTTTCCACATATGTTTTCGCTCGACCTGTAAATGTCTCCTCTATGTAAGTCTGAAATTCTTTACTACCTCCACTGGCAGCGAGTTCGGCTTGTAGTTGTTCTAATGTGGGAATCCTAGATTTGTTCACTACGTCGGGGTCGAAAACATCAGACCGGTCAGCGCTATGCTCCCTGAAAGCATGAGGTATGCCTCGTGTGATCCGAGTGGGGAAACAAAGGTGGGGACTTCCTCCTTTAGGGGTTCCTCTTTTGGTTTAAGACGTTCGGTTTTAACACCAGTAATAAATTCTTGCAATAGTTGAATGATTGGTGTATAGAGTCGTTGAAGTTCCGGTTCGGAGCGTGGGATGTCAGATTTTAAACTTTGGTATTTCTCTTTCACATTTCTCCGTACCTTTATTAGATCTTCAGCCACGCGCTTGTTCATGTTTACAACTAACTGTGTTAACTCCTGTCTGCAGTATTTATGGTAAAATAAGCGTCGAAACCTTTACGATAACGTCCATCGTTGAGTTGCGACACTTTGTCAACAACTACAAAACCATATTTCTCATTCCAACATTGTACACATAGCTGTTGAAACGTCTGGAAAGACAAATTCCGACCGACATGATCATTAAAGATATTTTTTAAGTTAGTCTGATCCAGCTTAAAAATAATACCGAGATTTGCATTATCTCGTATGAGTTGTTTTGGTATTGCAGAATATGTCTGAGATAAATAAAAACAATCGATATGTTTGTGTCGTCCAAAACAGAAGTAATCCCGTATACTGCTCTGACTATCGCACACCACATCATTGAAGATAATACCAGAGTTGGATCTTGCATCCTTGGGTGGTAGCATAGTTTCCCATGAATCGTATTCAAAATATCCTATGGGTAACAATCTAAACAGATTGTGTAAATATACATATTTAGGTTGATAAAGAGATTTACTGTACAAATAGACATTTTCAAAGCATAAACCGTTTAAATGTTCCAATAAACTAATCATGAGGTTGGTTTTACCATAACCGGAACTACCGACGATTATACCACGCTTATAACCTGCCCCCAATAATACACTATGTTTAAAGACTTTATGTGTTGAGGAACAGGTATCGCGATTTAACACTGGCAATCGATACTGCTGCATTACCAATGTTAGCTATTCCATGATGAACACCGTTGTGACAGGATGTATATGCGTATTGGATATATACTAGCAACCTAACAGTGAGCTTTCAGTCACTCTTTTCCTGTATTAGGAGTAAGTGTTATGCATCGTTCTCCTCGAACGTCTAAACATCATCGATCTACCCTAAAGGTAAAGGAGTTATTAACGCTCTCATCAATACATTACCAGTAGAATTACATTTACCAGGATATAACTACTGCGGACCGGGTACTCGATTGCGAGAACGGCTTGTTCGTGGAGACCCCGGTGTTAATCCGTTGGACGACGCTTGTAAACAACACGACATAGTCTATTCCAACTCCAATACTTTGAGTGATCGTCATAAAGCTGGTCAACTATTAGGACACAAGGCGTGGGAGAGGTTTCGTTCTAAAGACGCTTCTTTTGGAGAAAGGGCTGCAGCCCTCACCGTAGCTGGTATTATGAAGGGAAAAAGAAAATTGGGTATGGATACTTTTAGAAAACGGTGACGTTCTTCGAAGAAGCACTTCCTTAAGTTTGAGAAAGCGGTTGATATGGCGCGAAAGCATGTTCGTAGAAAAGTTAAAAGGTTTTCTTTAAAACCTTTTAAGAGAGAGAGAGAGAGAGAGAGAGAGAGAACGAGAGAGAGAAACGACCGTATGTAAAGAAAAGTACGACCGCGCTTGTGAAGGGTGGAATTTGTTTCAATGAAAAGCTTTAGATTATTCTGATGTTTATTTAATCGCGGATGTTCTGCTTTTAGCAGACATTTTCGAAAACTTAATATTATACGTCACCAAGTTTGGCATGTCACGCTATGCTTCAACGTACTCAAGTTGAATTAGAACTTTTGACATATATTGACATGTTACATTTCTTCAGTAAAGGAATTCGAGGGGGGCGGTTGGTATGTGTTGCGGTAGAAAGTTTTACTAACAATCGATGTATTTCAAATTATGATACAAAAAAAACAAATTTTAAGTTTTAAAACTTGAACAATTACCTTGCTTAAAACCATATATTGACTTAAACACTTTGTTACGTAATAAAACAACCAATACTTGCAAGAAGGCTTTCTTTAAATTGATGGTAAACAGTGTTCTCGGAAAGACTATGGAAAACGCTGAAAATTGAATTGATATGAAACTCCTATCACATTTTGACAAAATCGGAAAAAACCGGATACAGAACGTACATCACTAAACCTAATTATAAAAGTGTGACAATTTTTTCGAGAAATCTAGTAACGATTGATATGGAAAGATTGTCCATCTGTTACGATAAGTAATTATGTTGGGTTTAGTATTTTGGTCATGTCGAAAACGGTTATTTATAAGTATAGAGTGAATGTTCTAAGAGATAATAATTTTTGTTGTACCGATACAGATTCATTAGTAATTGTAATACGTACTGATAATTTTTATGATATTAAAACACATATTGAATTATTTGACACATCAAATTTAGCTAATAATAACTCACATGGAATTCCTGTTAACTAATCCGTCTTAGGTGTAACGAAAGATGAATATAAAGATGTTTCTATCAAAAGCTATTTCAGAGCCAGTGCTAAAGCCTATTGTGTCAACGTCGGGGATGAGTTACATAAAAAGGCGAAAGGTGTAAGAAAAAACGTTATACAAACAGTCTTAAAAGAACGCGACTATGAAGCGGTTGCTACCAATCAAGTAAAAACACAATTTTGCAAAATGTACGTTTTTAAGTCGG
The DNA here is from genome assembly GCA_929113105.1 of Agrypnus murinus. Classification (NCBI taxonomy): domain Eukaryota; kingdom Metazoa; phylum Arthropoda; class Insecta; order Coleoptera; family Elateridae; genus Agrypnus; species Agrypnus murinus. The sequence continues at coordinate 134,547,223 of OV816030.1, read as the reverse complement.
ATATGCATAATGTACGAGGTCTGGCTATTAAATAACGAGACTGCGCGCACAGAAGACGTCCTAGAGGGGCAGGGGGAAAACGAATGCAGCGTTGGATAGCTGGAAGTGTCTACTATGCCAGTACGAAAACGTTTTTGCCGCTGTAGTAGTATTTTTTCTATAGAGGTTAGAAACGAACGTGTTTTTTTCTCGTGCAGATAAAAATGTGTGACGAAAAACACGAGCAACGGATCAATGTGAAATTTCTCGTTAAATCAAATAAACGCCGACTGAGTGCTATAAGTTGTTGAAAGAGGCCTATGGTGAGAATTCTCTATCTCGTGCGCGTGTTTTCGAATGGTATAAACGGTTTTCTGAAGGCCGAGAGAGCACCGAAGATGACAAACGTCCAGGTCGACCTGTCTTTGTTTCAACTCCGCAAACAGTGACCAAAATCAATGAAATTGTGCGCGGAGATTGTCGTATGAGCATTCGGATGATTACTGAGACTGTAAACGCCGATAAAGAAACTGTCAGAAAAATTTTACTTGACGAGTTGAACATGAAGAAAGTTTGTGCGAAGTTGGTCCCAAAAAATTTAACCCCTGAACAAAAGCTCGTCCGTCAACAGATCTGCACAGATTTTCTTGAGAGGTTAGATGAAGAGCCTGAATTGATGGGAAACATCATCACTTGCGATGAAACATGGATATTCCAATACAATGTTGAAACTAAGCGGCAATACATGCACTGGAAAACTCCTGCATCGCCAAGAATGAAAAAAGCAAGAATGTCGAAATCAAAATTTAAAGCCATGCTAATCGTTTTTTCGACATCAACGGCATCGTGATGACTGAATGGGTGCCACAGGGTCAAACTGTAAACCAAACTTACTATTTGAAAGTTTTGGCAACACTGCGAGAGCGAGTTCGTAAGAAACGGCCGGAGTTGTGGAAAAGCAAGTCGTGGATCTTGCAACAGGACGACGCACCTGCCCATAACGCGCTGTCTGTGAAGCGTTATTTAGCCGCTAGAGGCACTCCAGTGCTCGAACACGCACCGTACTCGCCTGATTTAGCTCCTTGTGATTTTTTCCTGTTTCCAAAAATCAAGTCTGCCTTAAAAGGAACCCGGTTCGAGTCGATCGAAGTGGTGAAGCGAAAATCGGCGTAGCTCCTAAATGCTCTTACAAAAGAAGACTTCCAGCATTGCTTTGACCAATGGAAAAAACGAATGGAACGGTGTGTGGCGAAGGGAGGGGAATACATTGAAGGGGAGCATTCGATTGTAGAATAATTTTTAAAATAAAACTGTCTTTCATAAGCAGTCTCGTTATTTAATAGCCAGACCTAGTATCGTATATACAGAAATGCGAAATAAAATATTTTTATCTGCTCACGACGATAAGCGGTACCAATTTCCGGGAACAAACAAAACACTAGCTTGATAGATTTCAGTAGAAAATGATGATTTATTTAGATATACTAATTAATTTGATGGAAGCAACCGTTGACGATCTGTAATTGTGGTATATGAATTTGTAGATATTGCTGTGATTTTCAGCACTTATGATTGAGTATCATTTGCATTGCCTATAAATTTAGGGGTTTGGATTGAACTTGCCCAAATATTATTTAAAAATAAATTAATTGTTGCTTAATAGGTAAAGGATACACTTTACATCACTTGATAATAATAAGAAGTAGATCTTAAAAGGATTTTTCACTTAAAATTAAAAAATTATTTTGACAAGTTACGATTTGAATATCCTTAGGTCGTTGGGTTTGGTTTTTTATAATTGAAGCCATTGTAAGGTGTAGTTTCACCTGGAAATTATAAAAGGCATAGATGGAAAGGTGTATGCAAGCAATCACCACTACAATCACAGTTTTTGTTGTTAAATTTCGGGCAAGTCCCATGCTGGTTTAACGATTCATCTAAATCCACGATAAATGTATAATTTTCATTAATCTATGCATTTGCAGCCAAAATGTTTTGCTGCAATATTCTTAATTAGGTTCTAGAGCACCCTTAGCAATAGAATTTTCAAGTGGGCAGCTCTATATAGAGAGGGTTTAGCCTGTTGAAGTTTATAATTTGTATCGTTTCAACCTTACCTGGTAATATGGTAAAATTTTGTTAATATTTAAAGTTTTGGTGCCAAAATTGTTGTAAATATTGTGTGATGGAATATGTGGATTCATTTAATCCTAAAAAGAGAAAGTAATAAGATGTGAAAATATTATCTGTAATTTTATAAAACCATGTATTGTCAGGAAATTCAAGATGGTTGTCATTGAATCCTGGAGTTAAATTTGCTTTTGTTAGACATGCAATATACCAAAATGTAGGAAAAATTATCGTCTTTCTGATTATGTAATTTGTTTAAACATTTAATTTAATTTTTCAACCATATTTTGGTTAAGTAATCTTTGCTAGATTAGATGTTCAATTGTTTCTAGTTACTTCCCAAATTTTGTTGGTGGAGAAATGACGTTCGTCATTTGTTTTACAAAAAAATATAAAAGCAGATCGAAAATCTGGTTACTTGCTTGTTGATTTTCATATAAAGCAGAAGCCATGTTGGATTGTTAAAATTCTGAGGTTATGTGTGACAGATTTTACGTCAATGAAATGCCAAAAAAGTGAGGTTATGACAAATGTCATACAAATTGAATTTTTTTAGTGTTTAATAAGGAAAATAACATTGAACAATTTAAGTGATTTAAATAAAAAGTAAAGTGAAGTGTTAGTTTGGTGTTTGTACTATTTATTTATCAGAAGAAAATTTTTTTGAAAACGTATTATAACTTTATTTCTGGATGAAAGCAAATTAAAACTGGATGTAATAAGAATTTTGGAAAATAGACAATTGATGTATGTACAAATGCGTGTTCACCTACGCTACAAATAAGCAGGTAAATTTAATGACTATTACAGAGAACTGCCAAATAATAATAGTGTGTGCAAAAATCCAAGAATGGCGCAAAATTTTTGAATTTAAAAATTTATCTTCAAAATTTAACTTTATTTTTATTTCGTTTTTTTATTATAATTTAAGATTGTGGGAATGATCAAATAAAAATTGAGCAAGACAAAGAACATTAAGACTGTCTCTTGATTCTTATTTTGATAAATCGAATTGGCACCAATAACTAATTGAATCCATTTTAGAGAATAAGGATTTTTTTCGTTTCTTTCTCTTCATGTGTTTATTAATAAAATATTTTAAGTTTTAAAAGCAGATTCATTTGTGTATTTTTCTTGTTCTGTGTCCATTAATAGAATTTCGCAGGTATAAGTTGAACAATATTTTATTATTAATTTGTCAAAGAGCGACCCGCCTGAAATTTTCTCATGTAATTTTCTTGAGCTTGTCTTTGGATTTTAAAATCATAGCCGGAGCAAATTTTCTATTCATCACAAAGGTAAGTGGTGTTTGTTTTTAGTACAACTTTTCAGTTTGCCTTGCTACACTAAACATAAGTGATAGTGGTCTTTAAATGTAAATAAATTGATGATCAAGTATTGTAAAGTGTATAATAGGACGGCGCTTATCACCATAAAAATTTATTGTCGCACGAACGTGGTGCTTTCTTCTTTTTTCTTATTAGCAAAAAAATATACCATAGCAATATGTAACTAACTTTTTTAATTTGAAAATCTATTATGTGTTCATATGTATAGTATATTTGTGTGTATAATGTAAAATAAATGCTTTCTCTTTGCCATGTATGTTGTTTTTTATTATGGTATAATTAACTATTTTTTAATTTAGTTATAGGTTACTCACGTGCCTGGAAGAAGAAACAGGAAAAATAATAAAGGATATAAACCAAATAATAAAACACCTAGTAGATTTCTACAAAGATTTATACAATTCCAAAGTTAAAGGAACGCCGAGGGACCCTAGAGACAAAAGAGCGAAACTTACTAAACACCATACTAAAGATATCCCACCTGTTACGCAGTTGCATAATTGGGTACACGATTATGCCAAAATGTCTTGAGAATCGGATACTTGAAAAAAGTATCAAGTTATAATTTTGTTTTTATTATGAATTAATATATTGTCATTTTTGTCACTTCTTAAAATTTTGAACAATATTATGAGTAAATCCCCCTTTCTGTAAAAAGTTGAATAATTAAACAACATTCTACAGTATACCGCATTTATTATCAAACCCACATATTACTTCAACCCGCAGTTTTTAAGAAGACAAAAAACCGGAAATTAAGAAAGAGTCTGCCCTTCATTCCGAAGTTCCACGCCGCATAAGAAGATTACCATTGCACCATTGTTGGTGCAATGGTAATCTTCAATAGTGCAATGACTCTACAGAAGCTACAATTATTTGTAGCTTCTGTAGAGCCAATAACACAAGTTTTGAAGAAACATCGAAGGGCCGACCAGCGTATATACAGTCCACTGCTCCACGCCACCACTTATTAGTTGCAAGTATGAAATAAAAATGGCATTGAAACAAATGAAAAGGAAAACAGCAGCCCTGACGGGATAATATTTGATCGCAGGTAATATCTATTAAATTTTAACAATAGTCTCAGTTTTAATCAACTTAAAAATATCTTTATGTCTTAAGGAATTATATGTAATTTTAAACAAACATGTTAGCAAACAGAAAATAAAAAACTAGCTCTAAATAAATGTTATTTCAGAAAATACATAAACTCACTTTACTAGGAATATTTATAAACAACACTTTTAAATTAAAGTGGAAAAACTGAATATTTTAGACTTAGTCTTTTAGCCATTGTAACAGCAATATTTTACCCGTGTATACATCTGAAATGAAGCAAACGGACTGCAGATAGCATCTTATTTCACTCAAACCCAACGAAAGGAAACGATTTCATTGTCCCGTTAAGTCGTTTAAACACATAACTGTAGTCGTACAACCCCTTATAACCAGGTAACCGGGTAGTCAAATCGGTTAATTTCTGCAGGTGTAGGATCAAAACGTAGGAATGTACAGTCTCGCATCAAGTAATAATCAACAATAATTGATGACCGCTCCTCTTGAATTCTGAGAACTAGACAGTGATATAATAAATCCTGAAACAAGAATTAAAAAATGTATACCTTGTTGTATACCTAACCATTTATTGGTTTAATTTCAAATTCGTCTGTTGTGAAAGTTAAGTATGAGCGATAACGTGCAAGAACGGGTACTAGAGCAAAGTATAGATGATGTGCGAGAACAGTTACTACCAAGGTCCGTACTGTCTAAGCAAGCTTAGAAAGATAGGTCATCTCATGTTGATTTACAGGAAGCAAGAATAATCGACAGCTCGACTTGTTTGCAGTTATGTACTTTTTGGCAATAAGCGTTAATTCAACGTTTTAGAACGTGACGCGCCTCACAGAACAATTATTCGGCTTCAATAGCAGCCGTATAGCAACTTTTACCTAGCGCGAAAATGGCGGCATTGCGACGACCTATATTTCTAAGCTTGCTTATATATGTACGGACCGTGGTTACTACGCCAGTTTCCTCGATTTGTAAAAACGGTTGAGAACGAAGATCTTCTCAATAGACACGTTGAATTACTTGCAAAAGTCATTTTCGTAGTTAGTGGAACCTTGCCCAATTGATCATTCGTGGACATTTCGCGCACCATAGGAACAAATCCTCGGTATCCTTTTTCGAGATTGAAAAGTGTCTTGAAGATTTTGCTTCCTTGGATGTAGAATTTTCTCACATCTGCATAGTTCGCTCTTTAATGAAGTAAATTCTGTATTATATACCTATTAAAAAATTATTATGTATATGATATAATAAAAACTATATAATATAAGAATGGTAACTTATTTATTAAATTACATCTAGGTACATAAGAGATATAAAGTGTTGTGCCCTATTTCCAAAGAATCGCATTTATACCCTCGCATCACAATTGCTAACGGCATTTTTATGCATGATCTACACCAAATGGAAGAGCTGCGTAGTAATAGAGTAACTGCATATGGTTGTAAATGATGATGTAATTCATAACGTTTTACATTATACCCCAATTTTTTATATGCATTAACACAATCATGACATGCATTAATCGGAGCTTTGTCGCCAAATTCTCCGAACACATAATAACAGTGGTATAATGTCTATAACGTCTATTCCTTACAGAATTCCCATCACTCTCATCATTTCTTCTGCTGAATCGCAACGTATACCACTTCGAGTTCGGTTCTCTACTTCTAACAACCACTCTTCATACTGTTTCCGAAGAAGCAAAGATCGATTTGTGTTAATACACCCCCAATGTAACATATGTAGGTTATCTAGGTTTCATTATTTCCAAAAATGACACAGGTGGTTTCTTTACGCACAAGGATTTCCCATTGTCCCAGTTTTTTAACCACTTCACATATGCGATCGATGCAAATATTAAATAGTTTACGAGGATTATATACACTCATATTCCAATCTAGGCAAGTTTCTATACTGTATCGTGATATTGACATTGCATTTGATAATATCTTTCATCTTTACCCAATCTTCTAACAGAAAATTCTGATGGTTTGACCTCGAGTCTGTAAAGGTGGTAGGGTTGTAGATTTAAAAGCATTCAACGTCGCATATTACTCAGTTACAATCAAAATGATTTAGAGGCATCATTGAGTTCTTGAAACAATAAATAATGGCGAAATTGTGTTTTCTCGTAATGCAACTCACAATACGGGACTACTAATCCAAAGGTTCTACTAAGTAAAGCCGATGAAGGTTATTCTTCGTGTGCTGTTTTTGAAATTTAGTATTTAAAATTGCATTTTAAATTTAGTATTAAAGTTGCATAAACGGGTTGATGAACCTGAAAGAAACCTTTGGCATAATAAATCTCACAAACCGAATTGGGTAACGTTTACTTAATCCTCATAATTTTATGTATTTAATTGTTTACGTGATTAATCATATTAATATGGTTGTAAACATATAAAAGCATACATTGTTTTACTGTGTATCATAAAATAAACGTTGTTGCAAATTATTTAATTTTTATTTACAGTAACCTTAACCTTTAACATTGACCAATATTAATAGAGTGAGCATTAGTATCTAGCCATGACCTAAATAGAAAAGCATTGACCTTTAGCCGCCAGAAAATCTGGCTATGAAACGTGACCTTGGCAGAAAGTGGACGTGGGAGTGTCCCAGAAACCCCATTCTTTCCCTACCAAGTTTAATAACATTATTAAAGTTACAATTTTAAAACTTTTCGTGAGCTGCGTTTAGGATACAGAGAAAGTGAGCAGTAAGTACATTATCTGTTCGCGTTTTTGCAATGTTTCTGTTTGCCAAACAAGGTTTTAGCAATTTTTAAAGAATTATATTACTAAGTTCCTCTTTGTGGTCATGACAAACAAAGAACTGTGAAAAAGCAATAATTGGAGTTAGAAGTACCTAGTGAGGTTAGAATATTACACGGATTACATTATCCAGGTAAATGTTCTACAATCTGTATTACAAGTTGGAATATTTGGTTGATCAAAAGTGTAAACCTTCTAGTGGGTTATTTTAATGCACCTGTCTTGAAGATTTATAAGTCGTAGCAGTGAATTTGAACACAAACAGACTATTGGCTTTCAATCCTTTCTTCAATGGTTTTTTGCAATGTATCCTGCCAGAAGGGCTACAGATGCTGAAAGAATTCCGTAATGGAGATGCATAGATAAGGTTTAAAGTTTTCTTATTAATTCTGTTATATTTCCAGGAAGTTCGATGTTGAAATTTACTGTTGTGTTTGACGAAGTCATAATTTGTAAGAATTGTATAATAAATACATATACATAGTCCATTCTTCTTTTACCGCATTTTTGCAGTGTCGAGGTTCCACACAAACTCTTATGGGAGTGCAACGGAGGTAATGGAGCTATTGTAGTAAGTACATTACGCTCCCCCATACTTTATCACTCATACAAATTTCATACCTTATCCTAAAGAACTCAAACATAATCTATATATTTAAAACACAAGGCTTATTTTTGTTCCAGTCCGTTTGAGAGTTCCACCGGGCCGATTTAAGTGATTCTTTTTTTATATTAATGCTTTTGCTGTGTAGATTAGTTAACACTATTTAATTTATATATTTTTTTTAATGTTTATATTTTTAATTTGAAAAACTCTAAAATGTTTAATTTGAGACGGACGAATTGGACATTCACTAGGGGCGCCCTCTCATTTTCTACTGTGGCGCGTTTCGTAACTACCCGCTTATAAATATAAAAGGGTGATATGAAAATATGTATGATATGTAAGATATGACATGTAAAATATGAAAGGGTAAGCGGTTAACACTCGGTTAATGTATAAAGAACTAGCGGACCGTCCCGGCTTCGAACGGGTTGACATTTATTTTTAAACATTTTGGGATAAACGTAGAGTAAATGTATCTTTATGCAGGACATAAGTAGTTTTTCTTCAAATTACTATTTATATTTTTCTTATGAAGTCGAAATACCTATTTCTTATATGTACACGCCCCTCTCCCGTACTTCGGTGCCCCCTCCCTCGCCGTGTTGGCCGCTGCTCTGCGTGGGGCCACACCGGCCACGGTGCGGCGGCGTTTATTTTACTATTAGTATTTTGTTTAGATTGACATTTTTAAATTCGTAATATCTTTTGAATGGAATGTCCTAAGTAAATGATTCAAAAAGTAATCTACAGGTATTGAAACAGTCTTGAATACGAAATGATTTATTTGGATAAGGATTAATACAAAGGTATGGATAACATGGTCTGATTGTGGTCGGCATTTCTGTCAACTTTTACAATGTAAAAAAGTAGTTATAGTGACATAACTACAATAGTTGGACATACGGTATCCTGAAGGTTTTTGTAGATATTAATATGCTCCTTAATATTGTAGAACATTTTTTTGTTCTATCATCAATAGTTTCCGCAGCGCATGCGATGAAAGACATTTTATGGCTAATATTTGTACACCTTGGGTTACATTATTTAAGTTTTAGTAGAGATCCCTAATTTTTCTAGTAATAAATATAGCCTATGTTATTCAGGGATAATGTAGCATTCTAATGGTGAAAGAATTTTTAAAATCGGTCCAGTAGTTTTTGAGTTTATTCGTTACAAACATACAAATCTTTCCTCTTTATAATATTAGTATAGAAGTATAGATTGTTAGGATAACACGAATTATACAAATAATAACTGATGGCAATTGCTTATTCAGAGCAGTCTCATATTGTTTGTATAAAACGCAGAAAATTTGCCAACACTATGTTTGTCATGTTTTTGAAATATTTACTAATAGACGTTTTCAAGAATGTTTTAAACAAGATCGATTTTTGATTTTATTCTTATCATTTCGTAAGGTAGAATTTCCGTAGGTATGTAGAATAAACCGGTGGGGAGAGGTAAGCCAGAGAGGAATATATGTCGGAATAATAGAGGATAGTAATAATAAGCTAAGAATTTTCAACTGGTTATGTTTGGTTGCGTTTATTTAAATAATCACTCACGAAAATCCCAAGGATTGTAATCACACAACAAATGTTGTATATAGGGAAATCTTTCAATGCTTTTGACCGTCATGTCTTGACGAGCTTTCCCTAGTTGTACTAAATTTTTAAAATGCCGTCGCAACCGAGATTTGAACTCGTGTCCCTCTGAACAAGAGGTAGGATCTTTACCACTCGACCACGGAGAGCCTATAATAAATACAACTATTAAAATATGTTATTTATCCAACACCTCTATATAAATACCATGTTTACTATGGTCATTTTAAATAAGGAAAGTGACTGTTTACTCTTATGTTACATTATAACCTACGTTGCCCCTAGCAACGTGGGTTATTTTTAAAAACTCACTCCTTCAACGATAAGAACCAATCACCAGCTTACGTTACTTAATATTATTAAAATCCAGTTATCGTGCTAGAGTATTAAATTTATTACTGTCAAAACTTCAGACTAACTATAAATTGCAAATTCGATGTTTAAACTTAAATAAAGAGGTGTTTGATAAAATTTTGTATGGCACGCGTGAGTTAAGGATATTATCCACTCAGAAAAATTAACCCTCTCGGGCCTGCCGGCCCTCGAGGATAAATTTTTCGTTCGTGGATAATATCTTACTTAACTCACTTGTATCATAAATAACTATTATTCAACCACTAATAAAAACGTACCAACACAAGTGAAGATAGCATCAATGCTTTAGCACTCTCCGAGCAGAAAATGTTCTTTTATAGCAATTTGTTTGAAAGTTCAGACTACAAATAAAGGCTCTATCAGGTAACTGTAATTGTTGATTTGTCGAAATAAGGAAGTACAGGGTGATCCATAATGACTGAGGGCTGTTTGAATTTACCGCCACGTTAAATTATTGTCACGTTGGCAACATGAGTACTTTTAGGATATTCTTATCCTTCTTTTATTTTACAGCGGCTTCTAAAAAATAATACAGCTTATAAACTTCATTAATTTTAAATAATAAGCTTACTTCATAATAAAATCGTTTAACAAACCGTTTTTCTAAACAGAATTGTTTTTTAAAATAAGAAAACAAGTGAAATAAAGCAAAAATTCAGTGAAAAACCAAAACAACGTGTCAAACCACAACGATGTAATCGAGAAAGTGACGAGTTGTCGCTGTAATTTGACGCAACACATTTCAATAGTGCTACACTAATAACGTGAAATACACTAAAACCTAAGGCGCGAAATTCAAACCGTTCTCACTCAATTTGGATTACCCTCTGTATATACATCAATATGATTATTTTGCTGTTGGTGTACCATAAACCCAACGTATAATTCGAAACCATTTTTTTCGTAGGATAAAATTTGAAGGAAATTCATGAAATGATATTATAGGATCAGCACTATTACACATTCAATGCTATGTAACATTCAATGTTATTATGTTTTTTACTAGTGTTTGCCATTACTAAAGCTAACGAAAAAAACAGCAGGAAAACTACGAAAATTTAAACAAATAACAGGGCAATAAGGTAATTATGTTAAAAAATAAAGAAATAGTTACTTACATTACAAACTACGAAAGTTTATTTTTAGGTGCAAGGTGTTTTTGATTGGCCGAAGCGAAGCGTAAGCGTAGCCGAGGTTAATTAAAAACACCGAGCACCTGAAAGGGCTTTCGCAGAGTGTAGTGTATTAAATTTTTCATTCTTCCCTTGACATTTATTAACCACCGTAAATAAAATGATAATTCAGTGATTATAATCAAATGATGTTTGTATATACACATAGATAATATATACAACAGTATTAAAGTAGAGAATGAAAACTGTCTTAAATGATTAGGAAAATATAATTTATTCACGATACGCCCAAAACCGCCAAAAAGTAAAAAAGCGCGCGTTTGCGCTGTATATATCCATTTTGGCCTTTTGCTGTTTGGTGGCGCCAGCGGAGAAACACTTGTACTAATGGAGTGTGTACCTAATCTAAGGTAATGTATCATAAATTAATGGATCTGGCAACCCTGCATGAATATAATTTTGTGTATCTTACCAACTGTATTAAACTATGAAAACATTATTGTCAGTTACTGTAACTGGTAATGTCATTTAAGGTTGTACATAACCCTACCACTATCTGTCATGCGAGGTGTGTGTGTTTTTAAGTGAAAAGTTAAAAAATTTAAGTTAAGTTAATAATACGACTTTTTCTAAATAAACTTTTACTTTTTATGCTTACGTAAATGTAATTTGTAAGTTTGGGAAATAGAAAAGAATGGCGGGAGTTTTCGATTTAGAATTACATGATGTTGAAACTGTAGAAGTTGATGATTCAGATGAGGACGTGATTGAGATACAGGAGGTAAATATGTATTTTTTTTAATATAAAATACTTCTAGGCAGTATTTCCAATTATGTTAATATAATGTTTATGTTATATCTTATCTTTCTATTATAAATGTGATAAGAAATCTACTGCTTGTTTTCAATGTCATTTGTACCTTATGGCAAGATCTTGCCACCCCCCCTATAAGTAAACAGATCTGTTTTACTTTAATTTCATAAAAAGTTTGCATAATATTCTTAATCTGTTTTAGGGTGGATATGATCAAAATCCAAATGTAAACGAGATCATTGAGTAAGTATTTCATGTGATTGTTTACGTCACTTGAATCCATTATAAAGATTGTTTGTGTGCAAAGAAGCTTGTTTGGTTTCAGAACTGAAGATATAGAAACCGTGCAATTAACAGAACAAAATGTTAATCCAGGGCAAGAAAAAGCTGGCCCCCAAGACTTTGAATTGCTTAAAGTGCTTGGAAAAGGTGGGTATGGTAAGGTATTTCAAGTGCGTAAAATTAATGGTACTGATGCTGGAACCATCTTTGCTATGAAAGTGTTACGTAAAGCTTCCATTGTTAGAAATCAAAAAGATACTGCACATACAAAGGCTGAAAGAAATATTCTAGAAGAAGTTAAGGTGTGTAATTGAATTACATTATCAGGAAGTTTGTATAAATTGTTGAATGTTTGTTCACAGCATCCGTTTATAGTAGATTTAAAATATGCCTTCCAAACAGGAGGTAAACTGTATTTAATATTGGAATATTTAAGTGGTGGCGAATTATTTATGCATTTAGAACGTGAAGGGATTTTCCTAGAGGATACGGCCTGGTAAAGATGATAGTAACTAGTGTTGTATTGTGTTACATTGTTTTTATTTTCTAGTTTTTATCTTTCTGAAATTATATTAGCATTAGAACATTTACATTTACAAGGAATCATCTACAGGGATTTGAAACCAGAAAATATCTTATTGGATGCTCAGGGTCATGTAAAGCTTACCGATTTTGGTTTATGTAAAGAACATATACAAGAAGGAATAGTTACACACACCTTTTGTGGGACCATTGAATACATGTAAATGCAGAAGTAATAATCGAATGTGCACTTTTCATTTTTCTTTTTGTTTAGGGCTCCAGAAATTCTTACGAGAAGCGGCCATGGTAAAGAGGTAGATTGGTGGTCATTGGGAGCCCTCATGTACGATATGTTAACTGGTGCTGTAAGTTATCTGAAACTAATTATAATTTTGGACATTTATTAAAATAATTTTTAGCCACCGTTTACCGCTGAGAATCGTAAAAAAACAATAGAAAAAATATTAAAGGGTAAACTAAATTTGCCACCTTACCTGACAGCCGATGCACGTGACTTAATTCGTAAGCTATTAAAAAGGCAAGTGTCTGTAAGATTGGGAGCACCTCCTTTAGATGCGATTGCTGTTAAACAGCATCACTTTTTTAAACATATTAACTGGGATGACGTGTTAAGTCGTAAATTAGAACCACCATTTAAACCTAGTTTGGTATGATTTATTGTTTATCACAAAAATTAAAGTGTTCTAAAATATGTTCTTTATAGTCAAGTGATGATGATGTTTCACAGTTTGATACTAAATTTACGGAACAAACTCCAGTCGATTCTCCGGAAGAATGGACACTTAGCGAAAGTGCCAATATGATATTCCAGGTAAGTAATGTTGGATTTCTATTGAAACAGTTTTACCGTGGAGCTTGTTGCATTATTTATTTACTACAGACAGTTTGTTCTTTGTTAAATTGCTAGGTAAACTTAGGAAAAACTGCTGCTTAAAAGTTGTATAGTTGCTGCCAGAATTACTGTAGGTGTACTAACTTAAAATGTCAAATTAGACTAACAAAAAAAATGTTAAAGTAAATGTTAAACAGTTCTTTTTTCATCCTTATAACCAGTGCGGGGGGGGCTAGAAAAATATACAACAAGAAAAATACCCAACCGTATTTATACCTAAAATAAAGTTTACAACCAGTATTTTAACACAACCGTATTTTTCCACAACTGTATATTTCCACAACTCGAAATATCACGTTCGGTAAAAATCCACAAAAATATTATTTAGATTCTTTTAACCCTATAATGGGCAAAAATATTTAACCCAAAAATAAATGTTACAAGGAATAATTTTACACAGCCGGAAAATACAACCATACTTTTTCACAACCATCGATTTTATATTCTGTAAAAATCCACAAAAATAATTTCCTACAACTGAATTTTAACACAACCGTACTTTTTCACAACCATCGATTTGATATTCTGTAAAAATTCACAAAAATAATTTCCTACAACTGGATTTTTACACAACCCAAAAATTTGTACAACCGTACTTTTTCACAACCATCGATTTCATATTCTTTAAATACCGACAAAAATAAAATGGTATAACCTAGATTTTTACACATCCGGAAATTTCCACAATTCTATATTACTAGTATTACTACAACTTAAAACTTTAATTATTAAATCTCGTTTCAAAATCAATCGGTTAAACTGTTTCTTTTTACAACTAGTTACAAAATAATAATACTTTGTATAACTTGGCTTCACAACTAGTGACAAAAAGAATCACGAATCACTTTAACTCTTCGATCATATAATTATCATAATCATCAGTGGTATCGGGCATGGTATTGGAGTGTTACCTGTGTTAATGAGGGTTCCGGAAATAAAGATGTTTGAATAGAGACCGGGGTCATATGTGCCGTAAATTTCCAGATCTTTATATAGCTTTTCTAGAACTTTTTGGTATGAAGATTACGAATCTGCTGTGGGTTGTTTCGAATTACGTCAAATGTTGTTATTTCGAATGTCATTCGTATGCCATGCAGACAACACATACCTGCCAGTAGGTATTAGGACACCTGGCCCAGACAGTTCTAGGGACCCTAGATTCTCTGTCTCTCTCTAAATCTGGTGACTTTTTGTCTGTCTCTCTCTCTCTCTAGGTGGTTAAGTACGGAATCTGCATTACCGGCATTCTGTATTACCGGCATTTGGTTCGTCACTTGGCTAAATGGTGTTAGTGTTGATAGGGGAAAACAGGTGGCGCCAGTGTCGTTTTTGTACCGACATTCTGTATTATCGGCATTTGGTTCGTCACATGGCTAAATGGAGTTAGTGTTGCTAGGGGAAAACAAATGGCGCCAGTGTCGTTTTACGTGATTTTTGTACCGACATTCTGTATTATCGGCATTTGGTTCGTCACATGGCTAAATGGAGTTAGTGTTGCTAGGGGAAAACAAATGGCGCCAGTGTCGTTTTACGTGATTTTTGTACCGACATTCTGTATTATCGGCATTTGGTTCGTCATCATGAAGAAAGCGGTATTACCGATTACGGGCGTTCTGCTGATTGTTAATAGGGGGAGCCAAGGCGTATCATTTTATATTAATAAATTTTACCGATTTCTTAAAATAATTATCGTCATTAATACTTTAATTACATATAATAATTTAAGATAATTAATTCAGCATTAAGATTTTAAACGCAAATCACGGAACAATTTACGGATAATAATAATAATAACAATAATTATAATAATGTCTTTATTTCCTTACAGGTTTACACCCAAATAGGGAAAAATATGAATTTACAAATGTTTTCATCGTTTATGCTATTCTCGTGTAATATCTCATGGGTAATGTGTAAAGAGCGGAAAATATGCAATGTGCATTTTATGATGTTGATGAAATAAGAATTGTTTGTAGATTCAATTAAAATGCCTAAAACCTAAAATTTAAGGCTTTAATATTATTGTTTATTGTATATTTTATATCAATAAATGCGAAACTCCGTGTAATGCCATGTAATAATAATGCAACAATGTAACATAACTGTATACATCGCTGTATACATAAAATAAACTTGATGTTGATGAAATAAATAATAGAAACAAAATTTAATTTATGATTTGATTTATTGAAATTTCCTTATTCTTATAACAAATAAGTTTTTACTAATAATATTTAGTTATTACTAGTTAGTTAATAGTATATTATATACATATTTGTTGCATTTTTTGTCAAAACCCATGCATTTTTTGTCAAATTTCGTTGCATTTAAATGTGCATATGTTTTCTTTTTGCCTTGCATTTTTCCGCTCTTTAGTAATGTGTATTGTGGTGACAAGATTCATTCGGTATTGTTATGTCTGTTTGTGTTGGTGAATATTTCACCATTTACAACATAATCATGAATAAAGTGGTTGGTGTATTTTTGCATACGAAACAATGGAACATTTATTTACGTTTAAATTTAGGCGATTAGCTTTACACCAATCACATAGAAAGTTAATGTTAGACTGCAAATATAAGCAATCATTGATATCTCGTACTTGATGATATATTTTAAATCGTCAGCAAATAATAGTTTCTCGCAATGTATAGATTGATGATGATGAATACCACGTAGACACGTCCATTCGTGACGGGTATCTTGGAATACGTTCTGCTTGGTTCGGACATCTTGTATCCCTACCCCCTGGCGTTTAATGTCATGCGTACCTTGCTATCTCTCTCTCTCTCTCTCTCTCTCTCTCTCTCTCTCGCTCTCTCCTTCTCACTCTCTCCTTATCATCTATTAGAGAGGACGCATTAAAGAGCCTTCTCTCTCTCTCACTCTCTTGCTCTTTCGTTCTCTCCTTATCACCTATTAGAGGACGCAATAAAGAACCTTCTCTCACTCTCTCGCTCTCACGCTCTCTCACTCTCTCTCCCTTCATCCTAATGCTAGTAGATGAAACAGCATTGGGTAGAGGTAACCGTTAGGTCTACTGTTCTGGGATTGGTTCGGACGGCTTTGTTATTGTATACGTGAAAATAAAAAAAAAATCGATAAATCTTTTACTGTTTTTATTATTTTTCGTATAGTTACACAATATTACTAAAATTCTATTGTAAATCAGCTTAAACTAGGTGATTATAGTTTTATATAGTATATTACTTTATTACTCAATATAAACTAGATATGTTATATCAGAATGTTACAAATTAATTTTCTAACAAAATAACTTAGATCAGCTTATAAATATATATATTCTAACACTTAACATTTACTTAATAGAATATTAACTATATATTAAACTTAAACCTCAACATACTTTATTTAATCTAGTAATATAAACTTTATATAGGTAAGAACTGTCATTTAACAACATCTTCTGCCTTTATCCAGGACTTTTCATTCAAGCCGAGCCATTTGATGTACATGTCACCATTGCTGCGGCGTTTAAGTACTTTTTCAACTAAGTTAACGTCTGGCTGATTGGTTTTCTGCAGCTCGAACTCGTAGAAAGCTCCTCGAACAGCAACCCCATGAAGATCTTCCAGCAGATATGTGACAGGTTTTGTAAATTGAACTTTAACTATTTTGAATAATTCAGTTGACCAGCTGGGCGTGTATCCCTTAGAAAAGACCCCCTTGAACTGACTAATACGTACGAGGTCATTCAAGTCTAGTTTACGTTTACTTCCTGCAGCGACATCTGCTTTTACATTAGTGTCATAAACGGTTAGTTTGGTGGTAGGTGTAACAGTAGCAGGAGCTCGACCTATCGTTCTATGTCTGGTGTTGTTATAGCTGTCAACTACCCTCTGTAATATATCTATCCATTTAAATGATCCTCGGTAGCTAAACTCTTTATACAGCTTTTGCTTAATTATACGGATAACGCGTTCAACTATCGAAGCCTTAATTACGGAATATGTAGAATAATGATTTATAGTGTGCTCTTTCATTAATGGTTTAAAATGTTTATTGTAAAACTCTTTCCCGAGATCCGTCTGAAGATTCTTGGGTATGACTGAACTCTTAAAGATGCTGCGGACCTGCTTTGTCACCTCTTCTCCGGATTTAGTTTTCAACGGTCGTGCATACAGATATTTCGAATAACAGTTTATCATCAGCAGTATGTAACGATACCCCTTATTTACTTTAGCATAGGGTATAAACTCGGCTAAGTCAGCCTGGAACAAGTCCTGGAAATCTTTTATTATAGTGCGACGTCTTTGAAAGTTTTTTCTAGCAGCCCTGTGTATTTCATCAACAACGGTTTGTTTAGCACTAGTCATTATCATACAATTAATCTCAACGACACCGAGAGAGCAACGTCTCAAATAATTATATTGGCAGCAGCCGTGTTTGATGAATACTGAACAATGTTAAAGCAATATATCATTATATACCCCCAAAATATTCTATTCTATGATGCCTTCCTCCTTAAGTTCGCTTATAATTGATATTATTTCGTTTTCATTCTGTGGACTAGTGTTGCCGGCACTCTTTATAGCATATAACAAACGAAGCCGGTCGACTAGCTCGTTAGCCTTATTCCAGTAGACGTATTCGACTTTGCAATCGCTTAATTTTTTAAAATTTGACGATGATGATGATGATAGTCTAATGCCTAAACCTTTGATTCTGGGTAAGTTCGGTTTAATTATATAATCATACTTCCAATGTTTAACAGCTGTTAGTTTACCCTGTGGTCTATATGATTTCTTATGCGCATTAGTAAGGGCTATTATCTGCATATAATTATTGATATCAGCTTGCGATGGTATAGACTCTAATTCACTAAACGTGAGTAAGTCAAACAGACCGGGTGTTGCTTTGAAAACGTTGTTTTTAATTATGATGTTTGTATCACGCATAGTCACAGGGGAAGATGCAAATGTCCACGCGTCTCGATCAATTTTATATCTAATACCGAATCTAGTTCTATCTATATTTTTGTTTCCGACAGCGTTAGCTATCAGCATACCGTAATGAGTAGGGAGATCAAGAGTTTTATTAGATTCTTCTTCTTCTTCTTCGTCTGCTTCCGATGATGATGATGTAGCAGGTTGTTTTTTAACTTTCAACTGGGGAATGTAACTAGCAGTAGTAGTAGTAGTAGCAGCAGATGGTTGTGTTTTAACTTTCAATAGGGGTACGTTAGAGGTGTTAACTGATTTAGCAATGGTTTCCAGTGGCGATATAACTGGATTGTGCGTGACGCGATACATACGTTCTGCTTCTGCTCTATCACGACGAAAGTATGCAAATTTCTTACGTATAGCATTACGAGCGTGTATTATTTTACGCTTTAAACTCAGATCATACGTGTTGGACATGTCGGCTATGCAGAGACTACTAAACGAATCGACTCTAATTATAAACTTATATATGAATCAAAACCCTTCCGATATCTGCCACGGTCTAGAGAGCTGTCTTTATTAATTACCAGGAAATCATGTGGCTCCTTCCAACACAGAGAGCAAATGTTTTTGAACTGATCATAGCTAATACCGTCTCCTACAACATGATCGCTAAACACGTGTTTTAAGTTCAACTCGTCTTGTCTAAAGAGAATAATTAGGTTTGCATTGTCCCTAATCAGATGTTTCGGTATCTTGGCGTACGTTTGACCTAGATAAAAACAGTCGACACCCTCTAATCTTTTCCTGCCTGCTGCAAATTATATCATCAAAAATGAACACTGAATTAGGTTTAACATCACCGGGGCTGATTACGTCATCGTTTTCGCTAAATTCATGATATCCCATACCCGTAAGTGGTTTCATAACACGTCTTAAGAATTCATATTTAGGCTGAAATAAAGACTTGGCGTATAGGTAGATATTTTCAAATTTTAATCCGTTTTCGCTAATAAGTAAACCTAACATAGCATTAGTTTTACCGCAGGAAGATGGACCGCTCAATATTGCTCTACATGATACAGGTAACAGGTCGCCATGTTTCCTAACATCCTCGCCTGATAGTCGTTGTAAAGATGTATCATCGCAGTCGTCTAGGTTACATATGTTTAGTGACTTGTTTTGTTTAACGACCTTCATCATCATTACGGTATGCGTACGTGTCTAGTCACGGTCTCGTTAAACGGATTATACTCGATTAATGCGTCGTGAAGGATCAAACAATACGCCTTAGTTGTGTTCGTAAATGCGGCTGAAGACTCGAGCTCTAGTCTAATATCGACAGTGGAATCCTTAAAACTCTCTACCTGTCTTGAACAGTCAATAACAAAAACGGGATACGTTTCAAACGATTTGTAGCTGACTAAACAGCTCTCAGCCGCACCTCTACCTATACCGTCATAGTAGTTCTCACGAAAACGAATATAATTCAGATACGCAGGAATGTAGTCCTTACACTCGAAATCGAGATTTAAACGCTGATGTGGGAACACTTGCGAGTTTAAATACAACTTAACGTCGACCAAGTTCGAATGAGTAAATGTAGTCGGTTTACCCGTTCTTATACCCAGCTGACGCTCGTCTTGTAAAACTACAAAGACCCAGCGCGGTTTCTCTAGATCATTGGAGTTCTTTACACGCCAAACCTGGTTTTTAGTAGTTCCCAACGAGGGTAACTCGTGTAATTCCCAACGTCTAAACGGAGCGATAATAGAAGAATTATCTCTTAAGAGGGCTTTTCGCCGACAATTTGTAGAACCGTTTTTCAAAGCATTTTTCTCGAAAACTAAAAAAGATTGTGAGACAGAATTTCGTACACTTGTCAATAAAGGATTAGTCTGGATGCCTTGCGTGTTTAATTTAAATATTTTCCACGCGCAACGACAAAAAAAATTCAAAAAGTTGGCCTAATTTCAACACATTATAACATTGTATAGCGGGTTGATTTTAAAAATATATTATGCTTGGCTTCTAGAATACACCTTTGTCATTTCATATTTTAAGAATTAGCTTTATAACTTGAAAGACAGCTGAGATTCATGTTTTGAAAGTTACCTTTGCAACGTTAAAATCTCGCATAAAACTTACAAAAACGCACTCGTTGGCTCCTGACCTCTATAGATATTTCTGTGTATTAGGTAGCAGTACACGCGGAGACAAAAGTTTGCGTTTTGTCAAAAATTGCCCCTAAAAAGATGGGAATTGTTCTTTTTTATACTTTGTTTAATCTCGAATAATAATTTAATAGAAATAATATGTGCATACAAAATGGCGAATTAGTTTTATGAGTTTTGGAGGACCTTATTGTAGATTTTGTGTAGTATATATAGATTAAAAATAGTTTAATTAATTCATACAACGAATAAATAATACCAATATAGAAAAGTATAAGCAGCAACTAATATGAATTACTGGAGCAACAGCAAAAGTAATTCTTCTTTTGCTAATCACCTAATACAGCAAAATTATATAGTACTATTTAATAATCAATACAAAATTCTCCACATAGAAAATAATGGATTAAAACTAACTTCAAACGACCTGTTATTATTAAACGACCAAATAGAATTAAGTAACACCCCATTATTAAACCTATTTATATAAAATTTTTCACAACCTTACAAATTGTTTTATGGTCCATGCTTTGTACTCATATAATTGAAATACTCATTTATTGTTAAATATTAGATAGCTTTATTTAAGAAAAGAATAGTTTATAAATAAGTGTAGATCTTTAAATAATTATTGATTTGTTTAAAATTTAAGCTGGTTAGTATAATAAAATTCTTTACAGTATTTTTGCCGATAACAGATGTATTTTGACCCACGTTTTAACACGTACTAGCAATATAATGTTTATGAGGTCCTATTATTTGCAAAAATTGTAGTTTTACCCAATAAGCTATTTCAAACTGAAGAAATCCAGACTTGCCACTTGCGGATGGGATTGTGGACAAATGTTACGTACAGGAGTGATAAGAACAATTTAGCTAGGATCAGTAGCAAGATTTTTAGTAACTGTTTACATTGAATTTCTGGGTGTTCAAGTTTTTTAATTACATGCGAATTTTATTGTATAGGCGTTTACGTACATTTTTCTCTTTTGTAATCTGCGTTCGTTTTGTGAATTAAAATTTATCGATATATTTATTGATATTTCGTGAGTTAATATTATTCTGTGCAATTTTGTGAAAAACACGTTTCGTGAAAAGGCTGAAAGAGAAAGGACCATTTTCGATCAGATTGTTTAGTGGCTATTTTACCAATGGGAAAATCAAGAAAAACTCGCCATCGATCTTTATCAACTGCCAGGAAGAAGTAAGTACCTACATATAGTGATAGCGGTTGATACTAATTTAAGTAAATCAAAGCTTGAATGTCGTTAATATAAAGAAGATAAATTTGAGTTTAAAAAAGACAACCCGCATTTAGTCATTTATTTTATTGGTTTGCTATTTTACATTTTAGTTTTTCAATTTTTAGAGCTGCAATATCTTCCTGGAAGAAGCGTTCAGTTTCTTCAAAGAAAATTGAAACCGCTCGATCTTTACATTCGAAAGAAGAAACTACACGACCATCGAGCTCCAAAGATAAGACATTACTTTATTGCTCCGACTCAAGATGTAGTCCTGTATTCTCTCCTTCAGAAAATGAAGCAGAGGATCATGAGATTGAGTGCGAACCCGAAAATAAAATGAAAAAGTCCATTTTTGAAGTCACCGGTCGGCGTATAGTAGATATACAACATCTTTTCCAACAATTAAAAAACACAGAACACATGCCTGCAACATCATGTGGCATTGCTGATTGTGAAATCATTTCCGAACAGAGGCAAGGTTTTTTAAGCAAATATATTGTAAAATGTAAAGTTTGCAATGGAAAAACTAGCATCAACTCTGATAGACCTAATCCACCTCTGAATGTAAATACAGGAGCTGTACTTGGTATGTTCTATTACATGGACTTTCTTATTCATACTCTATCTCTGTTCTCTAATTGGATATACTAGATATTATTTTGTATCTAATACGTAATCTAAATAATATGCAACAATTTTTCAGGCATAATGTCGATTGGATGTGGATATTCCCATCTTGAAGAATTTTCTAGTTTTCTAGATATTCCCAGAATATCGCCGAGGGAATATTCTTCTGTTCACGAAGATATAGGGAATGTTGTCGACGAGATTGCTGTAGAAGAAATGGAAAAAGCTGGAATAGAGGAATCAAGGATAGCAAAGGAAAATAATCAGATTGATAACGATGGCTACCCTTGTATTTCGGTTATAGCTGACGGGGCCTGGAGTAAAAGGTCATACAAAACAAAATATAGTGCATTGTCGGGAGTAGGGTGTATCATAGGAGCAGAAACAAATAAACTTTTGTACGCAGGTGTTCGCAATAAATATTGTGTAATTTGTGTAAGAGCGGAAAATAAAAAACAGCAGCCAAAACAACACAGATGCTTTAAAAACTGGACTGGTACATCAACTTCTATGGAAAGTGACATAATAGTCCAAGGTTTTCAAAAAAGTATGAATTTCCATCATTTGAAATTTACCAGATTAATAGGAGACGGTGATAGTAGTGTCACAAAGAGACTATTCCAAGTAAAACCTTATGGATCTTTGATAATAGAAAAAATAGAGTGCACGAATCACCTTCTAAGAAATTTTTGTTCACGTTTAAAAGAACTATGTAAAAGTAGTAAAAGTTCCCTGGGGAAAAATGTTCCTATAATATTCAGAAAAACATTGGAAAGTAACATTTTAAAATTTAGAATAGCTATAGTAAAAGCTGCACAGTACAGGTCCAAAAATCACGATACCTTTACGAAGCAAATTCTCATGTTCAAAAATGATGTCAATAACATCCCAGATCATATATTTGGACAACACACAAATTGCGATTTGTATTTCTGTAAAGGTTTAAAAGATAACGAGGTAAATCTTACTCCCGAATTGGAACAATGTGGCCTGAAACAGGATATAGTTACATGCCTTCAAAGAATAGTTGCTAATGCAGCTTCATGTCTTCTAAATAAAAATAATAATCCAGCTGAACAGTTCAATAGTTTAATTTGTAAATTTACTGGTGGTAAAAGGGTAAGTTTCTTTTGTATTTCACAGTCATTTAGTTGTTTTAATGTGTTTATACATTTTTTCAGATTAATTACTCCCTGAAAGACTCCTACCAAATAAGATGCGGATTGGCCGTGATTTCCTATAACTCAAAAGAAAAATATGTAGAAACACTTATTAAAGCCTTCTCCAATAAAGAACCTGGAAAGTTTATGTTAGAATTCATTAGGCGACGGTGGTCTAACATTTCATCGAAAAGGAAAAGAGCTATCATAAAAGCACCTCCCGCAAAAAGAATCCGAGCGGAATGTGGGGCGGACCAGGATTATGGAGAAGTAGATATTTTATCAGAAGAAGAAATTAGGTCAAGAAAAGAAAAATTAGAAAAAATGCTTAAAAAAAGCCAAGAAGAAATCATTGACCTAGAAGTTAATACGAGGGCACAGGCATTGAACCCATTATGGAAAAAAGAGCGATATTACCGACTTACAGCATCTAACTTTGGTCGAATTTGCAAACGAAGGCCCACTACTCCACCTAATAAATTAGTGCTGAATCTTTTGTATAGTACTTTTTCAGGAAACAAGTCCACACGCTGGGGTCAAGATCATGAAAGATTTGCTATAGATGCTTTTAAACAAAGTACAAGTTTGCATGTCAAAGATTGCGGCTTATTTGTTGGTATGGGCGATGAGTATTTTTTGGGAGCCAGTCCTGATGGAATTATTGTAGAAGAAGATGCTATTGTGGAAGTTAAGTGTCCAGAAAAAATAAAGAATAGTACTATTGAAGAAGCTGTAGAAAAAAAACAATTAGACTTTTTATTAAAAGCAGAAGATGGTTCCATAAAATTAAAGCACACACATAATTATTTTTACCAAATACAAGGCCAGTTACATTTATCCAAAAAAAAAAGTGGACACCAAAAGGGTCACCTCATATAGAAAAAATTTATGCTTCACATACATTTTGGGAATCGAATATGAGACCTAAATTAACCGATTTCTATTTCAACTTCATAATTCCGGAAATAATAAAGCATCCAATATAATGTTGAAAATTTGTCAAATAATAAAACATTTCTGACCTTTTATTTAATCATTTTTTTACATATCTACTGTTGCATTACAAATTATTCTTTTAGATTCGCCATTCTTTAAACGTTTGTGTTATTTACTATGATAAATTAAAAAATAAATTTATATTTTGACTAAAATAGAAACACCCTTATTCGAGTTATTCAGAAATCGACATTAATGATTAAAACAAGGAAATTAATATTACTTACTATTTATACTTACTTATTACTTACTATTACTTATGTGCAATTAAAGTTCTGGTACTTATTTTTTTGTAACATTAAAATTTTTTTGTCTTTATAAATTATCATTAGGTTCTTTACTATATATTATTTAACAAAATCTTTCAGAAGTTATATAAACAAACTAAAAGTTTAAAGCATCATTTATATATATGTACTATGAAAACATAAAATTTATATTCGTTTTTATTCATTCGTTATATTATAATATTCATGCGTTGATAAATTAATAATTATTACGAACGAATACATTGTTATTTTTCTCATTTCTGATTGTAATAAAATTCTTCTTAAGCCGTAATTGAATTAATAAATATTTTTTTGTGCCTAAAATACAGTATTTCATAAACCCCTCCATTTGTAGTTGTATAAACCCTAGAAGGCCTAATATAGATCGTATGCCGACGAGATGCCGCGGGCAGTTTGGTCCGTTGACCATATAGTACCTGCTTACAGTTACAAAAGGTACTGTAACTTTTTGTTAGAATGTACGCCGCTTAGGAGTAGTTTAGGGATAACTCTGTCTTACTCACAACTTTCGTTTCTCTTTCTACGCCTAGAACGAAATTTGTGTGTGAGCCCTCTTAAACTCTCCACCAGGTTCACTTTGCTTTCATCTGATAACAGTATATGCGGAACTTCTCACGAGAGCTTATCAATCTTGATATCTACGTCGGTACCTGCATCACCTGCGTCGCTTTTATAGCAATTAAAATCGTTCTTGGCGCGAATTAAAACTAGCTGACAACTCATATGAGGTATTACTTTTTTATAATCGTCTGCAAATCCAAAGATATCTTTTAATGGTATTCTACACGTGAAATGAAAGACGTTATTCCCCTGGTTATGTAACAAATCATTATCGCTAGTAATCCCTAAGTTCCATGCAGTGCTGGTTAAAGCTCTATCCTCGGCGCCGTGTGAAACGAGACCTTTTATAGTGCTTGTAATGCCAGGCTGTTTACAGACATCTATGAGCTGGTTTGTGCCTAATATTAGTTGAATTTCATCAAACAGAAAGTGGGCAAAATTGTTTACCAGAAGGAATTGCTTGTTTTCTGCACGCGTTATGCTACCTTTAACAAGTACATAGCTGTCATACAAAGCTAAAACGTTATCGGAATTTTGTATGCTGATTCTAATGGTGTCGGAATGATTGGCATTTAGCGTAAACGGCAGATAGGTATAAAAATCCTCTTTTATTATATCTGTATCGACGCGAGGCTTCCCAAATATGTTTAATTTATCAATGGTAAAGGTGTCGGTGTTAATATGCATTTTACTTCGTTTTGACATGTTGCTGCTGTTGTTGTTATCGTACTTTAAAGCCTAAAGATTCAAGAAAAAGGCGACGAGCTTTAGTTAGTTTTAATCGAAGGTCTGCACGGGCCGACGTTCGACGGTGAATGACCTTTGATGGACATATGCTGATGTTTTTATAGCTAAAGTTTATTCCCATTTTTCACGTTTAAGTTCTAGCCTGATACTCGTGAAAGTGTCTTCAGACAAATTTATCAACTCTCCTGCGCGTCTACCAGTCTAATGGTAATGTTGTCGATCTCGGTGACAGTGATGGGAAAGTAAATCACATGCGATGGCTCCTTTTCAATCAGATAACCAGGTGGTACGCAAACACCGAATTCGAAGATTGTATGACCTACTTGATTGTTTCTATATGAGCCGCCTGTAATATTCGTGTCTACAAAGATGTTTGGAGTTGAAAGTATATCGACAACTCGATCTGATACGTGTCTACTACCGGGTTGCGTATTTCCTAAATATACTTGGTCGCAGCACCGGACACGCCCATCCCAGTTTTTATTGGTTATTTCAATATATACGCGATTGTGGCACAGTTTATGAATTATACACGGACGCAACTCATTTCTGCCTTCGACTATACAAATTATACAATCCTTAGCAAATTATTTAAAATATCGTTACTCAAGCAGTAAAAAGTAAAATGTTATAGGTAAAACAAAAAAAAAAAGACATGAAATACAAAACTAAACTCGTTTATTTTTTTAACAAACATAAACAAAACGGATTTTATTTATTTAATGGATCTTTGCATTGGGCTTATTTTGAATAATATTATCTGAAAGTGCATGGCATCGTTTTCCTTTTAATTTTCTAATATTTTTCTCTGCTTTAGAAGGCCTGCCACTTTGCACTCGCTTTGAACCCAATTTTAAATCGCTTCGACGTCTACTTTTGGAGGTAGGCTGTACGCTTATATATCTCCCCTTTTTAAAATTATGGCTAAGTTGACCAGCCAAAAATGAGTCCATTTGGCTACTTGTTGTAATTCCACGTAATTTATGCGTAAGTTTGTTTACCAGTGATGCATTGGTTGCTAGAGGAATAATACGGTCCAATTCACTTTTTAAATTTTGTATTGCATCCACGAGCTGATTGTCTGTAAAATCATTAATCCATTAGTTAGGAAAGCGTAGGGACTAGATATTAAATACGTACCTTTAAGAGATTGAACAGGTTCTGCACTAGAATTTTCAATCTGTGTTTCGGTTTTTCTTGCAATATTAGTGGTACTTAAGTTTTCATCATTGTGTAAAGTACTCGTTGAAGCCTTATTGTTTTCTTTATCATCATTATTCACCCTCATCATAGTGTTAAAAAATTGTGTAGTTTTTTCACCTGTGGCAATATAAGCCAATTCTGTTTTTTCTTTTGGGGTTAATAGTGGACACGTATGAAACTGCTGACCAATCTGCTTCTCCACTGCGCATAAATGTTTACAGTAGGCGCCTCCAGATCCGCTTACACAGTCACATAGGCCACAATTAATCAAAACAGTGTAAAACATTTTGGGGTCTTTAGAAGAATTTACCAGATAAATTTGTTCACTTACGTATTTCACTTCTAGGTCCGCAGTGCTTTTCATCAATTTTAAATATAATACTTCGTTTTTACTTTGTCTGTGATTAGCATACGATAACAACCTTCTAGTATGATACTTTTCTAGTACCTCAACAATGAACTCAAGTAATGCCACCATATTAAATGCTTTACATCTTGCAAGTATAATATCTTTCATTATTCGTATTGATGCTTCTACCATGTTGTTGGTGTTATTTCCTCGAGTACATAAATCAGATCGGTAACAAAGGCACCACTCTTTTCGCCTGACCCACAATCCTTCAATATAGTTAACAAAGTTTGCATATTTTTTCCATGATTCGATTAGCTCATCGTATATTTCTTGGCATTCAATTTCATTTGCAGCATATAATATGCGCCTACATTCCAACATAATTTTCTGCCTGTCATTTTTATGGATTTTATTTCTAGTTTCCCATAACCACCTCCACACCGCTTGGGCTACATGAAAGGAGCAAAGAAGCAAAGTTGCTTCTGGGAAAATATATCTTAATGCGTTTCTTTCAGCGGTGGAGTCATCGGTCATAAAAACTTTTGGACTTCCACTTCCTCCGAAACCACGTGGTAACATCTTCCTCAAAATACCGAAGGCAAGCTTATAGTCATTTTCAGTTTGAGCTGTATGCAATAAACATGCTAGCGGTATACCTCCTACAGCACTAGCGGTGATTATAAATGTGATAATTGTACCAGATTGATCGCAGGACCCACTTGAGTCGACGAAACATATTTCTGCAGCTCGTTTATGTTCATGTGCCCTTTTCATTATAGGGCTTATAATTAACACCACCAAAGGCTCTTCACTGATGTGTACGTCGAAACCTTGATCCAGATAATACTGCTTCTTTCTTTTTAAAACTGAAATTGTTGAATCCACAGTTCTATCGCCATAGTTGTGGCGCCTAGAATTTTAAAAAGCTTATTTTTAAGAAAATACTTTGAAAAATAGGTATTTGAATTATTAAATGAACATGATAGTCAATTTACCTCCACGTTTCGTATAAGTTACTAATTTCTCGATCCCTTGGATTTATTTGAGAATCTGCTAGAACTTTTATTATTGTTTCAGAAGGGTTGCTCATAAGTCTCATCTCATGCATGTTTCTTGCGGTCGCGGGAGTTAGCCCACTTTCAAAATATTCTATAAACTGTGCTTTTGTCTCCAGCGACATTTTTAAAAAGCTGAAAGCTTCTGCGACATGAATTAAGTGACTGTGCTTAAATGATATCTAAAAGATAAAGTTAATAATTATTATAACATATGAGCTGGAAGTTAGGTTGGTGGAAATACATCATAGATACGCATAATTTCCATTAAGCATTCAGAACTGCATTAAGAAAATTATAAATTAATCTAAAATGTAATAATATACACGACGTCTTTCATTCAAAAATCAAAAGCTAATAGATGTCACTTCCACGGTAAAGCCGGAGAAATAGGGTGCCATTTAAAATTATTGGGTTAAATTAAAAATCGACCTGTCCGAGAATTTTTTGATAAACTCAACAGGAAAACAAAATGCGCGTGGCGTACGCAGGTGCGTGTAAGGTATCTGTACTAGGGAAGTAGGTACCAACAATACCAACATACCAAAATGATAGTTGACAATCCCAGCTTCAAAAGTTTATCGTTCTTAATAGTGTTTTTGTTCACTTTTTTAATTTTAA
Source organism: Agrypnus murinus (assembly GCA_929113105.1). Lineage (NCBI taxonomy): Eukaryota > Metazoa > Arthropoda > Insecta > Coleoptera > Elateridae > Agrypnus > Agrypnus murinus. Next base: position 134,517,733 of record OV816030.1, on the reverse strand, counting down.
TATCTATAATTGCCTCACAGCCCTTTCCTTTTTTTCTAGTAGATTCCCGCTTTCGCTTCTTATCCTCTACTTTATTGAAACTCGTATGATGACAGACGTACTGTTTTCGGTATTTTAATTTAGTCAGATTGGGCCAAGTACTTCTCACAACCCATTGCGTCTTGGTCAATTCTGAAAATTTTTGTATCCATAAATTACACTGTTTACTATATTCCTCCTCGTCGGCGCCTTCGACATTTCTTGATAAGTTCATCTGTATACGCGCACTATAGTTTAAGGATTCTTCTTCGAAGTCTGTAATCATTATTTCACTGTCGTCACCTGCAATACACTGCAAATCACGTTTAATGCGATCCATAGTTTATGGTTAAGTAATAATTGGACAGGCGATTTTACTTCAAGTTAGTTAACACAGTCTTTATAGGTTAGGTTTTATGAATTTGCGTAGGTTTCATGAAGTTATGCTGCGCTAGCATGAAGTAGATGTAATGACATTTTCTGAATTCGTGTATGTTTTATACATATTAATTCGCGAATGGCCAGTCTCTGCGTCCGTGTATAATTCATAAACTGTGCCACAATCGCGTATATATTGAAATAACCAATAAAAATTGGGATGGGCGTGTCCGGTGCTGCGACCAAGTATATTTAGGAAATACGCTACCGGGTTCTAGCACGCGCTTCTTAAATCCTAGTAGGGATCCTATGTTATCGGGTTTGGTAAAATCAATCAACTCAGTAGCTGATTCAATCTCACACTTTCCCGTATTAGTGTTAGCTTTGATTTGTAGTAGTAGATCTCCCTCTTCCGGATCGCCACTAATTTGATTGTTTATATAGTTAACGATTTCAGCCAACTCGTAGCTACCCGGTTCAATAGTTATCGCCTTTTATCCGTAATAAAATTTATTTTTGCCTTGGTATATATTCCGTATCGTGTGACTTGTATATAAGCCGACTAAACCTAGTGAGTATTCGTAACGCACGTGATCTAGTGTTATAGGTGGATAAATACGACCCGTAGAAAGCCTGTTCCCTGTACCGTACACCGTGATGGTCCTAGCCATACTTAACCGATTTACACTTTCACCTCTCTTTTATACAAAAATCGTAGACACAGATGTCCGCAGTTGTATGTATTGAACTTTTGCTCTTGGGCTACGTTGTAGTATACAGCGCAGCGAGGCCCTAAATATTTCACAAGTTCAGCTGGTGGTCTCAGGTCATCGAATGGGTCATAGTACAAAACCACGTTTCGATCCTTTCTATAGGCAACCCAATGAGTACCCGACCCTCCAGCGTCGTCAAGATTAACAATAGCTCTTTCGAATTGCAAAGGTTTCGTTGCAGGTAGACTTGTTCTCATATAGACACCTCTAAAATAGGGAATGTCTTTAGCATGTTTTATTATATCTAGGTCTGTAAGTGGTCTCCGAGGCAAGTTATTCAGTTTTTTGACCGCCTGACATATGGTTTTAAGTACAATGCAGCTCCGCCAGCTCTATACGGCTTCAGGTAAAGGGCGTTCCCGTTCTTACCGCCTAAAGCGATAGCTTCCATACTTTTATTATGCCGCGTTGTTTCTTCTAGCTGTCTCTTATTACTATTAGCAGTGTTAACAGCTTTTGCTACCCCCGAGGCGGCTCCTATAATTGCACCGAGAGCCGAGAGGCCAGCAAAAATTGGTATGAGTGGTAAAATACCTCCTGTAGCTGTAGGCACTGGAATAATTCGGGGTACTTTAACGTTATTTCGACCGCCCACGTTTTGAATGATTCTTCTGGCAGCGCTCAGGGCATGATGTATTAAGTCTTTACCCGTGAGTCTCTTGCTTGCACGATTCACTACACCAACAAGCTTATTTAAAACGCGTCCTTTGAAAGTGACAGTTTTCTTCATCATCTTTCTAGCGAGACCCTTTTTCGCCGACAGATTGTTTGTCTTTACGCCCATTCCCAGCTTTCTTTTAGCCTTCATTATACCGGTTACAAACAGAGCTGATGCTTTTTCCCCTAATTTAGAGTCTTTAGCCTTAACACGCTTCCAAGCGGCTTCTTCTAATACACGATCAGCCTGGTGTCTACTGTTCAAATCGGAGCTTTGAGCGTACGAGATGTCGTGCTGCATACACGCCTGGTCCAAAGGATTTATACCTTTATCGCCACGTTGTAATCTTTTAGATAATTTAGTACCAGGTCCACAGTACTGATAGGAAGGAAGATGTAGTTCAATAGGCAGCTTGTCTATGAGCTTGTTAACAAAGCCGTTACCCTCGTGAACTAACATCTGGTACTGAGAGAAGAGACTGCTTGTTCCTGTATTTATACTCGGCCGCTGCAGCCGGACTAATCTGTGTTCTGAAATCTCTGCGTATAGATAAAGTCTCTATGATCAGCTTGTAGAATTTCACACAGATGCTTTTCAACATTATGTATTCTTGTTTGAAAACGGTATCTGTCCAGAGCTAATGTTTGCCAGTCTCCCTTTCTCGCCTGTCTGTATGCATACTTCCATACTATCATATGGTGTATATTATTCACGCGTGAGTCGGCGAAACTTACTTTCTTTACCATATCGATGTGTTGCTGCTGCTACATATCGTTATGTTTGGAGAGTTATTGATATTAGTAAAACTAAAACTTTGTTTAAATACATTTTTATTTCTTCAACAATACATTCAGACTAAGATAGAAAAAAAAATAACTGATTAGCGCAGATATAAGCAAACTAAGCATTTGCGCAGCATTCCCGTAAGGCTCACCACATTTCCTATCTGCGCTAATCAGGCATTTGATATAATACACTTAAAACTAGAATAAAAAAGGTGTCAATATGATTAGGTCAGCCGATAGTAGTAGTAGTAAATTCCGTTATTAGTCGGCGTTGTACACTCTCTTTATGTTGTAAGAGTTCGTACGTGTTGCAGATTCGGCTATTAGGGCATCAAACGATGATCGCATAACTTTTTGAGTATCCTCGAGCACTTGTACTTTATCTAATAATTTTTTATAATTACTATCTAGGGTATTATTCGTTTCTTCTATCTTTGTCAACACACTCGAATGATTAGTTTCCATCTCATCATTCGTTATTAGGTGATTTCTCTTTGTTTCTTTTTCCAACGTTGTTAGCAAACTGTTAAGTTTACTAGTTTCAATGTCAACCTTTGTTACCTTTTGCTTTAGATCTTTAATAGTGTTCTGAGTGTCGGTAGTCATTGTAATGAAGGTTTGTACAGCAGAGTCGAATTGAGCATCAACATAGGCTTTAGAAGTGACATCCGTGCCATCTATAGGGTAACTTACTGAAACAATACGTTTACCATCTGCATTAAACTGCATTTGATCGTTTGTATGCATAGCTCGTTTGTTAAAATACTGCCTAGAGATTACATCTTTATCCTCTAGAGGCTCCCCTATATTACAAATTCTTCCATCTTTAGCATCATAGTACGACCTCTGTCCTTTATCCTCTCGTTGTCGTCTCAAACAATTAGAGAGTAATTTTCTTTCAACATCGTCCACCAGCTCGTCGGTATACTTTTTCGTGCAAACATCGTAGTCGTCAAGCGGTCCTTTAACATGTACTAGTCTTCTTTTCTTAACATCAATTACACCTTCATCGCTATCTGATAACATTAGTACAGAACGCTTCGTGACAAGATCGTTATCGTTGATAGGAGCGCCTACATTAGTTATACATCGGTTCTCAACATCGAAATTACCCTCTGATGTTAATTTGAAACCATAACCTCTCGGTTAGCTCTGCCGAAGAGGTCTATTGTGTTCATGATGACGTATGACAAATAACTGTTACGCACGAACAGAATACACCGTATTTATAGCTGAGATCTTAACAAGCCGACAAATAACCAAGCCCGGAGCAGTAGACGTAGCGCTATCCAATGACCTGACAGCAGGCGCGCGCGCGCGCGTGTGTGTGTGATGACTGAAATTGGTATAATGCAATGATGTACATATTTCAATACGTCATGAGATTTATACAGTTCGTCGGATGTTCTCGGACACAATCGTAGACGGTACTGAGACTTCTCGTAATCAGCCCACATTTAATTTAGTAAACATCGTATGCTTTTACGCCTTTTTGAATAATTATCGTCCGAACCAATCCCAGAACAGTAGACGTAACGGTTACCTCTATCCATTGCTGTTTCATTTACTAGCATTAGGATGAAGGGAGAGAGAGCGAGAGAGTGAGAGAGAGAAGGTTCTTTAATGCGTCCTCTAATAGGTGATAAGGAGAGAGCGAAAGAGCAAGAGAGTGAGAGAGGAGACATTGAGAGAGAGAAGACTCTTTAATGCGTCCTCTAATAGATGATAAGGGGGGGGGAGAGGGAGAGAGAGAGAGAGAGAGAGAGAGAGAGAGAGAGAGAGAGAGAGAGAGAGAGAGAGAGCGAGAGCGAGCGCGAGAGCGAGAGCGAGAGCGAGAGGGAGAGGGAGAGGGAGAGAGGGAGAGGGAGGGAGGGAGGGAGAGAGGGAGAGAGAGAGAGAGAGAGAGAGAGAGCAAGGTACGCATGACATTAAACGCCAGGGGGTAGGGATACAAGATGTCCGAACCAAGCAGAACGTATTCCAAGATACCCGTCACGAATGGACGTGTCTACGTGGTATTCATCATCATCAATCTATACATTGCGAGAAACTATTATCTGCTGACGATTTAAAAATATATCATCAAGTACGAGATATCAATGATTGCTTATATTTGCAGTCTAACATTAACTTTCTATGTGATTGGTGTAAAGCTAATCGCCTAAATTTAAACGTAAATAAATGTTCCATTGTTTCGTATGCAAAAATACACTAACCACTTTATTCACGATTATGTTGTTAATGATGAAATATTAACCAACACAAACAGACATAACAATACCAAATGAATCTTGTCACCACAATACACATTATCCATGAGATATTACACGAGAATAGCATAAACGATGAAAACATTTTTGCCTAAATAAAGCAAAAAAAAAAAAATAAAGCTTATAGCTATCTTTAACAGAAAAGAACTTAGTGTTATTTGTATTGCTTTCTACTTAATTTATAATGAAGCTGATTAATTATATCTAGTATTTATTGAAAACGTAATATTACAGAGGCTTCAACTAATATAATTCTCTAATTTGATATTTCGGATCTATGTTAAATTTTCATACATACATACATAAGGTTTTACACTCGATTAGAGTTTTAACCACTCTTTACATAGAGTTCTATTGACCTTTTTCTCTTGTGGGTGGTCAGTCCACTGATTCTCCTCATTCCTTTCTCTTATAATTTGGTATGTGTTTTTGCTTCCTTTACAATGTCTCTCCACTCTTTCCTGTCTTGTACTTTTTCTCTCCAATCTGTTATTCCTAACAGTTTGATATCTTCAGTTACTTGATCTATCCATCGTGATTTCGGTCTTCCTCTCTGTTTTTTCTCTTGTGGTTTCCATCTTGTTATTCTTCTGTGCATTGATCTTTCTTCTTTTCGGTTTATATGTCCAAACCATTGTATTCTTTGTGCTTTTATTATCCTCACTATATCTTCATGTTTCAGTATTTCTTCTATTTCAAAATTCATCAATCTCCTATGCTCCATTTCTGATATCTTTATTGGTCCATAAATTCTTCTTATAATTTTTCTTTCAAATATTTTTAGTTTTTCTTGGTCTCTTTTAGTTAGGCACATAGTTTCTGCTGCATAAGTTACCACTGGTCGTATTGCTACCTTGTAAATTCTTAGTTTTGTGTCTTTTCTTATCTTTTTATTTTGCATCAATGTTTTGTACTTGAAGTATGCTTTATTTCCTGCTTGAATTCTTTGTGCAATTTCTAAACTTCTGTTATTTCTATTATTTACTGTTATACCTAAGTATTTGAAGTTCTCAACTTCTTCGAATTTAAACTTTCCTATTCTTCTTTCATTTTTGTTGGTTTCTCGATGTTCTCTACTTATCTTCATATATTTTGTCTTGCTCTCGTTTATTTCTAATCCTCTCTTTCGTGCTTCTTTTTCTATTTTTGATAGTGTTTCGCCTAGATCTCTTTCGGTTCTTGATATTATAATCAGGTCGTCGGCATATGCAATTACCTCCACCATTTTTTCTATTATAGTGCCTTCAATTTTGCAGTCTCTAGCTATTCCTTCCAGTGCTATATTAAATAGGGCTGCAGATAATCCATCGCCTTGTCTCACTCCTGAATCAAATTCAAACTCTTTCGACAATCCTGATTCTGTTATTACTGCTGCTTTTGACTTTCTCATCGTAATTTGTATTAATCTTATTAATTTGTTTGGTACTCCTATTCTTCTTGCATCTTTTATAATCATGTCACGTTTCAGGCTGTCAAAAGCTTGCTTGAAGTCCACAAAGATTATTTGCAAGTCGATATTATTTTCATAAGCTTTTTCTATTATCTGTGTTAGTATATAGATTGCATCTATCGTTGACCTGCCTTGTCGAAATCCTTGTTGGTATTCCCCTATTGCTTCCTCAACGTATGGCTTCATCTTCTTTAATATCATTGATGTTAATATTTTGTATATAGTATTCAGCAAGCTTATTCCCCTATAGTTACTGCATATCATTGGGTTTCCTTTCTTCAATATTGTTATCACCAGTCCCATGGTCCATTCTTCCGGCATTCTCTCCTCTTTCCATATTTTCTCTATCAAATCAAATACTCTCTCTTTTAATTTCTCTCCTCCGTTTTGTATCAATTCATTACATATATTGTCTGGTCCTGCCGCCTTATTCCGTTTTAGATTTTTTATTATTTCATTGTATTCTTCTCTTTTTGGATTTAGCTCTTCATTTATTTCTTCCTGGGTATATCTCTCCTCGTTCTTTTCATTCGATTTCTTTTCTTTCTCCGTTAATAAATTTTTGAAGTAATTTTCCCATATGTCACTGTCTATGTTTGCTATTGTCTTCTTTTTGTTCTCTTTCTTTATTATTTGGTATAACTTAGCATTGTTTTTGTTAAATTTTCATACATATTATATTTTGTTAAAGATACCTATAATCTTTATTTATTTTTTTTTGCTTTATTTAGGCAAAAATGTTTTCATCGTTTATGCTATTCTCGTGTAATATCTCATGGGTAATGTGTATTGTGGTGACAAGATTCATTTGGTATTGTTATGTCTGTTTGTGTTGGTGAATATGTTAATGAGTAGTTCACTTACTGTAATGTGTAGTAATCTTAATTTAATTTGCGCAGAATGCGATATTATGTTTAAGGGATTATCGTTTATTTGTCAAGTTCTTGTAAATAAACATGAGAATATACCTGATTAATACATACAAAACAATAGTTTAAGTACATTGTAATTAGCTTTTTTTTGTAAATTCATATTTTTCCCTATTTGGGTGTAAACCTGTAAGGAAATAAAGACATTATTATAATTATTGTTATTATTATTATCCGTAAATTGTTCCGTGATTTGCGTTTAAAATTTTAATGCTGAATTAATTATCTTAAATTATTATATGTAATTAAAGTATTAATGACGACGATAATTATTTTAAGAAATCGGTAAAATTTATTAATATAAAATGATAAACCTTGGCTCCCCCTATTAACAATCAGCAGAACGCCCGTAATCGGTAATACAGCTTTCTTCATGATGTCGAACCAAATGCCGATAATACAGAATGTCGGTACAAAAATCACGTAAAACGACACTGGCGCCATCTGTTTTCCCCTAGCAACACTAACTCCATTTAGCCATGTGACGAACCCAATGCCGATAATACAGAATGTCGGTACAAAAATCACGTAAAACGACACTGGCGCCATCTGTTTTCCCCTAGAAACGACGCTACCATTTAGCCATGTGACGAAGCAAATGCCGATAATACAGAATGTCGGTACAAAAATTACATAAAACGACACTGGCGGCATCTGTTTTCCCCTAGCAACACTAACACCATTTAGCCAAGTGACGAACCAAATGCCGGTAATACAGAATGCCGGTAATGCAGATTCCGTACTTAACCACCTAGAGAGAGAGACAGACAAAAAGTCACCAGATTTAGAGAGAGACAGAGAATCTAGGGTCCCTAGAACTGTCTGGCTCAAGTGTCCTAATACCTACTTCCCACTGGCCTTATATTTTTTAAAAAGTTTATGTTTAGCTTTAATATCTTGAATAATGTCTCTGGTATACCATTTTGGGTAATATCTTTTGAAATTTTTGTATTTGGGCACATGTTTATCAATAACCTTAAAAATTTCCTTATAAAAACGACTACATAAATTATTGACATCTGTTTCGGTATCGCAAAAATTCCAATCAATATGTGAAAGTTCGTCATACAACTTGTAAAAATCTGCGTTTCTGAAGTTATAATCAGATTGATTCTTTTTGTTGTTAGTTTCAAAACTTACGTTATTCTCTCTAGAGATTTTCAAAGTTATTGATAAGGGAGGATGATGACTATCCTCTCTTGTTAAGGGTATATCTTGAACTACTTGACAGTTTTGATTAGAAATAACTAAATCTAATAACCTATTATTATTATTCAATATGTCATTGAATTGCTTAAGATCCAGAAATTCCAGAAAATTTAAAAGTAGCTCACATTTCGTGTCTTGTTCTATAATCTCATTGTTAAAATAAGAAATATAATTAGGAAGATTAAAATATAAATAAATAAAATATAAATAAGATATAAAATTCTGGGTGAAAACCCTTTTGGATATAATTGAATAGAAAGTGCAAGTACAATATAAAGTACAAGTAACGTATCTAACGGTAGTTTCTAACCCAACTATCCCCCATTACTTTTATTGATTATTTACAGGTTTCAAATTTTTTGTATGTATTTCAAATGTCTGCTTACTAGATTCTTTAAAAAAATTGCAAAAGAACTGTTTTTTTATTAATAATTTGTTCAAGAAACATAAAACGTTAATTCTAAAGTTTAAAATCTTAATTGTACAAAAGCGCTGGTTTCGAATTTTTTACCTTAAAGGATATAGCTATTTATTACGTCTATATTGCATATATTTCACAAACCCTGTAAGATATAAAACTAAAGCAAAGAAAGCGAGTTAAACTTTAGATAGTTGTGAAGAAGTACGGTTGTATAAATTTCCGGTTGTGCAAAAATCTAGTTGTAGCAAATTCTTTTTGTGAACTTTTACAGAATATGAAATTAATAAATAGTTGTGAAAAAGTACGGTTGTATAAATTTCCGGTTGTATAAAAATCCAGTTGTAGCAAATTCTTTTTGTGAATTTTTACAGAATATGAAATCGATAGTTGTGAAAAAGTACGGTTGTATAAATTTCCGGTTGTATAAAAATCCAGTTGTAGCAAATTATTTTTGTGAATTTTTACAGAATATGAAATCGATGGTTGTGAAAAAGTACAGTTGTATAAATTTTCGGTTGTATAAATTTCCGGTTGTATAAAATTATTTCTTGTAAAATTTATTTTTGGGTTAAATATTTTTGTTTTTTATACGATTAAAATAATCTAAATAATATTTTTGTGGATTTTTCCGGAACGTGATATTTGAGTTGTGGAAATATATGGTTGTGGAAAAATACGGTTGTGTTAAAATACTGGTTGTAAACTTTTATTTTAGGTATAAATACGGTTGTGTATTTTTCTTTTTGTAGAAACGTACGCGCCCCCCCAGTGCGGTTAGGTAACAGGAAATCGCAGGGAACCTCGTTAGTAATAATTACAATAACTAAGAATTTTAATATGTAACAAGATTTTTTAATTATGAAAAATAACAGTACAACAACAAATGCTCAAAATGTGATCCCTTATTGGAAACAAATAATGTTTCTACATTTTATCATGGTGTGAGGATATAAGATGACACACAGTGCATGAAACAGGTGAAGAGAAGGGGAGAAGCCCCATTAACTGGACTCATCACAGCACCGAGTTGAAACTTAATTATTGTTTATACCAGTGGCTGCTGGCTCCTAATTTCTAACAAAATATAAGAACATCGATGTATTCATTTAATAATGATTTCTAGATAATGTAGAACGCAGTAGAGAAAGTTTTATGCACAGAAGGAAAAACATTAAACACAAAAATTTAAAATAAAAAGAAAAACAGGATATAGGAAATTATTGTTTGTGCATAAAATTAAGTATTCTGTCTTTCTAGGAAATGAAATGTTCTATAACTTTTTCGTCACAGTTAATGTTATGGAGTAATTCTTTATTCACTGGCATCATTGCCAATGCATTAAAAGACTTATAACACTATTCAATTTATCCTAACAAAACTATTTTTAATATTTACAACAATAATTAAGTTTTAAATTAATCTTCATCTCTTATTTAATAACCTTTTTCTCTATTTTGTCAATATATTTGGTTTCCTAAATTTATTTATTTAATTTAATATTTAATAATTCACATCACAGTACAGTACATAACAAGAAATTAAATGTGCATGTCAACCTAAAAACCATAACTTTGTTTACAGATATGACACATATTACTTAAAAAGAAAATCACGTTCTAAAAATCATCATTATTATAAAACTAAAAGATTTCTATCAATATTTTTACAATAGTTATACCATCACATATTACAAAGTTATCATCTAAATCAGTTATACTTAGTTTTTATAAATGAAGTTGTTCAAAATATATCTTGAGTTCTTGAAGTCATATTTGGATAATTCCACATCAAGTGATCCTTGGACTTTAAAACAGTTTTTTTTTGTTTCATTCCTTTATTTTATTTCTATCAAAAGTTATAAAGGAAAACGTAAACGCCAACCTTCTCAAAATCACTTATTTTTGTACACTTTAGAAGGGCACAACTCAAGAACCACTTCAGTTAAAAATATAATATTTTAGATTTTTACTTATCTTTAGGAGTATAACAGTTGTGCCAAATTTGAAATAAATCAAGAAGGGTGAGTTACAACTCATTGGATCACTTAACATGGAATTACCCATTTATAACTTTTTCTGTTTGACTATACTATAGTATATATATAACAATATTCAAAACAATTTTTAAAAATAAATTTTATGATTGATTTATAAATAAGGCTTCAATTTATTAAATTGGAAAATAATAAAAGTAAATAATTCTTTTTACTTCTTTTTCCTACTGTAAAGCTACAAATTAAACTTATTTTATTATCTAAAAACAATCTTTGCATGTAAAATCTGTAAGTTTAGCACTAAATTAAATGTTTTATTTATATATAGTATATAACTAATTAAATATTAATAAATACTTCATTGTTGTTACAATTTATGAAACATTTATAAGAGTAGTCAATATTATGTTAGTAGTACAATCTTATCTAAAAACATTGCGCTAGATATTATTTATATACATTATTATATAATTATATACATTAAGTTTAAAGTTCGTTAAATAAATGGCAGTTTTAGGATGTTAACTGTGCACATTACTGGTATTTTAACCTGCAGTTTCAAATAAACAGAACTTGTGAATGAAATTTCCTAAATAGTTAATCTTATTAAATTTTCTAATCTTTTAACCTTAATTAACATACATAGTTCATGCATAAATTCCATTTTCAGTAATTTTCAATAATTTTTTATAATACATCTAGAATAATCATAAAAATGATTTCCTAAATCTTTTTCTTTTAATCAACATAGTCCCTTCATAATCTCTATTTTATTCATTTTCAATAATTAACCGTTAATCTAATCACAATCAAATTCATTTTACTTAATTCAACTTCTTAATCTCGTATCTTACTCATGTTTCAATAATCTTTAATTTTTTCTAAAATCATAATTCAATATATTCCTATATCTCTATTATCATTATTTTCATATTTTATTCATTATAAAAGTTTCATATTCTATTTGTTTAATAGTAGTAGTTGTTAATTACAGAGTGTAGTCGATGGCCTAATACTCCTCTATTGGGCATTCATTCAAAATATTTGCTTATTGTTTTAACGAACAGATTGCAAATTCTTTTATATCAATACAAAAAAATTCTAAAATCCCATTTTAATAAACAATTCAAATATAGCTTCATCCATTATTTTCAATTTATTCATAATATTTCCCTTTTTGTTATATAATAACAATAAACATAATCACATTTTCCTAATTGACTATTAGATTTCATAAGCCTAATTATTCTATGTCAGTCATAACTAGGGGTGGGTGATATCAAAAAAGTTATTTAACATATCGATATCAAGAGTTATCGATATTGTTGATATATATCGATAAATATCAATACTTTGCTAAGTATTGATATATCGAGATTTATCCTTGTATCAATTAATCGATAATAATAATAATTTATTTACAGATATTCATTTAACAATATATAACATAAAAGTAATCTAGTAAGTGTAATATAAGTAAAATAATATATAGATCATTAAGTCAAATGTCTGTAAAGTTTATTTCTTTGTTAAATATGTTACATTAATACAAGAATAGTTTATAATAAGGCAAAGTTAAATACAATTATATTTAATATGGCAAAGTTACAATACTGAGATTAATTTAACTAAACATAACATTGTAATTATAACAAATAAATAAACAAAATAGCCCATAAAGTCAGTGACTGTCTATGGCAGTGATGGCGAACCTATGACACGCGTGTCAGTGCTGACACGCATCTTCAAAGATAAAAATTTCACAATTTAAATGTTTGTCTCTCATAACGGCCAGAGTTGGTTATTAATAATAATATTATTACTTACGTTAATAATATTTCAATGGCTGCAAATTGACGATTTAGAGATGCAATTGGTAGATTTTCAGAATAGCATTTGGACTCGAGGATTTGTCGAGTTAAGATCAGTAGTGGAAAATATGGAACGAAATCGTTTCAAGACTGAAAATGAATACAACTACGAAGAAGAAATTTTGAAGGTTTGGAACAGATTACCTGACACTTATATCAACTTGAAAGATTTAGCAATGGCTTTGCTAACAATTTTTTCACCCACATATTTTTGTGAAACATTGTTCTCAGCATTAAATAATATTAAGACAAACAAACGGAATCGGTTAACAAATGAAGTCAGTGGCGCTTGTTTGGCCTTGAAATGTACCAGGTATAAACCTATAGAAGATTTAGCAGTCAAACTTCAGCACCAAAAAAGTCACTAATTTTTTTAATTGTATAAATTTAAATTTTATAAGTTTATATCTTATATATTAAAGAAATAATAAGCTTACAAAAATTATAAATATTTCTATTTTTTTAGTCTTTACCTTTGTCATGTGTGACATGCCACGAGAATTATGTTCCGATTTTTCAAAATTTTGACACACCGCGCTCAAAAGGTTCGCCATCACTGGTCTATGGGATTTAAAACAATATTTTATTTAATGAACATTTTAAAATTAAATTTAAGATTTTAATTAATATAATAGTAAAAGAATGAATGAGACTACTTATGAATAATTAATTAAATAGTTGACATTGCGCAAATTAAAATAACCCAAGGAACACAGTGTCATCTAATAAACATTTACTTAACATCTAGCATATATGTCTATTGACTGTATTTTCTAGATGCATTGTAGACCACTAAATGACCGCAACTTAGATTGTATATACGACGTCTAAGTTATACTATTTTTAGATGTTCTAATAAACCTGCAAATCTGCAGCTGCTTAGGACCTATATCTGATGTCTAAGCTATACTACTTTTAGATATTGTACTAGACTACAAATTTGCATTTGCGTAGACGGAATATCTGACGTCTAAGTTATACTATTTTTAGATGTTCTAATAGACTACAAATTTGCATTTGCGTAGACGGAATATCCGACGTCTAACTTATACTATTTTTAGATGTTATAGACTACAAATTTGCATTTGCATAGATGGTATATCAGACATCATGTTAAAAATATTACGTACAATAATCTGTATAATTTTTATTAAAAAAGTCAAATGGAATCTTAACAGTACTCAATACTTATAAAATACATCAAATTATGTTTAATTTTTTTGGTGTCGTTGGGGTGTCATCTCACGGTTCCACCTCCTATTATAGCCAGTCTGTTTTTCTGTAAATTAAATATTTCTTATTAGAGTATAAAATAAGAATTTTTTACAATCTCAAATATAGAGAGGGTGTTCAAAAAGTAAATATTATTGATATAATAATAACACTTACCTTAGCAAGTTTACAATAACTTTTTGCTTTTATATTATAAATGCAAAAACTAGATACCCAAAGCAGCAGAGATACTTCTGGTAGTTCTACAAACGAACTGGGTACCGAACAATAACGGTAATTCAACAATAACTACCCCCTGCCCCCATCCAAAGTTCACGAATTCATGACCATCACGTGGGTGCAGGGTTGCTATATTGGGGGTTTATTGAGAAAGGAGATGTCCTTTCTGATTATGTTTATTATTAGAATGTTATTGTTATTTCAATATGAATACAAGTAAAAATTAAAGTTTGAAAAGACTTAGCTTTATAGACCAATAAAGTAGTATGTTTAAACTACATCTATTAAATGTAAGACAATAGACTCAGTTCGGATTCATCTAAGTTAGATTGTAAATAGATGGTATATATTTTAGCATGTGTTTTCGGTCAAAAAGTTACATCAATTAGATGCATTTCAGATAACATTAACAAAATCTTTTTTATGAAAAATTAACATTATTATCCCTAACAAACTACATATTTTTAAGCATAGAGGTAAACTTTTTACCAGGTTAGTTTTAAGCATAATAATACATTTTTAAAAATTTTAGATAATGTCTAATACAGGTCTAAAATATATAGCCTTATAGATACAATTAAATAGTATGTTTAAACTACATCTATTAAATGTAAGACAATAGACTCAGTTCGAATTCATCTAAGTTAGATTGTAAATAGATGGTATATATTTTAGCATGTGTTTTCGGTCAAAAAGTTACATCAATTAAACGCATTTCAGATAACATTAAAAAAAAATTTTTTATGAAAAATTAACATTATTTTCCCTAACAAACTATTTTTAAGCAAGAGGCTAAACTTTTATCAGGGTAATTTAAAGCATAATAACACCTTTTTGAAAATTATAGATAATGTCTATTACATGTCTAAAAGATATAGCGTTATAGACAGAATAAATTACTGTGTCTAAACTACATCTATTAGATGTAAGAATAGTAGATGTAGATGAAATTTAGATGCAGTAGATGGTAGATAGATCGTCTATAGATCACTATGTGTTTCTTGGGAAGCACTTTCCAATGTAAAATAATTACATATATAATAAATACAATAAATACTGGAAATATATTCGAAACTATAATAACCAATCTAATGCTGCTTTAATAAGATGATAGCTATATTATATACAGCGTGGAAATAAATGATTTTCATCAAGTTCCCTTTGGAATTTTTTCACATGTAAATTTTTCTGTACCGCTCTACTCTTTTTGATTTATTACTAAATTAGTTCTGTCAATAAATGAAATCAATCTGTCAAACAATTCATAGAATTTATTGAATTTGAGGTTATGGTACTACCTTCTCTATTTTCGTAGAGCGGCACGTTGTGCTTTTACATGGAGAATGCAATGGTAACTTGATGAAAATCATTTATTTCCACCCAGTATATATAAAGTCTAAAATTTAATTTATTTTTTGATTTAATTTAATAAATTTATTTAGAAGAAATTAGAAATTCCTTCTAAACCAATTTTCAATAGGTAACTGCAGACACAGTTCTTAAAGGAATATAAAGATCGGCAGGATTCAACTGCAAAGGGCAAATAGTTATAAAATCTAGGTGCTAGATAATTATGCGATCTCTGTCCAATGGATTTTGTAGGAAAAGGAGTTTTAAAAGAGTGTTGTTTAAATCGTGTGTTATAACCATGGTCAATTTGAGTCAAAGCTTTATTTTTATATGTATATAGAACTACTACCAAAAAATATAATTGACGCGGGTGGAACAATTTGGATTCTTTATAAAGATTAATAGATGAATAAGTCAGGTCTTTGTTAAGAATGATCCTTAAAAATCTGTTCTGAATAGTTTCAATTTTTTTTAAATACTCATCTACAGCACTATCCCAACCTAAAATACCATATGATAGTCGTGATTCAACAAGGGCAAGGTAGACTTTCCTTAATTCTGTGAAACTTAAGATATTCTTGAGCAGTTTAAAACGAAAAAGAGTAAATCGTAATGTTTTCAACAAATTATTAATATGATGATCCCAACGTAAATGTTTATCTATAGTTATACCTAAATATTTAACTGTATTTGTTTCAATTGATGTTTCTAAATCTATATTAAGTTTATTAAAAGTGGGCAGTTTATGTTTATAAGAAGTGAATGGCAAGTATTTAGTCTTAGTACACCAGTCTTTTATAAACCTTAAGTCGTTCGCTCTCAGCAGTTGCTCTCACATCTCCCCAAGAATGACCTTGGTAAAAAATGGCAGTATCGTTGGCATAACTAATAATTGTCCCTCTAGTGCTCAGCTTATACAAATCATTAACATAAATACAGAAAAGGAGAGGTCCCAATACTGTACCTTGCGGCACACCGTATTCAATTACACAATTCCTGCCATTAACGTCCATAATTTGTACAAGCTGTGTTAGCTCCGATAGATAACTTTTCATAAATGCTAACGCTATGCCTCTAAAACCAATATCTTCCAATGCATTTATGAGTAATACATGACTAACAGTATCAAATGCCTTACCAAGATCTAAGAACACAAACAGAGAGGGTTCACTTTTATCTATTGAATCATTTATCATAGATGTTAAATATGCTATAGCATCTTGTGTACTTTTATTTTCCTGAAATCCAAATTGTTTATCAGATATAAGATTAAACTTTTTCAAATATAGATTTATTCTTTTCTTGATGGTTTTTTCAAATATTTTTGCCAAGTTAGTAATCATTGAAATAGGTCTATAATTGGATATAACAGATTTATCACCTTGTTTGTGTAACGGTTTCACAATTGCAGTCTTAAATATTGAAGGAACATTGCCCAATTCAATAATTTTGTTTATTAAGTGTGTTATTGGAAGTGCTACGTCTTCAGCAACAGCTTTCAATACCTTAACTGAAATATTATCAAAACCGGAAGAACAATTATTTTTCAATGTAGATATGATACTTATTATTTCATTTTTATCAGTTGGCAAAAAGTATATAGAAGATGAAGTTGTTGACCCAAATGGATAATATACATAAACATAATAATAACATAAGCAAATACAGTAGAAATCTTTAATCGGAACCTATAAATGCAAGGCAAATTCGTATTAACGAGGAATTCGGATTACTGGATATTTGAATAAAAGCATTGCTTTAGGCCATGCTACCTCATTATAAAGAACTTAACTTATATAATTTACTAATTTTATTACAAAACTTTTATTTCTAATTAAAAAAAATCAGTAATGTTTTTGCTTTAAAAGCTTTCTTTCTCTTTTCTCCTCCATAGTGTGTGCTTGCATTTCTTCATCTTAATCTCAGTGTTCTTCGATTTTCGGTACCTTTGTCAATAGACGAAACATATTCTAGGATTTTAGTTTTTTCTTTCATGAACTGTAGGTGAACTATCGGTGACTGTCGATTTACTAACATCATGATTTACATCAATCTTTAAAACACAAAGTGTGTATAATAACAAAATTAAAAAAAGTTTTAAGGTAGATGATGTCATTACATAAACCACTTTGGGCAAAACTGCAACATCAAAACATTTAGGATGCCTTTGTGATACTATCAGTTACTATATTCATGATTTTTTATTACTCTATATGAAATAATAATAAAAGTGTTTGTTAATCTTCATAGAATTTTGCTACACCTGATGGGTTGTAACATCTCATTTATAATATTCACCTTCCCATTCCCCAAGAACGTTCATATTCAATTTTAGTATGTACTATTGCGAGATAAATAATTGGTACAATTGAATTATAAAGTAGGCGGGTTTTTGGCATATTACTCTGATAGAAGAGCGTACTACGGAGAAAGTCCTATTTAAACAGTAAAAACCTACTGTGCCAATTATCTTGCAATAGTACATAGGACTTTCTTGTTCAGATTAAAGATATTTGTTCAAGATAAAGGGAATTTTGGATTAAAGAGGTTTGTTCGGATTATAGCTCATAATTGTTGTTGTTCGGATTACTGGATGTTCGAAATACAGTGTGTTCGGATTGTGGAGTTTCTACTGTATACCTTCTAATATACCTTGGCTGAGGTCATTCATGGTCACCAAGGAACCAGCTGCATGACCTAGGTCATGTATGGTCACCAAAGGAACCCATTGTTTGACCGAGGTCATTTATGGTCACCAAAGGAACCCGCTGTTTGACTGAATCTCTAGTGCGGTGACTAGAAGTGAGGTTATCCCGCTATGGGAAACTGCATGCCGCCAGGTAAATGTGCTTAGGAACTATCCCGACCACCCTATGATTCGGACTGCAGCCGGGTACAGTGGTTGGGAGAAGATCTGAAAGCCATTGCACTTAAGGATAGTGAAGCGAATACATAGCCTCTCACTATCAAGACAACTTCACCAAATACGGGTACGCACCGGGGGTCTATAACGTGTAGACTTAAAAGAAGCTCTGTCGAGGGCCCACCAAGCCTAAAATTGGTAGATCGGGGTGGCAAAACCAATATAAAACCAAGTCCTGCCACAATTGAGGTTGGATTCGATCGGGCAGTGGTCCCACTTTGCAAGAGCGCATAGCTGGGGAATAGTCCTATGCTGGACGAGGTACTTGACCCCGTATGAAAGAGGACGGGAGGGTGCCGGCGGGTGAGCAGCGTGTTAAGTCAACTGCTCGGTCACTATGCACGTCTTAGCTAGTAGAGGGCGGATAGGCAACCTCGCTCCTACCAGTGAGTCAATCTGGTAGCAATTGCACGACTGCCGGTTGTGCAACTTGCGCGCTGATTGGGCGTATCCCAATCACTTCCTTCTGGAAGGAACGTGGGGGTATGTTAACACGGGGACCCCACGTAAAAAATCTTGACTTCTATGTATACCTTCTAAGCGGTAATATTACTAATTAGCGCATGCTTATAAGACTGCAAAGATCTATCATTGTTTGCATGGGGCTGTTTAAACTAAAGTTGGTACAATTACCAGTTAATTTAAACAATTCTTTAGAATGTGTAATTCTTAAAAGCACTAGAATAACTAATTTGCATAAAAGAACAAAACAATCTATAATACCATTAAATTTATCACTGGGGAACAATTTTTTTGTCATTCACTGTTGCATGAGATTTTTTAACTGATTTTAGTAATATTTTCATCGCTGAATTCAAATCTGAAATCGTTTTTTCGCTACATGCTCTGGTTTCTATGCAATTTGATGTTGAATATAGAGCGATTCATAATAAGTTAATATATTAACCATATGAGCGGGCAGTCGGCAGGGTGGTTATAGTGGATTTATACCGCTTAACGGAGTTAAGTCGAGTTTTCTCCGGAAAGTACTCGGATGGGTGAATCACGAGCGCAGTGTACTTGCCTACATTGCTCCGCTGCCTCGTCTCACGCCCACATATCCACTCTGTGGCTCAGTGCGTCCGGCACCTCGACACCGGAAGGTATTAGGGGTTAAAGATTATATATATATTAACCCTATGATGCTCCACTTATTCTATAACTTACTAACTACGGGATCCCAAAAAAATAACTTTTATAAGTAGCTGTTTTCTTACTTTGTGGATACCTGACATGATCAGAAGGGGACCGTTTAGTTTTCAACGGGTATTATGCTAGATTTATATAGAAAGCATAGAGATAACATAATTCTCCTGAATTCTAGAGTGAGCAAATTTACAACAGCTAATACATGACAGTGTATAATAAATAAATTAAAATGTATAAGTTGTTGTTTTTATTATTTTATTTATTTGAAAAAAAGTCTATCCCTCCAACATTGATAAATATATCGATCAATCATATATTGATACCTATCAATATTTCGACTAAATGACACTGATCGATATATTGATAAATTAATTAATTAATAATGTTCTTTATTGATGTAGCATACATATGTACATACATACATCAAAGGGCTATCGACCAAGGTGTTTCTGCCCTGAATTATAACAATATATTTAATCGAATTAAATTAATACAGCGTGGAAATAAATGATTTTCAATTGGTAAATTTTTCTGTACCGCTCTACTCTTTTTGATTTAGTACTAAATTAGTTCTGTCAATAAATGAAATCAATCTGTCAAACAATTCATAGAATTTATTGAATTTATTTTATTTTGAGGTTATGGTACTGCCTTCTCTATTTTCATAGAGCGGCACGTTGTGCTTTTACATGGGGAATGCAATGGTAACTTGATGAAAATCATTTATTTCCACCCAGTATAATTTAAACTAAATTGACAAATAAATTAATGAAATTAGTTAATTAACATAATAGATTAAATTGATGGAATGATTGATGGACATTATATGATTAGAGACATAATACAATACAGTAACATAATATATGTATAACATGATTAATTTTCTTGAATTGCAAGGAGCTTTTCATAGATTGATTCTTGCGGGTGCATCCAGGTTTGTTGGTCTAGGGTGCGTTGCATGCATAGCGTTCTGATAATTTCTAAGTTGTGGAATTGTTTTGCAAATCTCTTGCTCAGTTCCAGCAGTCTTTCATAGATTGGTTGAATGTTGGTGGTTTCGTACAATAAGGTGTTAGAGGGATTTCGAGGATGTCTCATCTTGGTGATGGCTCTCAGTGCTGAGGTTTTGGCAGTTTGTAGTTGTTTCTGAGCTGGTCTCTTGAGATTGAGCATAACTGAATGGCCATATTCTAATAACGGTCTGCAGATGGCTTTGTATATTCGTGCAGCAACTTCTGTAGATATGCCGTTATTTTTATACGTTAGGTTACGAAAATGCTTAGGTGCATTCCATATCAAGACAGGCAGGAGTGGAAAATTCATCTTTCAGAATTTGATTAAATTTGAGTGTTATACAGGATAAAAAATTAAAGACCCCATATTTTTTCTTTTTTTCTGAAAAAATCCATTTCTGACTTATAAGTGTCCAAAGTTTTTCCAAAAACTGTAGTTATTTTCAAGGTCACATTTTAATAGGAATATCTTGAGAACTACTACAGATATTTGAATGCATTTTTTTGTCTGAAAGAGCACATCTTTCTCTTTCTTTTGAATCATATTAGACAAAGATGTGTAAAAAAACAACGCGTCAGTGAGGCAAAATATGTTATTACAATAAATATTTTTTTCTCAAAAACGCCAATAAAGAATTTTCTAATTTTTTCACAGGAGGTGCAAAACATCATCTACTTTGAGTATGTAAAAGCACAATTTCCAACTTTGCTAGTTATTAATGTTGTGTATGTATATTAACATACGACCAAATACAATCTAATAAACTAACAACTATTAATAAAAATCCATAGGTTTAAACCATATAAAGTATGAGCAAAACCAGAAAATTATATCAAATTAATAACAAGTGTCACTGTCAAAGAACTCTGATTATTTTGTACATTTTCTGGTGTTATAATACCTACACATAATTTCAAAATTCCAAAGGCACCTTTGATGGAGTTACTTTTTGCTCATATTATACTTAAACTTGATGATTTAGAAACAACTGTTCAATTTGTTCTGTTTCTATTTTCAAAATTGAATAAAATCGTGCACTAGTTCCACATGGAGTTGGCATCTTTAAAGTTTTCAGAATGTTATTCACTCTCTGGCATTTGCGACATGGATACTCTTCAGAAGAGTCATATGGAAAAATAGATTTGAATTTGTCAGTAACATCACATATTTTATAGTCGGGTATGTAGTACCATTATTAGTGTATACGAAATGTACTATTTTTAATAGGTAATATATAAGTTATGTATTATGTTTTAAGTAGCGTCGAAACTACTCGTATCAATAAACGTGCTTGTATGAAAGTATGTTGTTTTGTACTTACTCTGCTCCCTACGTTCTGTCCTAAAAATGTATTCGTAGGCTCTAACCTGTGGTGTAATAAAAAACAATCAGTTTTAAAGACTTTTATTATATTATATTTATTATACATTATATCAGATGTAATAAATTTAAGTCTATCATATAAATCAAGGTCGTTCTGCAAATCTACAATAGTTTTCTTAGTAAACTTATAAACTAATTCATTCAAAAATAAATCATTCTTATATCCACAAGAAGAATTTAACACACTTAATAAAATATTATTTTCTACAAGCGTTGTTCTAACTTTTATAGCCTCGTCTAGGACTTCTTTGGCGAAACATTCGTAATTGCGATGCATAGTTTTAATACTATCAATCTTTTTCCATAAAAAGGTTTTAATCGTGTATAATCTCCCTAGACTTAATTCGGAAATGTAAAGTTCAAAACCTTTAGTTTTCGGAACAAATTTGAGACACTTGTTTCCTACACTATAAAGCGTATAATCGGTCATTACGTATCCATCAAGTTCGTTGTGTTTCAGACATCCTAATATGTACGAAGCATCCTCTATCAAATCTTTAAATGAGTCTTCGTTAAACTGCACACCTAGATCAGTGCCTTTCTTCAAGATTCTTATACACACATCAAAATTCTTGAAAGGATCCAGTCCAAGATGTAAATATTTCGACCCGCTGTTGTTTAACGGCAGCTGTATTTCACAAAGAAGTCTTGATTTTTCGTAGTTTAGAATTTTTTCATCATCATCCTGAACTTGTATATCGTATGTTTCTTTTGCAAACTTTTTAAAGGCTATGATATCATCGCTATTCGGTTGAAATTGAGGTGAATCACACTTCCTAGGCACACTATACGGTTCACATCTACTATTATGTTGAATGCGCTCAGCTTTGTAGAATGACATTTTAACTATAAATAAACAGCAACACCTATAAATCGTGACTAAATAAGTAGGTCTGCTGCTTCTGTTATTTACTACCGTCTAAAGAGGAAGGGAGGAATCACTAAAACGTTTACATTTCCCTATACCTAAACATTTAATACAACGGTTCTCCTACTAACCGATTTCTGCTTGTCTCAACTCGTTGGATCCTGTTTGATACGGTCTGTAGGTCCATATATCCCTCACTGATGCTGTTTTCCGCATACTCTATTCGAAATATGCATGGTATTCGTCAGCGCTTAAAGTATAACTTCATGTTTATACTTAGGCTCGTAATCGTATATAGCGTATTGATGCTTGCATAGTATAATTATTTTCTCAACGCAGGATATATATCGATATTTTTCTAGTTTGATTAAATCCTATAAGTTATATTCATATCGCCCTTTTTATTCTGTTAAGATGTTTATAATAATCATAGTGAGCCTGGTATGAACATAAACCGATTGTACCTATTCTTTTCTCTCCGTTTGTATAATATAAAATATATATTCCGCGTCAGACTGATTAGTATCGTCATATGTACCGATTGTTATATTTCCGTGAATATTTGACTTTTCACCAATACACAGGATAAATTTTTATCTCTAATTTTATATATGTCGTTTTATATAGAGCAGGAGTCTCACGATAATTTATACATATATTGTCTTTGAATATTCTAAAACAGATAAAGAACCTTGAACCCTTGTTAGGAATTTTAAAAATAACGAAATTTTTATTGAATCAGCTAAATAGATAGTGTACTTATAAGTGAATCTCTAAATAACGAATGCGTCAACAGAACTCCTGCATTAATATACATAACGTTTCATCGTGTTTTTTAAAACACATTTCATTGTAAAAGAATAAGAATAATTTCAATTTTATTTATCAGGCGATATACATTATATTATTTTCATATATTAGTATGCAAAGTTATCGTTTCAATAAAAAGTATAATATTTATCTGATTTATTTCTCCAGGTTAAGTCTTCGGGGTTCTTATAACTGTAGATATTGCAAGAGGTAACTACCCTGTGTTTCAAAGTTATAAAGACGTATTACAAACATATGTTATAGACTTATATTTCGAAGGTATCGAAAATGGTTACAGATTATTATTAATCATACGAGTTTACTATAGATACGCTGAATATCCTACAAGAGTATATAGTATATTATTACATATCTGCGTATTTCGAAGCTATTGAAAATGTATGATATATTGTAAAATAACGTTTAAATATGGCGACGAACTTATTTCTTTTAAACCGACGACAACTCATCATACAAAACATACTGTATTTATGTATTCCCTTTCTCTGCTAATATGTTTTCTACAGTGTGTTTTTAAATATTATACCCCGTTCTCTCAAGAATGCATAAAATTTTCGAAATATCTGTTTATTATTTTACTTAGCACATATAATAGTAATTAACATAATGTCCTTACATACTGGGTTACGATAGAGAGGGATAATCATACGAGTTTACTATAGATACGACGAATATCCTACAAAAGTATATAGTATATTATTACATATCTTCATATTTCGGAATTGCTGAAATGTATGATATATTGTAAAATAACGTTTAAATAAGAGTTTACTTTAGATGCTACGAATATCTATATGGTGTATAAACAATAAGAACGTATATGTAGAAATTGCTTACAAGGGTAGTAGATATAACGAAAAGGGTTAAAATCTGTTCAAAATTACATTACCTCTAGAAAACTAGAAAATTAGATAATTGTAGCATACGCATGTTAAATGTACCTATTCTTTCACCTCGTCTGTAGTGGGTATAATGAAAAAGGATAAAAATCTGTAGTATAGGGTTTATGCGTATACTCAGGCTCGCAATCATATGTAGCGTATCGATGCTTACTTAGTATAATTATTTTCTCAACGTAGGATATATCGATATTTTTCTAGTTTGATTAAATCCTATAAGTTATATTCATTTCATCCTTTTTATTCTGTTAAGACATTTATAATAATCATAAGGAGCCTGGTACGGGCATAAACCGATTGCACCTATTCTTTCACCTCGTCAGTAGTTAGACTCGAACTTTATGATTTCATATATGAAGAATACGTTTAGTGATGAATGCTCTGTGTTCTAGAATACTTGTATAGGGGCTAGGAAGCTTGATTTGAATACTACAATCTTGATCACGTGGTTGGAGTGTACTGATACCTCGATTGTGTGCATAGAAGTATAATGAGTATCCGTTATCGTATATTCAAATTAGTTGAATATATGTAGTACAACTTTATAGATTCTAGAAAGTTCCTATCAATATTAGAACAATGAATGTAGACTGATGTGTGTGTTATATAATACCGATTCTCGCATATACGAACTTAGGAGCTAGCTGCTGACTCTGCATGACGTTAGATGATTATGATAATGATAGATGATCGTGATAAAGAATGTTGTTATTTATAGCAGTGACTTTATTACAATTCTTACTAGAATATAATTGTAGTAGGTACATATCATATCATGATATGTACCTACAATTCGATTACCTACAATTTGACTACCTAAATTAGACCTTAGTCTAAGAATAATCATGTGTTTTATCGTTATCTTATGATATCAGGAATGCATTACTTCTATTAATCTTTAGTTTAGCGTAGATATAAATCTCTTTGTATAGCTCAATAAATGATAGTTATAGGGCTGTATTGACTTATATAACATTTCTCTCATATATGAATTTGTATATATCGAGTTAAAGTTAATGAATGAATACAACATAAATCATTACTCTACGTATTCCGTGATTAAGACTTCAATAGTTGAACGAGTTATTCGTACAATTAAGCAAAAACTGTATATGATTTAGTTGATAGCTCTGTATGACATTCAGAGTTAGATGTTGACTCTATCAAGTTTTAATTTGCTGATCTGAAGTTGTTGAAGACCTTCACTTCTGAGGGGTAGGAGCATTCTAGATCTTGCTACCGTATATGTTTAATATAAAAATAAATGAAAAACTATAAACTTCTTTTATCGTTTTTATTTATAAAATTTTAATAATAATATTAAATGTATGCATTGTACGACATATTGATAGGGTAGGTGAATTGCAGGCATTTAGCAGGCCCGTGTTTCTAACTGCATATCTATAGGCTAGAAAAATCATAAAAGTATTATGCAATGTTCATTGAATAGACCCCCTGCTTCATTTCATAACTTATTTGTTTTAATAAATAGACATTAGTCAAACGATGGATATCCTCATGTCTTTACTCTACCTTCAATATATAATATATTTATTTATGATATCTAGTTAATGATATATGTTGTGATCCTGATTGAATGTAATCTTTTTCCTGTAAGATGCTATAAAAGCCGTAATTAATATTTCTTAATATATAGTTTAGTTTAATCCGTGTATATATTTTATTCTTGCATTTTTTATTTCACAATGTATAACTACATACAATTTATTTTAAAACCGTTTTTCTGAAATTTCTAGATTTTAATACAAACAAAATTGATTTAGGCTTCAGGGAATATCCAAACAGATTTACTCAGAATTTACGGTTGTTATTAAATAATAATTAGCCGTCGGCACCTTTTAAAATATTTCGATTAAAGCAATAGTCTTTCATGTTTGAATTTTAACTTTCTACACCAGCTAATTGGAAATTCATTAGCAATGGTGAAATCATCGTTACAGAAAATAAATTTTACAGTCAAGGCGTCATGTTTTTACCTTACCGATCTCATTTTTCATATAAGTTAATGTAGGAATTTTAAACTTTAATTTTCACAAAAACATTTTTGATTGTGATGTCAGCTGTCTGTTGTTTTTATTATCACATATTGAAAAGATTAACGTATTTTAAAGTGTGTAAATTCTAAACGTTTATAGTTTTAAATGTTAAAAGATTACATCTTCAGACTGTAAACATTGAATTTCATTACGTAACTCAAACATTAATAATAATACTGAGGGTTGAAGTAAACTGTTTAATGTATCTATAGCAAATATAAATATTTACTGACATACGTTTTGAATTTACAAAAGCATTACACAATATTCCTTTTTCTATAAATAAATAAATTATAGTTGTTTTAAACATAATGGACACTTTTCTCAAGAAATTTCAAAAGGAAGCTAATCGGTTAATAAATGTTTGTCGGTCGTTGTATGAAACAATACATTTGAGAGATGTCTAATTAGGGAAAATCTGCAAGCTGAATAATAAGATAGGATTTTTATATTACATAACCGGTTTCAATCGGTTGTAATCCTATTACATATAACCGTATAAGGTTTTCATTAAATCAATTAAACAATCACATATAAATATTTATAAACACTTTTTACATTATTATTCCAGTACACGTATCAAGGTAGCAATGTTTTAAGAAATCTGCTGCTTAAAATTCCTTTGCTGTAAATTTTAAATAAATTTTTAACTAAACAAGTGACTATATTGAAAGTAATTATATATGCATTGTATTGAACATAATGGTATGTTATGATAAGAAATATTTGACGGGCATCGGATGAAACAATACATTTTACTTGGGGTTTCTTGTTGGCGTAGAGATAATCCTTATAGATCCGGTTCTGAGAACTGAGGTGAAATCATTAATGATAAATGGCAAGTTTCTTCATGTTAATTATGTCCACATTTTAAATGTTATGACTAATAGATTTATATTTTAGGAATGTCCGCAGTTGAAATGTTATATGCAGATGAGATATAGAAAATGAAATGCTCGATATGAACAGGCACAGTAATATTCTTTACTATAAGATATTACAAAAGTTAGAGTGTACGACATGTAGTTAAACCTAAAAAGAGAAAAATAGCTGTTAAATGCGGGCCTTGTTAGTCGTATTCTATTTAGAGTGTTTTCAGGAATTTATTTGAATTCATTATCAATATAAATGTTAATTAATTATTATTATAAAAATATTTATTTTTATCGGGGAAATTGGATAGCTAAACGATTGTTATTTGCTGTAGAAGAAGCCGGTAACAGTCTGAATGAAAACGAAATAATTTCAATTATTTCCGAGATAAAAGAAGAAGGTATTATAGAATAAGAAGCCCTAGAGATGTCTTTATTATAAAATAGTTATGATCCCCCGGATGACTGCATCAATCATAATGTGATATGTAGAGTTGACCTGTATATGTGGTAATATCGCATGCTGATCCGCGCTAATCCGACAGGTGATTGACAGTAACCTTTCGATGAAATCACGTTTAAAGATGTCTGGGGCATCCTTGAAAGCATACATCATTTAAGAAGGATCTTAGTATGAGAGATGAGATATGCAAATGATACCGTGAATTAATTTAATTAGCAAAAAAAATGATATGTACAAATGAGAGATGAGTTATGTAAATGAGAGATGAAATATGCAAATGAGAGATGAGATATGCAAATGAGAAATGAGATATGCAAATGATTAAAATCGTTATGATCCGCAAAGCGTTTATTACCTCACCCTTAAAAGTAAAATAATAAAGCATAACTGTATATTAGCCCATATGTTAGCGTGTATAGATGGTTGCCTGCTAGAGGTGTGGAGATGTGGCGCCAGAACCCGCCATCTCCCTCTACTATTCATTGCATCAATTAAATCCTTAAAGCTTTTAAAATTTAAATTCTACTACATGTTTGGATTTTCAGTTGCATTTAATCAAAAATGATATCATAAAAAGGTTTTATATTTCTAATGATGAGGAACTTAAGCTTGATCATACTTTAATGAAAAAAATGATCATAAAAAATTCAAAACGCAAAATTGGAAATTGGGCTTTAAAACACTCAAAGTAGATGATGTTTTGCACCTCCTGTTAAAAAATTAGAAAATTCTTTAATGGCGTTTTTGAGAAAAAAATATTTATTGTAATAAAATATTTTGCCTCGCTGACACTTTGTTTTTTTACACATCATTATCTAATACGATTCATATGAAAGAAAAAAATGTGCTCTTTCAGACAAAAAAACTGCATTCAAATATCTGTAGTAGTTCTCCAGATATTCATATTTAAGTGCTCGACTTCGGAAAAAATTAGCAGTGTCAGAAAAACTTTGGCCCCTCAGAAATGAAATTTTTTCAGAAAAAAAGAAAAAATATGGGGTCTTTAGTTTATTACCGTCTATAACATACTGAAATTTTATTAAATTCTGAGAGATGAGTTTGTCAGATTTCTATTTGCCTGCCTGAGTTGATATGGAATTACCCTTTAGCTCTTGTAATTATCTTGTTCTTTATTGTTTTGGTGTGTTCGTTGAAATTTAACTTATTATCCACTGTCATTCCAAGATATTTAATTGATTGCTTGGGTAGAATTTGTTAGCCGTCAATTATCATTCTAGGCGATGCTGCTTTAAGTCTGTGGTTAAATATTATAAATTGGGTTTTTTCAGGATTTTGTTTTAATCTCTATAGCTTAAACCATTCTGAAGTTTTTTTTAATTAGAATTTGTAGCTGTTCACTAGTTTTCTTTAAATTTTGGTCATGTGAGACTAAGACTGTGTCATCAGCAAATTGTAGTATTTATGCTTTAGACTGTATTTCTGCTTTATCTGCTCTGTGGAAATTATAGATATCGTAGCAGTAAATATTGTATAACAGGGTTGATAATGGTGAACCTTGAGGGAGGCCCTGCCCCAGAGCTATGGGATTTGATAAATTCTGATTTATTTTAATTCTGTTCCAAAAATTTCCTCGTCATTGCAATTGTCGAACTGTTGCAGTTTATTTGCTTCATTTTAAAGAGTAAACCCTTGTGCCATACACTATCGAATGCCTTTCTGATTCCTAGAAATACCGCTGCACTATGTTTCTTTTTTAGGCAAGCTGTTTCCACGTTTGATGCTAGCTAGTATTGTTAATGGATGGATAGTGGAGCACATTTTTTTTTGAATCCAAATTGGTATACAGGAATTCTTTGTCCAATCTCTGCTTCTACTATATGTTTTAATATCTTCTCCAGATTCTTACCTAGTACAGGTAGTAATGTGATTAGCCGATAATTCTTAGCTTTTGAGTGGTCAGTGTTTGGCTTTGGTATTGTAATTGTTATACCATTTTTCCATTGGTCCGGGAAATAATTATTTGAAAGGCAATATTCGTAAATTTTGATGATGTATTTGTGTATGTTGTTATTTAGTTTTCTCACCAAATTTTTGGTAACATGATCCCAACCCGAACTTGTACTTTTTCCCTGATTTAGTATCTGAAAATAAACCTCTTCCTCGATTGTGAGGTTTTCTTTATAATTTTCTTCTACATTAAAAAAATCAGTATACCATGTATTGATATGATTAATGTTGTTAATGTCATAAGTTGTGGTCCATCCCTTCATTTAATGTCTTCTCCAAATGCTTTGCCATTACTTTCACCTTGCCTTCATCGCTCTCGTATTTTATGTTGTTCTCTGTTAATGCTGGTATCATTGCTTTGGTTTGTTTTGATATTTATCAATATATCAATATTTTCAACCACTAATATCATTATTTGACATATCAATAACTATCGATATATCGATAAATTCTCCCCCTACGAGGATAGTACGGAATGTTTCTAGAATGAACCACAAAATGGCGTTATGCACGCGTGCTGAACGCGAGATTTCTAAACCTAATGGACTTTCTTATGGATCTACATTGTAGCGCCGTGATTGGCTGT
Organism: Agrypnus murinus; assembly: GCA_929113105.1. Taxonomy (NCBI): domain Eukaryota; kingdom Metazoa; phylum Arthropoda; class Insecta; order Coleoptera; family Elateridae; genus Agrypnus; species Agrypnus murinus. The sequence continues at coordinate 134,487,163 of OV816030.1, read as the reverse complement.
TTACGTTCCCACTAGTGGACGGCCTTCGGCGCTTCGAGAAGTTTTATAACCTGCTTGCCTTCATCTTTACAATATAAAAGTCACAATAATTGGTGTCTAGTATTTATTAAATACTGTCGTGTTGTTGCGCTATGATTGTTGTGTGTTAATGATAGTGTTAATCGTACGTAATAATTAGATGACTACTTTATCTGTAGATGCATTTAAATGGTTTTTCTCCAATTCTCCGAAAATATGTATCATGATTTCTTTTTAATTTAATTTTTTATTTAACTTAATTAATCGTCAGATTTGAATTAAGAAAATTTATTCGATCTATCCTCGTAACAACATAACACGCAGCGAAACCATTTTAAATAAATTAACTCCACTTTTATACTAAGAATTTGCTACTAGTGTCTCAAGCAAAGTGAGCCTTTCACATCATATATCCGATATAAATGACGTTCGACCACCCGTTCAGCTTTATTGGTTTTTTTTCGTAGCGATTTCATAGGTGGGACAAAGACTCAAGTTTGAATAGCCTTCGTTCATATCATATTAACTAGCATGCAATTATAAGAATTAGTTTTAATTATAAGGCCAGCTTGGTTGGTCATTTGTACACTGCCGCCCATTTGAAAGTGCACGATAGACCCGATTTACCTCGGTTATATTTTCTATGACTTATAAGAATCGTGAACTTTCAAATGGGCGGCACTGTACATTTTAGTTCCTATCAAACGTCAAACATCGAAAACTTTCATGGGACTGCAAACATGTTATTATTAATCAACAGCATGGGTTCAGCCCACGTAAATCTACCGCGACAAACTTATTATTATATCAAAACTATATACTCAAGGCTCTTGAGAACAGACTGCAGGTAGATGCAGTTTACACAGACTTCTCAAAAGCCTTTGACCGTATAATCATAGATTGTCAATTCAAAAACTTAACGCTATAGGCATAACAGGTCAAGTCTTAAAATGGATTGAAAGTTACCTCAGTGTCCAGTTACCATCACAATCTGTTAAATATGGTAACTCGATATCCACACCGATAACGGTATCATCTGGTGTGCCTCAAGGATCCCATATGGGACCCTTATTGTTTACCCTTTTTATTAATGATATTGATTGCAGCATTCTACATAGCATGATTTTGCTTTTTGCTGATGACGTAAAGATGTTTCGAGCAATTCAATATTCAGAGGATTCGGAGTTGTTGCAATATGACAAGCAGTTTTTCACATTGGTGCGATATCAATATGCTACAACTGAATATTAAAAAATGTTACCAGATCACGTTTTCAAAAATTAATTGTCCTATACAATATAATTATCAAATTAAAGATAAAGATCTTGAAAGAACCGATAAAATAAAACATTTAGGAATTACTTTTGATTCAGAAATGACCTACAAACCACATATAAATAATGTTGCTTCAAATGCACTGAAAATGTTGGGATTTCTACTTAGAAATTCTAATGACTTTTCAGCATTCACTATTAAGCTATTGTATTGTTTACTTGTCAGATCTATGACTGAATACAATTATTATCTGGTGCCCACTTTACAATGTTGATATAGATATATTAGAAAATGTTCAACACAGATTTCTTAGATACGGTGCGTTTAGATTAGGATTCAATAGAGGAGAGTATGAGTACTTGACAATTGAGTACTGGGCAAGGGTACAAAAAATGTTCTTCTGTAAGAAAAATTATCAAAGTGCATGATGTACAACTTGTCAAGTGTAGGATGGCCGGCGGAATGCGCAGATGGGGAAAAGAAAGAGTCGATGTTCGACAAAGACAAAATGTAGGAGGTAAAGAGAAAGTACAATTTGTGGCACAAGTATTTTCAACTCACAAAAAGGGTGTAAATTGGAATTTACTATAGCGATACAAAGCTTTATTATACCCTTGTGTAAAATTATTAACAATCCAAAACTAAGACTTTCAGGTAGAAAGATTAAAACTAACGAGTTTTTGTGATAAAATCTTACCGTGTTTTTCATATATTTCATACTTTTTCATAGAATGTACCGATTTTTATCAAAAATATCAACAATGATTAAAAACATGTGATAATTGAATTTAAGAATAGTTAACTCTTGCTGAAAAAGTTGTATTTTTAAATTAGTTGAAAATGTTTATCAACTCTGGTACAACCTTCAAATCCGAAAATAGCCCACTTCTAGGCTAAAGTAAGGATGATCATGTTAACCAATATTGGTTATTATTGGTTAACACCAACGTGGTAACCAATGTTTTGGTCAATAAATGGCACCAAGATCGCAATAAAACTAAAAGTTGAGTCTTATACCAATCTTGAATGTTAATGTAGTATCAAGGCTGGCAATTGAGAAACAAAATAATTAGTACACAATCCTTTTCATCTAATGAATGCTAGTTCAAACAAGCAAAGAAGTCAATCATTATTGTTTCGCTATAACTCAATCCAAAGTCAATCTTTGTGCGTGATATAAAATTGTCAACAAAAAAATAAATATGAAGAAATAGAAAAATTCGTATTAATGATTAATGTCGTAGACTCTCAACATATATTGAGACGGTACAAACCTAACACTTTCATAGTCTTCTTGTGCAAATATATCTGTACAGGTCGGGGAATCAATTCAGTTTATGCTTTAGTTTGCCAGTGTAAGTTTAAGTTCGTAAAAATTCAGTAGCTCAGCAACCACTAATCCATTTTTATCATATGCATAAATTAAAAACATCAGTAACTAGATTTATAAGAATGTAAACTACATATTTGTTGATCCTCAACTGTATGTACAGACCATATAGCACATATATTTTTGTTTGATCCATCTAGTGAGCCGACTAGGCACAATTTATTTTACATTTCGTTAGCTGATATAATACAGGCAAGAATTTAGCAAAATATATGAATATTGACCCAACCTTGGCTAAAGGGTAATTTCTATTAATTTTAAGCATTAGTTACATTTTATTTTATTAATCATAAAACTTGTTTAGTATAGAGTGCCTTTCATTTTCCATAAAAAAAATCTTCAGTAATTCTTAACAATATCGGAAATACTGGGTGATTCCATATATAAGTTTGGTTGTGTGTACATCCTTACAAAAGTGTTATTATGATTCGTGAATTATGTGAAAATCATTCTGGGGCGGGGGTTAATATCACAAAACAGAAAACATATCATCTTCTTGTGTTTACTCGTCATCTCTCTGTAAAAGAATGTAGAAGACTCTCTTTAAGAGTTTCCTCTTTTATGTATATTTTGTGTACGCTAAAAATGAATAAACAAAACATTTTGGTTAATTTAAATAATTTCTTGCATTAACACTAACATACTTGAACTTTTACAGGGTTTTACGTATATAGCCCCGTCAGTTCTTGAAGACATGTACAAACCCCAAATCGTCAGGGCACGATCACCCCGAAAACTAGGTACTACTCCAATGAGACATCATCTATCGCCTTATGTACATCATCATGGTCATCCATTAGGACACAATTTAGGACACTTTTCGACGACCCAACAACAACCCATTAGCTCGAATAATTGCACAGAAGAAATGATGGAAATTAGTGGTATACCGCCAGTATAGTAATTAGTTAATACTGAAATTAGTTTCATTTAATTGGGTAATCTGTAATGGTTTTGTTAGTTGTTAATGTTATTTTTTAATTTTAGTGTTTTTTTTTCTTCAGCCGTTACCATTTTTAATAGTAGTAATTGCAATTTGTACATACGTATACATATACTATTGTATATATATATAATATATATATATATATATATATATATATATATATATATATATATATATATATATATATATATACAGTGTGTTTTTTGTAAACGATAATATAGGAAATCCAATGGAATTTTATCATTTTCCTGGTAAGTTTGTACCCTTGCAAATGTAAGTAGAAATTTTGGTATCAATCGAAAGAAGAATTCATTTTACGTCAAATAAATATTAAACTTTATGAAGAAAACCAAAATCGATTTAGAAATAGACTTAAAAAGCTTATGGATTTATTGCTTTTTGTTATAAGCTATTAAAAAAAAGCTGGAAGTTGAACGCCGATTGGTGTAGCGGTTAACGCTTCAGATTCCTAATCAAGAATCGCGAGTTCAAACCCCATCATCGTATACTTTTTTTTAAATTGTATTGCTTACTAATTATTATTTTTAGTACTTTATTACAACGATTATTAGTTTTATGCCCTTTTTTCATTTGCCTTTTTGATGGGTAGTTAAAATTGTACAAAAAATAACGGTAAACCCCCGTAGCAAAAATATCTAACAATAAAAAAAATTAATAATCGTTGTAATAAAGTTCTAAAAATAATAATTAGTAAGCAATACAATTAAAAAAAAAGTATACGAATGATGGGGTTTGAACTCGCGATTCTTGATTAGGAATCTGAAGCGTTAAACGCTACACCAATCGGCGTTCAGCTTCCAGCTTTTTTTAATAACTTATTACCAAAAGCAGTAAATCAATAAGCTTTTTAAGTCTTTTTCTAAATCGATTTTGGTTTTCTTTATAAAGTTTAATATTTTTTGACGTAAAATAAATTATTCTTTCCATTGATACCAAAATTTCTACTTACATTTGCAAGGGTACTAACTTATGAGGAAAATGATAAAATTCCATTGGATTTCCTATATTATCGTTTACAAAAAACACACTGTATATATATATATATATATATATATATATATATATATATATATATATATATATATATATATATATATATATATATATATATATATATATATATATATATATATATATATATATATAATGTGCATTTTTTGTATTTTCTTTTGGGTTTATCCTCATGTACATTCTGATTGTGTACAGATTTAATAATAATGTGCAACAAAATATGCATTATAAGAGAATTCGGTTAAAGAATTATACGAAATCGGTCCCGAGTTATCTTTAGCCAACCGTCTTTTCTTTTTGCTAGTATGTTTAATAAAGAATAATTTTTAATATAGATAATAACAAATTTACCAATATTATTGTTCTGAGTTCATTCTATAATTCTATTCTAATGATAAGGTGCAACTCATGTGTTCATTGTAAAATATACACCAATAGATAATAGTGTGTTTTCTATATAAAGCATCGAATGTTAAATGCAACACTAGCAATAAGGTGTAACTTTTGGGACAAAAAAAAACAGAAATTTGGGTATAAAACGAAAGAAAGTAGAACAAGAACAAGAAATTAAATAAAATTTGGATTTAGATACTTAAAGAAATTAAGAGTGTAAAGCCAAAGTCAAAAGGAAAATTATATTTTGAAAATTTACTAAAACCTCTTGAATAATAAGTTTTTCGAAGCAATATCACCATCAGAAATCGAATGGAAAATGCACTAAGAGTATCTTAAAAAATTAGGTATTAGCTCAATCGCGGATTAAGATGTTGTGTTAGCTAAGAATATTTGAAAAGTTTTTAAAACTATTCTAGTTTAGTTTTCTTGTTGACTTTGATTCTTCACACCTAAATTTCTTCAAGCTCTTCTTCTGTTTTACATTCTCTCATTTAAACCTTAATTTCTCTTATATCTTGTTGTCCCAAGATTGTTGACGCCTTACTGTCAGTAAGCATACTTTTGATAGTCTTCTAAAATTGATGACTCCATAAGTATTTAGTAGTGACATCAGGCAATGTGAGTTGCAAGGTTTGTTGTTATATGCTTTGCAATTCTTCCATCTAATTTTTTATACATTTCTTTTTTCAGAACAGTTAATATGTTTTCTTTCTAAAATATTGATTGTATGTAACGGCACAGTATAATAACAACCAGTAGGTGCACTATTGCAAGCCGCCGTGTGTGACCTCGAGGTATTCTTAGGATGTTGGAACAACAGTTATGCTGTGATGTCACCTGCTTGTTAATAACAACTATGCAATGAGGATGTTGATTGACAAACTTCAGCAAACTGATCGTAGTGTGTCATTGGTATGTTCGATATGCGAAACTAACTTAACAACTTAAAAGTGCCAACAGTCAAGTGAACTTACTGGTTGTTATTATACTGTGGTAACGGGTTGGTTTCAGTATAGTAAAACTTTCATGTTAATGTTTAATTAATTTTTAGATAATTTATTGATTTAATAAAACATCTGTTTTCCTATTTTACTTTTTAAAAACAGTTTTACATTACAATTCATACATATATACTTTTTTTTTTTCTAATCGAGTGTACTAACGTGATCTAGTTTTATTAGAGTGAGTAACTTTATTCAATTTTCATAATCATTTTGTTCTTTTTTGATGTATGTTTGTAACAAAAACAAAAACTTGATAATAAAAATTCTTTTAGTAATTTACATGCCTATAGTAATTTATAATTGAAGGGTCGGCCGTAACAACGTTGTATGCAAAATGTTGCTGAAATGTGGTGTTTCCGTAAAAACTACGTTAGTATATCTCTATTGCAAGGTGTTGGCATCATAGAGCTATATAAAATATTCTTAAACAGATTGCTGGAATGCTATAGTTTTTAAAGCATGAATTTGTAGTATGGCGTTTAATAACGCTGTACGTCTGTTGTCAGTTCGTGTTGCTGTTCAATTTTTTGTTACATACAATGTTGTTATGACTGATCCTTCAATTAATAAAATTTATAATAAAAACAAACAGGACAGCTTAACAACAATTCTTTTAACACATGCAAAAAGGAGATAAGCCAAGATAGTAGTTGTATGTAATCTAACCTATAGAAAAAATACAGAATGGATCAAATCCGAATTTTCATTTAATGATGATTTAGATCAGTCATCAGCAGCAGAGAAGAAATTGTGGAGAATCTTAACATCACTACACATTTTAAAATCCACCATTTATTTTTTCTAGTATGTGATGCTGATATCTTATAAGGTTTATAAGACAGGCACGTTTGAATGACTTGAATACAATTAAACATATAATAATAGCTAGGTCCGATATCCACCGAAGAATACCTCGTAAACTAGAAGATTTACGAAGCTGAAGTTTTACAGGGCCTTATCCCAAAGGGGTGCATGAGTATATTTTTAATCCTAAAAAACCCGAGGGGGGATGCGGGAAGGCATTTCTTAAAAAATCATTATGACTCTACATATCTCTTGAATGGCGTAAGCTATAAACTTCAAGTTTTCACAGATTATACTTGAAGCAATTCTGAAGATAAAAAAAAATACAGAGATTACCGGCAGAATATGCGACTGCGGGGGCAAATCAAAATGCCCCTCGTAATGGCAGCCTAGAACGAAACGCAGCGGTGGTAACTTTTTTTCTATCGCACTTACAGCGAAATCTCGGGTATATCCGAGAAGGGTGCATCTTCCTGCACAAGCGGAGCGTTCCCCCTGAGAAAATGCGACTGCGGGGGCAAATCAAAATGCCCCTCGAAATGGTAGCCTAGAACAAAACGCAACGGTGCTAACTTTTTTCTATCGCACTTACAGCGAAATCCCGGGCATACCTGAGAAGGGTGCATCTTCCTGCACCTTCCCGCATAAGCGGAGCGTTCCCCCTGAGAAAATGCGACTACGGGGGCAAATCAAAATGCCACAAAAATGTCCCTCGAAATGGTAGCCTAGAACGAAGCACAGCGGTGTTAACTTTTTTTCTATCGCACTTACAGCAAAATCCCGGGCATACCTGAGAAGGATGCATCCTCCTGCACTTTCCCGCATAAGCAGAGCGTTGCCCCTGAGAAAATGCGACTGCGGGGGCAAATCAAAATGCCACAAAAATGTCCCTCGAAATGGTAGCCTAGAACGAAACGCAGCGGTGCTAACATTTCTTCTATCGCAAGTAGGTATTGGGCCACCTGGGCCAGACAGAAATTGACATGCCATGTGGCATGCCAATGGCATGGCTCCTCCCCCTGCTTCTGATTGGCTACCCCCACTCCTGTAGCTCCTCCCCTTGCTTCTGATTGGTCGCCGCCATCTTGGATTTCCCCGCCTACTTCTCTCTGATTGGTTAACCCCCACCCCTGTAGCTCCTCCCCTTGCTTCTGATTGGTTGAAGGCAGCCATTTTGGAACGTCTGGCTCCATTCTACCACGCCCTGGCGCCAGGCTACCACGCCCGCCGCCATTTCGGGTATCTGTATTACCGGCAAACTGAGTGCTACCAATAGAGGGCGTAATGCTACAATTAGTGTGTGTTGCTAAGAGAGGACGTCATGAAGGGATCTGTATTATCGATGCGTTGTGTACTACTACTAGGTGGCGTGTCATGAAGAAGAAATCTGTATTACTACAGAGAGGCAACCATTTTTGCGCTAAATTTGAATCTGTCAATTTTAAATATTTGTCATTTTTGCATCTGTCATTTTAAATCTGTCAATTTTGCTTCTGTCATTTTAAATTTGTCATTTTTGCATCTGTCATTTAAATCTGTCATTTTGAATTTGTCATTTTTGCATATGTCATTTAAATCTGTCATTTTAAATCTGTCATTCTTAAAGCAACCATCTTACCAGATTTGAATTTTAGCGCTAACTCTGGGATTGGATCCTTTCACTAAGCTGAAACGTTTCCACCACTACCTTTTCTAGAAGAAATAATAAAGCCATATAGGAATTAAAAAAATTATGTTTATTAATATAGTGTTAAGGCTACATTTAATTTATAATAAAATAAAAAAATGTTGATAGAATGCTGGTGCTTGAGGACTTCAGGACTGACCTCTGTTTTCTATTTGTGATTCCAGGGGCTGTAACAACAACGACAACAATAGAACATTAAAAAGGGGTTTATTGTATAAACCTGATGTTTACTCGTACCTTATTTTAATTCCACAAACAGGCAATCATCATAACAGTTTGTTTTCCCCAAGTACATCAAACCTAGAGAAATCGTTTTAGCTTCAATCTGCTGGTTAAGCTCTGTAACCCTTTGATCTGTTAACTTATCGCTGATTCGCTTTGGTAGAAATGTAACATGCTTTTCAGCAACAATAATCACACTTTGACGCTTATCACGGCAAACGACTCTTTTGAATTGTAGTATCTCTGCAATTTCTTTTATTTTGTAATCACATAACTTCTTGATTGGTTTCTGGCTAACGGGAGATTTGTTCAATTGTTGTATTAGCAAATCCATTTTTTTCTATGTAAAAAAATAAACAAAAACTTAACACTCACAAGAATAATAAATGATTATTTTAACATACCTAGTTCAAGCAAACAATAACAATATTACTATCACCGTAACCGATGTCAAGAACAAACTAAAACGGCAGGAGGGTTTGACTAAGCTTTTATAAACTTCGAACCTGCACGAATGAACACGATTTTAGATAAAGTCTTAATTTATTACCCTTCGGAACAAAGAAAAAGGGTATTGTTAAAAAAAAGGGATCGACACCTGCACTGTCAAAGTAACACGAGTAGATAAAAATCTAAATTTATTACCGTCGGAGCAAAAGGATATCATTAAAAAAGGTAGACATCTGCACTGTCAAGTAACACGAGTAGATAAAATCTTAATTTATTACCCTTCGGAACAAAAGGGTATTGTTAAAAAAAAGGGATCGACACCTGCACTGTCAAGTAACACGAGTAGATAAAAATTTAAATTTATTACCCTCGGTGTCGTTTTTATAATTTACTACAACATTAAAAATTTTAAATTCAACTTTTAGATGTAACTATTGATAACCATTTAATTTATTACACACACACACACACACAGACCCTGAGCAAAGAAACTCGTTAACGAACAAAAGAACACCTGCGCTGTCAATGTAGGTAGCACTTATCTATGTGACCGATCTTCTAAATAAAGGTTGACTGTGTTAGAGCATTAAAAGTATTTTTTGTCATACTTTAGACATTTAATTAAAAATATACCTATTTAAAGAAATGTTTTTTTTCGATTTATCATAATCACATTTAACAGAAAAGTTTCAATGGATTATAATATTGATATACTGTAATAGCAAAATAATCAAACATTTCATCACTCTTTGTATTATTAAGTACCTGTAAATCTCGCACGTTGACGGGTCTGATTTCTAAAGCTATTTCCAGGTAAAAAGACCTTTCTGTCTCTTAGAGCATTTAAAAGAACACACTTTAAATTTTTATAGAATTTTCTTTAAATAAAAAGGCACACAATTAAATCAAACCTCAACTGTTTGCCACGTTCATTTATGAGTTGAAAGTTATAAACACATCCTTAAAAGGTAATCATATCGAATTTTGACAACAATCTGTCTATAGCCTAATAAAAATAATATAATATTACCATTGCATTCTCTGTTCGCACAATACGTTGAAATTTATCACATACCTAAACACAAATAGAACCGAGAAAGACACTAAAGTACAAAAGGCGATATCGAATGTAACCTTTATTTAATACAGACAGGGTCATAACTTATTCGTCACACCTGCGTTCAATAAAAAACGGTATGACAGTTGAATGAATTATATCCCCAGAGGGTTAGAATGGTACACCGTTTTTTTATTCTAATAGATAAAATCTAGAAGGTATGTCAACTCTGGTGCAGAAAATAACATTTCAAACTGATTTATGACCCGCACGTGTTCGCCGGAGAGAACGCTTTGTTCCTTTGTTAAGCGGGCAAATTGACTCGAGTTTTATTTTTATCTTATTGCATAATATTGCGCAACAATTCGAACCTATAAAGCCAACCACGGAAGTAAACAATCACTTGTTTGGGGTTACTCGAGACATCAACACATGTATGTTTTTTATGCGTACTGTTAATTATTACGTTTGTGTTTGAAGTGATTTGTGCCATTCTTGATTGTTATTACCAATTGTTGCTACAGAGTCTATGTGAAATCTACAGCTTTAATCGAACAAAAAGGTAGGATTTATTATTATTATTGTTTTTTATAATAATCGGCAATCTCGTCCTCGCATGATTTTTCACGACACTGTAACATAATCGGTTTAAAATAATTATTTAAGTTACATTTGAACAATATATAAGGTATTTTGTTTATAATAATAATGGTAAATTTGAAATTTCAGCAGGAATAGTTTTATATTTTTTAATTTCCCTAGTTTGATTATCGATTAAAGTAGTAATTGTTTTATGCGAAGTGTGATCGTTATTAGTTGTTTATCTAGGGGTTGTAACATAGTTATTTAAATCATAATTTGAGGTTATGCTTTTTAGATTGGCTAAAAGACTTTATTAATTTGCATTAAAATTGATCTTTATAATTAATTTATAATATTTAATAGTTTGCAGCGTATTTAAACATTAATAATAATTAGTCAATGTTTATTTAAATTAACAGCATATAATCTTTGTTGTTTTTAGCCGTTCCTTATTTATTTTTTATAATAATAATCTATCAAAGGGATTTAGTAACAATTTTAAACTATATTTGTTTAAATTAAATTGTTGTTAAAAAAGTGTAATATCGATTAAAAGGTTTTATTAATTTGCATTGAAACTGATCTTTCTTTAACTTTGTCAAAGCAAATAATTTATAATATTTAATAGCCTGCATTGCATTCAGAGGTTATTGTTTATTTTGCGTCAATTTTTTTTACCATCACGTAGCATCTAAGCTTTTTATTTTTAATTAGGGGTTAAGAGAAGCAGTTCGTGAATGGTAAAAGATTTATCTGTCCATTTGTCGCTATATGATTTCTTACCTGTTGCTGTTATATTTCAAACAATTTTAGCTTATTTTGTTGTTTATAATAATAATTTGTCAAAAGGGTTTAGTAACAATTTTAAACTCTATATTTGTTTAAATTAGCTTGCTATTAAAAGTTTAAGAATGGCTAAAAGACTTTATTAATTTTCATTAAAATTGATCTTTATAATTAATTTATAATATTTAATAGCTTGCAGTGCATTTAAACTTTAATAATAATTAGTCAATGTTTATTTAAATTAACAGCATATAATCTTTGTTCTTTTAGCCATTGTTAAGTGTGCAAGTGCGATATTTTTACTATTGTTGTTGTTGTTACTCCTGTACAAAATGTCTTCTCTCTACGAAATTATCGATGAGAACGTGTCCACCATCAAGAAATTCGGCACCCTGAAACACCGTCTGGTGTTTAAAGTAGCCGTTGCGTCAGACGGTGTAGACCATTTGGAACATTTTAAATCGGCCATCAACGAAATTTTGCGGGATGTGTTAAGCCGAGCACAACCAAACGATAAAGTAGGGGCCATATTTGAGTTTGACAGTTTCAAACAAAAACTTCCCGGCTACATGAGCCTCAGGCGCTCTGATGAAATCACCTTCAATGATGTCTGGGGCATTTTAGAATCGATTTTACAGAGCGATCCTGAAGCCCTGAGTTCGGACACCTTCAGACTAATAGCTACTATTGTAACACCACCTGCTGGACAAGGTCGCTGTCGTAACGGCACGTAGAGCACCTTTGCCGAAGAGTGTAGCCGTCGCAGAGGTATTGTCACGATTAACAACACCACCAGTGACAATCTATGCCTACCCAGGGCTTTGGTCGTAGGCAGGGCTCACGCAGATAACAGTGCTGATTACAAGAAGATCCGTCAAAAGCAGACCGTGCAAAAGATAAAGGCCGAGGAAATGATGCGGGATGCTGGAGTAGCTTTCATTCCACCGGAGGGAGCCGGGGTCAATGAATTAAGGTTGTTCCAGCAGTTCCTGGCCCCCAACTACAAGATAGTAGTGTATAGCTACGGCTCGAAAGGGCGTTTACTTATCTTTGAGGGGGTCGTTGATAATGATGCCGCAACAAAGAACATCAATCTGTTGTATCACGAGCATCATTATAACGTCATAACATCATTGACCTCAGCCTTTGTCTGCCGTTATTTCTGTGAGCACTGTCACGTACCCTATAACAACAAGAGAGATCACCGGTGTGAAAAGTCCTGCGTAGGCTGCGGTAGCTCTCCGCCCTGCGAAAGAACAGCGCAGCTGATTAGGTGTCCGGACTGCAGGCGAGACTTTAAAAGTCAAGCCTGCATTAACATCCATCAGGAGGGCAACATGTGCCTGGAAGTTAAAAAATGCGAGGGATGTTTCAAAACCATCAACATCAAGACCCGGAAGCAGGCTCACGTGTGCGGGGAGATCTATTGTAAGATCTGTCAGAGTCATAAACCCGAAAACCATTTCTGTCATATACAGCCGGCCGGGCCTAGGAACACAAAGCAAGACACCTTGTTTGTGTTCTTCGACCTGGAGACCCGGCAAGAGAAAGAAATTGCGCCCGGCGTCAACCTCCACGAGCCGAATCTATGCGTTTTCCAGCAAGTCTGTTCTGAGTGTTACAACAACGACTCATCATCAACTGCTACCAGTTGTGTAAGATGTGGTTTGCGAGAACAGATCTTGCGAGGAAAATGCATCGATCGGCTTTTGAACTATCTACTAGACTCGCGGAAATTATTCAAAAAGGTTGTAGCAGTTGCCCATAACGGGCAAGCTTTCGATACGCAATTTATTCTAAATTATCTGATAACCAACACCTCATTACACCCGGAACTCATTATGCGCGGTTCAAAAATTCTGCTGCTGCAACTAGATAATTTAAAATTTATCGACTCCCTCAACTTTTTCCCCATGGCTCTGGCTGACTTGCCTAAAGCGTTCGATCTACCGGCTCCCAAAGGATACTTCCCGCACCTCTTTAACACCGAGGCGAATGCCCATTACGTGGGTCCTCTTCCGGACATCAAATTTTACAGCCCCGACACCATGAAACCCCAGGCTCGTAAAGCGTTCCTAAAGTGGTACGAGGCGAACAGGGACACGGAGTTCGACATGCAACGTGACCTGGTCGAATATTGTCGAACAGACGTCGATATTTGAAGAGAGCCTGTATCCACTTTAGGAATCTCTTTATTGAGGAATGCGACGTTGACCCGTTCACGGAAGCCATCACCATCGCCTCTGCCTGTAATCTCATGTTCCGGAGGAAATTCCTCAAAGAAAGCACCATTGGACTGATACCAAAGGGTGGTTATAGACGCGCAGATAACCAGTCTAAGGTAGCTCTCCAATGGCTGTTGCTGGAAGAACATCAAAGAGGTGTTGAGATTCAACACGTCGGCAGGCAGAGAGAAGCTATCGTGGGCGGGTTAAAGGTTGACGGGCTGTATGGTAATACCATATTTCAATTTCACGGGTGTTACTTCCAGGGATGTCCCACCTGCTTCACTACCCGTCGCAACGAGCCTCTACACGACGATCCTAGCGACACCATGGATATGAGGCTCGAGAAGACCCGAGCCACAACAGAGAAGTTAAAGTCGCTAGGATACGAGGTTGTTGAACAGTGGGAATGTCGCTTCCGAAGGCAGTTAACACCCGAATTCAGACAGCAGGTTGAGAAACATCCCTTGTTAGTAAACACGCCCTTAAACCCGAGAGAGGCATTTTACGGCGGCCGTACAGGGGCAGCAAAATTAAAGAGAGTTGCAAAAGACGGGGAAAAGATCCGGTATGTAGATGTATGCTCCCTTTATCCTTGGGTATGCAAGTACGCCAAATTCCCAGTTGGCCATCCAGAAGTTTACGTAGGCAAGGCGGCTTGTGAAAATCTAATCAGGGATAAAGGGGGCCTGGAAAACATCAACGGCGTGGTAAAATGTACAATGTTACCGCCACAAGATCTATACCATCCGGTCTTACCCGTCAAGATGCACCAAAAGCTGCTGTTCCCTCTATGTCGCACTTACGCCGAAGAATTGAACCAGGCCGAATGTCAGCACGGCGTAGAGGACCGAGTCATCAACGGAACCTGGGTCTTGGACGAACTGGTAATGGCCATACGAAAGGGTTACATCGTGCAGGACATACAAGAGATCTGGTCGTACGATGTAACCCAGTACAACAAAGCGTCCAAGACCGGGGGACTGTTTTCGGGTTTCATCGACAAGTTCCTGAAGATGAAGCAGGAAGCCAGCGGTTGGCCATCTTCAATAACTACCAACAGCGAGGATGGTATCGATGGAGCCCGGAAACAGTACGTTGATGACTACTTCGAGAACGAGGGAGTCTCCTTGGATTCGTTGAAGATCGTCAAGAACCCTGGTTTGAGATCGTTGGCCAAACTGATGCTGAATTCCTTCTGGGGTAAGTTATAATAACCTTATGTAGTTTTCTTTACTTAATATTTTTTTTGTATTCTAGAGAAATTTGGTCAGCGCGAGAACCAGGCGAAAACAGCCATAATCAGCGAGTCCAAGGAGTTTTTCGACCTGTTGTCCAGCCCAGGCGTAGAAGTTAATCATGTGCAGGAAATAAATGACGAGGTGATTGCGGTTAACTGGCAGCATAAAGAGGAAGCAGCAGATCCTCTGTCGTCAGTTAACGTGGTCATCGCGGCATTTGTCACTGCACAGGCCCGTCTTAAGCTGTATTCCTATTTGGATCAGCTAGGAGAGAGAGTATTATACTATGACACAGGTAAGTCATTGTACTATCAAACATCAACACCGTTTATATTAGAGTTAATTTTTTTTTTCGTTGTTTCAGATTCCGTAATATACGTTTCGAAGCCGGGCGACTTCGAGCTACCAACAGGAAGCTTCCTGGGCGACCTCACAGACGAGCTCGAAGAGTACGGTCCCGGATCGTATATTATAGAGTTTGTGTCAGGCGGGCCGAAGAACTACGCCTACAAAGTTTATTCACCGACCACGGGACAGATACACGTGGTCGTCAAGGTCAAGGGCATCACCCTAAACCACGCCGCGACTCAAAAAATAAACTTTGAGTCCATGCTTAGACTGCTGGAAGGTATGGACGAAAAGATTATTGTAGAGTCCAACAACATCCGGCGTACGGCTGACCATCAGCTTGTAACGCGAGCGGAATCAAAAGTCTATAAGATAACGTTCGCGAAGAGACGACGTGTAGAAGATTTTGATTCCGTTCCGTTCGGCTATAACAACAAGCGACCACGTGTATAAACATTAAACCCCTCTTGTATATATGTAAGTGTATAGTAGTATAGTTGTATTTTTAAGTTTTGTAAAAAATTTGTATAGGTAGTATTATATTTAGATCTTAAGTAGTAAAATATTATCATAATGTATATAATTATTGTACCGGGTCCGCCAAGTTTTATGTTCACCCCGACAATCAAGAGTTCTAATTACGTAAGGGTAGCCAAATTTTACATACTGAATTGAAAGTTTATGAAGCGTCTTATCATGAAATGTTATCTATTTGTAATAATTTTTTAGGTCATTACGAGTTTTTTTCACTTTATATGAGCACTTAACATTTGTATAAATTTATTTTTGGCTACAATGTGCATTTCTTAAGTTCTAGAAGTTGAAATCGACGTCATAGCGTGGAGAATAAAATTTGTAAATTTAATGTAAATGAGGTTTTTTTTTATTTTACTGCCTTCTACGAACAATATTAAAAAACAAATATGCACTCTCGAAAAGCTAATATCCAATGCGTATACTATGTAAATTGCGTTCCTTTCCTATAACATTTAAGTTCAAAAAGTGGGGTTTGTATTTTTAAGTTTTGTAAATTTTTGTATAGGTAGTATCATATCTAACTCTTAAGTAGCAAAATATTTGTATAGTAATAAGTACATGTACAGTTCAACTGTAGTAGCAGTAGTCGGGGGTTATGTTAATCACAAGAGATCGACCTTCGGCTTGATGTAATTATTATTATAAGTGATGATGTCTAGGTTTATACTTTGTGTATACTATATTCGAAATTATTTAAGAATGTAATAATTAGGTAACTAGTTGTTGTTGTAAATTGTTCAATCATCTTTTGTCAGTATAGTGTAGTTATAATAATAATAAGTGAAGCTGACAAGAGTTATACCTTATGTACAGTAATTATTAAAAAAGATGGTGAAACTTAAGGGTGATTGAATGTAAATCACAAGAGGATACTCAGGGGAACATACTCATGAAATAGATCTGATAAACGCGATTTTGTTCTTTTCAATTATGTAGTAGTAGTAGTAGTAGTAGATCAAGACATTGTTGAAAAGAATATTTGGCATAACAAAGCGTACAAAGCATTCAATAGGATGTTTCATGAAAAAATGAGTATGTCTTCATGGTTATCGGAGCAGATTTCAACCTAATAATAATTGTTTAGTTATTTTGATTATTGTCTAGTTGTTTAATAATTTTAAGAAACATTGTCGTAGAATAAAAGATGTTCTATCATGGTTATCCGAGAACAGATAGTTGTTTAAGTATTGTTTTGTTGTTTAATAATGTTTTGAGAAAGATTGTCATAGAATAAAAAGATTAATGTTTTATATATGTGTATTATTACTATTCTCCCCATCTATACCACGACATGAAAAGTGAGGTGTCCGTAAATAAAGATCACACAATGCATGTAGATGTTTATATTATTATTAATATTCTACGTTCACTTTATTACAATAAGTTAGTCTAACATAGAAGTTATAAGACATTTTATTAGATTGCGTACTATTTCATAGCAAGCGAGCAGCAGACTCCTTTTATCCAAACACCAAGCTGTCTCTTCGACTAACGCATGCGCACAGACATCACACACCCTCACCCTTGGTTTGACAGTACCTGGTTGTGAGGAAAATAATTAATTAGTACATTTCATACAATATAAATTTTAATAAACACTTTTCTGCAACTTATTGTTTACATACTAGTTCTAGAAACTAAACCATATAATATCAAACATATTATAATACTTAAGATTTTAAATGAGCTTGCAGAAAAATATTTTTATCCAACATCTCTTATGCAGTAAATTATATTAAAATAAAATGTATGGATACCATCATATCATGACAAAATGTCCAACTAGCGCTTGCAAAGAAAAGAGGTTAATCTAAGTAATAATTTAACTAAAAATACAAAAGAATAATAAAGGCAATTATATATCAATTGATTTCTGTGATATAATCCCTAAATTTTATAGGTTTCGATATGTTGCGTTTCCTCCTTTCTTTGACCTGATTTTGAACTGGCATATTTTTTTGCTCACTCCCTTGCTTCCTACTACTACTGTAGTTCTTATTGCTACTGCTATCCTGGGAAGTATTTCCCATTACATCCTTGAAACTCTTAATACTACTTTGGGAAAATGTCCCTGCGTTATCGCTAGGCTCAGCTATGGTGGCGGAGACGGACGAACCGGCAGTTGCGCCTTTGTCTGAGCTAGAAAAAGAATTTAAAGCATTATCCAAATTTAAATTAGATGGATGGTGAATATCAATAGCTTTAGAAAAGTATTGTTTGGTTGAAATATCATAAACATTTATAGAAGAATCAATATTAGGTGTGCTGGGTGCACTTGAAGCTTCAGGCTGTTTATTTCTGTTTTGTTGCTCGTCTCCTGGGTCTTTTCCCTGGCGGACTTCATTCATTTCCTCTCCATTCTTTGCCTCCTTTCCTTGGTCTTCTGGCGTCTGCGGAAAGTGTCCTAGGCTAGTATAATACTTAAATGGTGGTGCCATAGGTCTTTCTACCTCTGAATTATGATAATCTCCTATTACCTGTTCATAGTTGCCCTGGCTCATTTTGTGTATCTGATTTGTGTGCCTTTTCCAAACGTTTCCCTCTCTAATTCTACAAAGGTATGTAGTTTTACCAATTATTTTCTCAATTTTAGCTTGGGTCCATTTTCGCTGTTTTAGATGCCTATAATCAGCTACCATCACCTCCTCCCCCTCTTCAAATACTCTTTTCCTTCCCCCATAATTTCGTTTCTGGGTTTCTTGAGCATTTAGCTGCCTTTGAAGGGGTTGTGCTAGTTCTTGGTGCTGGTCTCTCCTACCCTGATCCATACCTTCTCTCAGTACGTCCATTCTTATTCTTATCTCCCTGTTTAACATCATTTTAGCTGGTGTTTCTCCTGTACTGGAGTGTTTGGCTGTCCTGTAAGCAAATAAAAATTCAGATACCAACATGGAAATACTTTTATTTTTGTTGATTGGATCAGAAAGTCTTGTTTTTAAATTGTTCTTAAAACTTTTTACTGCATTCTCTGCAAGGCCATTAGACTGTGGATTATACGGTGGTGATGTAACATGCTTAATAGCATTTCTATTTAGAAAACCCTGAATATTAGATGCCGTAAATTGGGTCCCATTGTCTGTTACCAGTGTTTTAGGGAGTCCCCATCTAGCAAAAAGTGTTTTAATTTTTTCTTCCGTTTCGGCGGAGGTCATTGTTTTCATAACAAACACTTCCATCCACTTTGTATATGCATCTATTGCTACCAAAAAGGTTTTTCCTCCTACTGGTCCGCAAAAATCCATATGCACTCTTTTCCAAGGAGCGTCTTCAATTCTCCAAGGAGTTAACTGTGTTTTTGGGGGCGATTGCTTATTTTGCAAACAATAAACACAAGAATTACATCTCTCTTCAATTTCTTTATCGATATTGGGCCAGTAAACATAAGATCTCGCCACATTTTTTGTTTTTACCATGCCAAAATGACTTGAATGCAGCTCTGATAATATTCTCTTACGTAGAATTATTGGTATTATGATCCTGTGTCCCCACATAAGTACATCCTTTTCTACCGTTAATTCATTTCTTCTGTGATAATAAGGTAAGAGTAATTTTGTTACCTTCGTTGGCCATTTCCCCGATTCTACATACTTTCGCACTTTCATTAACTCTTGGTCTGCCATCGTGCTCCTTCGAATCTCATCATTATTTATAGGCCACTCTTCTACAGATTCGGCAAAATGCAGATACTGTCCCCTGTCAGCCGTTTCTCTAAAAGTTGAATAATTTTGTATTGGAAATCTAGAAAGATAATCACAAATAGTGTTTTTAGAACCCTTTATGTATTCTATATTATATTGAAAACTAGACAAATATGCTGCCCATCGTTGTAATCTATTTGCATACATTTGCGGTATACCTTTATGCTCCCCATATATAGTCACTAATGGCTTGTGATCAGTACGTAAAATGAATTTCTTACCATATAGGTACTGATACCATTTACAAACTGCCCAATATATAGCTAGTGCTTCCAAGTGACACGTTGGGTACTTCTTTTCTGCTGGGTTCAACGTCCTTGAAGCAAAACATATGGGTCTTTCATCACCGTTCGTCATGCGATGAGATAACATTCCAGAAATTCCCGCCTGACTTGCGTCGCATGTCAGTATCAAAGGTAAATGAGGGTTAAAGTGAACTAAAATCAAATCAGAAGTGATTATATTCTTAACTTGAATAAAGGCATTTTCACATTCCCTACTCCAATGAAACTTTACATTTTCTTTTAATAAATTATATATGGGACTCAAAATTTGTGCTGCGTTTGGTATAAATTTTCCATAATAATTTATTACACCTAAAAATATTCTTCCATCTTTAGTGTTTTGAGGTCTGGGAGCTTCTAAAATAGCTTTTGTTTTATCCTCTGCCTTCATTAAGCCCTTGGAGCTTATTTTAAATCCTAGATATTCTACAGAGTCTTTAAAAAAATCACATTTCTTTAATTTTAGCTTTAAACCTGCAGCTTTTAATCTTTTACAGACCTCTCTTAGAGTTGCAATGTGCTCCGCTTCGGAAGCTCCTGTAACTATAATATCATCTAAAAAACAAGAAACATCCTCCATATCTTTAAATAAATTTTCAATGTGCTTTTGAAATATAAAACTGGACACTGTTAAACCAAAAGGTAATCTATTCATTTCATACAAACCTTTAGGAGTTGTTATACAAGCTATCTTCCTTGATTTTTTATCTAATTTGAACTGATTATATGCAAAAGCTAAATCCAATTTAGAATACGTTTGCCCCCTGTGGAGCTTTGTAAAAATTTCTTCAATTCTTGGCAATGGGTAATTTGATTCCTGCAGATATTTGTTTACAGTGACTGAATAATCTCCGCAGAGCCTTAAACTTCCGTCCTCTTTCAATATCGGTACCAACGGCGTTGCCCATTCCGAAGTTTCCACTGGAGAAATTATTCCATTTTTCTCCATTTTATCTAGCTCTTCTTCCATTAGCTTTTTGTAAGCAAAAGGTACAGGTCTTGGCTTGCAGAAAATCGGAACAGCATTATCCTTTAAATGAAGCGTAATTTCAGCATTTCGGAATTCTCCTATTCCTTCACTAAATACTTCTGGAAATTCTTGAACCAATAAAGTGTCTACTCTCTTGTCAGATACCTCGTGGATAAGCCCAAATCCTACTTCAAATGCCTCCAGCCAATCGCGACCTAAAATGCATACATTCGCATCAGGTACAATATAAAATTTTATCATAGCATTTTTGTTTTGATATTTCACCATAACTTCTATATAACCTAACGGTTTAAAACTACTACCATTATATGACCTTAAAATAGTACCATCTTTTCTAAATTTATAATTTTGAAGTTTACTCTTATAAATTCTTTCACTAATCGCTGAGACTGACGCACCTGAGTCAATCTGAAAATTAATATCAAAATTATCAATTCTTAAATTTATATTAAATTTTCTCTCGATTTCTTTCTTGTCTCCGTTACCATTGCTAGCTTTATACTTATTATTGCTACAAAACACATTAAAATTACACACATGTTGACTATTACAATCTTTAGTTGAGTCTGCAACTGCTCGTAATTTAGTTAAATGCCATAAATTATTATAATTTTTACTAGTATCTTCATTTACAAAATTAATATTGTCATTATGTTCTACACAACTGATACTATTATCATTGTTTACAAAATTAAATCTTTTTTGTTTACAAACCTTTGCCAAATGCCCTTTTCTTTTACATTTTGAACAAAAATAGTTGGAATAAATACACTGACCTTGATGATATTTGCCACAAATACGACAACTATTATTCCCTTGTTTACAATTTCCGCCATGTTTTCGTTCTCTTCCATCGGCTTCTGTCAAGAAGGGACCGCTTCTTTGGGGGTACGGTCTACCTCGCACACTCGAACCAGCGCGCATCTCTCCTACTCCATTCGAAGCTCGTAGCTCGGCTCCCATTGGCTTGATACGGAAAGCATTTTGCTGTGCTTGTGTTGGTCCATGCGCAGAGCCCCTCTTCCTGGTAAAATGAACATCTTCGATGTGGTTATCATAAAAATGCTGCGGAGTGGTCAAATTTTCTTTCCGCTTCGCAATTTCCACTACGCTCTTAAAATCTACCTTTTCGTCTTCTTCACAGAGCCTATCGAATATCTTCTCGGACTTTATACCGGTTATAAATTTTTCTTTAATGAATAGGATCAACTTATCTCCAAATTTACATTCGACCGCTATTTTGCATATACGCGCGTGCCATTCAGCCACGGACTCTCCGGTTTCTTGTCTGGCCTCATGGAATTTTCGCCTTTCCCGCCAAACAATTGGTTGCTTCGTGAAATGACTTTTTAGGATTTCATCGAGCTGCTCAAACGTTTTTTTGTTTGGTGGTATCGGGTTGCATAGGTCTCGTAGCAGTACGTAAGTTTTCGTACCTACTAAACTAAGGAGCGTTGCCACTTTCCTTTCTTCACTTAAACCATTTGCAGTGAAATATTCTTGTAATCTTTCGCAATATACTATCCAATCGTCCCTATTAGGATCGAATTCGACAAACAATCCAACCGGGTTTGCCGCCATTTTCTTGTTCACACGACCACGTGCTTTACTAATTTTCTCTCGTCGCCAATTTGAGGTGTCCGTAAATAAAGATCACACAATGCATGTAGATGTTTATATTATTATTAATATTCTACGTTCACTGTATTACAATAAGTTAGTCTAACATAGAAGTTATAAGACATTTTATTAGATTGCGTACTATTTCATAGCAAGCGAGCAGCAGACTCCTTTTATCCAAACACCAAGCTGTCTCTTCGACTAACGCATGCGCACAGACATCACAAAAAGTGATAGCTATAACGGAGAGAGAGAGAGAGAGAGAGAGAGAGAATGAGGTAATTACCTACGAACACCTGCCTGTGATGATGATGACGTGTCAGCGACAGGATGAAACTTGTCTGCCAGCGATGCCTGCCTGTTTACCGTATGCGTGTTACTGAGCATGCGCTGGATCTAGGTAAGCATAGGTGACTATATAAAGCCGGCCGTTGTTAGCGTGTAGCAGTAGACAGTACGTGTGCAACAGCAGTAGCAGCAGCAGCAGCAATTACGATGATGGCTAGCAGTCCTAATTATTGTTATGATAACTGTGAGAGTGAACCCTTGGAAATAGGTAAGTTATTGTTGTTTATAAAACTTCAAGTTTGTATGCTAATTTGTGTCTATTTTGTTACTTCTTTAGATGAAGAAGGTTCGGTTGTTGCAGATCATACATCAACAGCAAGTGCCGACAACGACGACGGTCCAGCGTGGAACAACGAAGTCGAAGAAACAGGTAAGTTGTTTAAAACTTTTGTGTGTGTGTGTTTATGCTTATATTAATCGATTATTGTATTATTATTGTTTAGCGTTCTTGTTGCAGCAGCAGCCTCTATACTACGATGATGACGCTGTAGCAGCATCAGCAAACTTTACCATCATAGATACACCGGTAGCAGCAGCAGCAGCTAAACGTGAAGTACGTGTTCAACTGCTCGGGGCTGTCCAGTATCCGTTGTATGTAATGAGACCTCCAGGGGAAAAAGAAAACTACGATCATATACACAACATCCAAGTAGGACTTATTCCGCCCGATGACGACGACGACGCCCAGGGAGAATTTGCCGTGGTAGTGAAGCTTGAGTGCGTGAATAACGTATGTGAGTATGGTGAATTGGTGTTGTCGGAGCGGGACTGGTTCGAGCTGTATGATATACGAGTCGAGGCAATGTTTAAAAATTTCTTTTATGGTTGCTGCTGTTGCAACAAGGACAATAGTGTACTACATCGCGATAAACATTTGAAATTCCATCTATGTGACAATTTATACATCGAGATTATTCACAACGAGTTTTTCGGCAACAGGGTGGCCATACATGATAAACAGCGGATTATAACCTTAAAAGATTACGAGTTTCAGTCTATAATGCATTTAGCACCGTTGATCAATCATCATGCTCGAACGTTACGTCACCTCGACTTTTCACGTTTCTACCACGCAAACATAGAGAACGTAGCAGAAGGTCAACTGAGACGCCATGAAGATGCCTATAAATCGCTCCCGACATCCGATTCAATTTTATTCACGTCCGAACTGTTATGCGGTTACTACTCAGCTACCAGTTTAATAGACAACACAGCAGCAGCAGCAATTGGTGGTGGATTGAACTCGTTCATTTTATTAGAAATAATAAAACATTATCCGCAAAAGTTTATCGATGCCGTACGTACACGACTGCAATCATATCAGCAGCAGCAGCAGCAGCAGTCGGAGACGTCAACGACAACAACGTTTGCACCGTCGTATTAAGAACACCATGGCGGAAATAAACTATCTTAGAAATAGGTTGCAAAAATATTTGAACAATTTGCAAGTGTTACGCGATGATATCAACTCATACTGTGTAATGAATAATTTGTCAAATCATATGTTACAATTGTCCATTAAATATCAAAATAAATAATATGTATAAACATTGTTGTTGTTGTTTCATTTACTAGCACAGGGTGAAGGGGTTGACTATATAAAAAAGGTAGATCGTTGTCATCAGCGAGAGAGTACACGAATAAAGCCGAAGATTTCCGACGGCGAACATCCTAAGCTACAAATCCGGTAAGTAGTCATACTATGAGAGAGAGAGAGAGAGAGAGAGAGAGAAAGAGTTTCAACTTAGTGAAAGGAGGATCCAATCCCATAGTTAGCGCTAAAATTCAAATCTGGGAAGATGGTTGCTTTAAGAATGACAGATTTAAAATGACAGATTTAAATGACAGATGCAAAAATGACATATGAAAAATGACAGATTTAAATGACAGACGCATAAATGACATATGCAAAAATGACAGAATTAAAATGACAGATGCAAAATGACAGATTAAAATTGACAGATTTAAAATGACAGGCAAAAATGACATATGCAAAAATGACAGATGCAAAAATGACAAATTTTAAATGCATAAATGACATATGCAAAAATGACAAATTTTAAAATAGATTCAAATTTAGCGCGCGCACGCAAGATGCTGTGATATAAAATGGTTGCCTCTCTGTAGTAGTAATACAGATTTCTTCTTCATGACACGCCGCCTAGTAGTAGTACACAACGCATCGATAATACAGATCCCTTCATGACGCCCTCTTTTAGCAATACACACTAATTGTAGCATTACGCCCTCTATTGGTAGCACTCAGTTTGCCGGTAATACAGATTCCCGTAATGGCGACGGCGGCGGGCGTGGTAGCCTGGCGCCAGGGTGTGGTAGAATGGAGCCAGACGTTCAAAATGGCTGCCTTCAACCAATCAGAAGCAAGGGGAGGAGCTACAGGGGTGGGGGTTAACCAATCAGAGAGAAGTAGGCGGGGAAATCCAAGATGGCGGCGACCAATCAGAAGCAAGGGGAGGAGCTACAGGAGTGGGGGTAGCCAATTAGAAGCAGGGGGAGGAGCCATGCCATTGGCATGCCACATGGCATGTCAATTTCTGTCTGGCCCAGGTGGCCCAATACCTACTATCGCACTTACAGCGTAATCTCGGGCATATCTGAGAAGGGTGCATCCTCCTTCACCTTCCCGCACAAGTGGTGCGTACCCCTGAAAAAATGCGGCTGCGTGGGCAAACCAAAATGCCATAAAGATGCCCCTCGAAATGGTAGCCTAGAACGAAACGCAGCGGTGCTAACTTTTTTTCTATCGTACTTACAACGAAATCCCGGGCATACCTGAGAAGGGTGCATCTTCCTGCACCTTCCCGAACAAGCGGAGCGTTCCCCTGAGAAAATGCGACTGCGGGGGCAATTCAAAATGCCACAAACATGCCCCTCGAAATGATAGCCTAGAACGGAACGCAGCGGTGTTAACTTTTTTTAGATCGCACCTACAGCAAAATCTCGGGCTTATCTTTGAAGGGTGCATCCTCCTGCACCTTCACACACAAGCAGAGCGTTCCCTCTGAGAAAATGCGACTGCGGGGGTAAATCAAAATGCCACAAAAATGCCCCTCGAAATGGTAGTCTAGAACGAAACGCAACGGTGCTAACTTTTTTCTATCGCACTTACAGCGAAATCTCGGGCATATCTGAGAAGGGTGCATCCTCCTGCACCTTCCCGCACAAGCGGAGCGTTCCCCCGGAAAAATGCGACTGCGGGGGAAAATCAAAATGCCACAAACATGCCCCTCGAAATGGTAGCCTAGAACGAAGTGCAGCGGTGCTAGCTTTTCTTCTATCGCACTTACAGCGAAAAACCGGGCATACCTGAGAAGGATGCATCCTCCAAAAAATATTTTTTGTCGCGGAAATCTAACTGCCAGTCGATTTACAATAATTATGAGAATATATGTGCAAAATTACATTTCGAAATAATAACTGTGAAAAAACTTATAACACATTCCTTGAGCCGAAATTGACTTGTCAGTAAGCGTCTAGTATCAGTTCAGCAATTTTTGTTACAAGAAAAATATTTTTTGTTGCGGAAATCTAACTGCCACTCGCTTTACAATAATAATGAGAATATATGTGCAAAATCACATTAAAAAATAATAACGGTGAAAAAAGTTATAAAACATTCCTTGAGCCGAAATTGACTTGTCAGTAGGCGTCTAGTATCAGTTCAGCAATTTTTGTTACAAGAAAAATATTTTTTGTCGCGGAAATCTAATTGCCAGTCGATTTACAATAATAATGAGAATATATGTGCAAAATTACATTACGAAATAATAACGGTGAAAAAAGTTATAACACATTGCTTGAGCCGAAATTGACTTGTCAGTAGGCGTCTAGTATCAGTTCAGCAATTTTTGTTACAAGAAAAATATTTTTTGTCGCGGAAATCTAACTGCCAGTCGATTTACATTAATAATGAGAATATATGTGCAAAATAACATTACGAAATAATAACGGTGAAAAAAGTTATAACACATTCCTTGAGCCGAAATTGACTTGTCAGTAGGCGTCTAGTATCAGTTCAGCAATTTTTGTTACAAGAAAAATATTTTTCGTCGCGGAAATCTAACTGCCAGTCGATTTACATTAATAATGAGAATATATGTGCAAAATTACATTACGAAATAATAACGGAGAAAAAAGTTATAACACATTCCTTGATCCGAAATTGACTTGTTAGGCGTCTAGTATCAGTTCAGCAATTTTTGTTACAAGAAAAATATTTTTTGTCGCGGAAATCTAATTACCAGTCGATTTACAATAATAATGAGAATATATGTGCAAAATTACATTACGAAATAATAACGGTGAAAAAAGTTATAACACATTCCCTGAGCCGAAATTGACTTGTCAGTAGGCGTCTAGTATCAGTTCAGCAATTTTTGTTAGAAGAAAAATATTTTTTATCGCGGAAATCTAACTGCCAGTCGATTTACAATAATAATGAGAATATATATGCAAAATAACATTACGAAATAATAACGGTGAAAAAAGTTATAACACATTCCTTGAGCCGAAATTGACTTGTCAGTAGGCGTCTAGTATCAGTTCAGCAATTTTTGTTACAAGAAAAATATTTTTTGTCGCGGAAATTTAACTGCCAGTCGATTTACATTAATAATGAGAATATATGTGCAAAATTACATTACGAAATAATAACGGTGAAAAAAGTTATAACACATTCCTTGAGCCGAAATTGACTTGTCAGTAGGCGTATAGTATCAGTTCAGCAATTTTTGTTACAAGAAAAATATTTTTTGTCGCGGAAATCTAATTGCCAGTCGATTTACAATAATAATGAGAATATATGTGCAAAATTACATTACGAAATAATAACGGCGAAAAAAGTTATAACACATTCCTTGAGCCGAAATTCACTAGTCAGTAGGCGTCTAGTATCAGTTCAGCAATTTTTGTTACAAGAAAAATATTTTTTGTCGCAGAAATCTAACTGCCAGTCTATTTACAATAATAATGAGAATATATGTGCAAAATTACATTACGAAATAATAACGGTAAAAAAAGTTATAACACATTCCTTGAGCCGAAATTGACTTGTCAGTAGGCGTCTAGAATCAGTTCAGCAATTTATACTACAAGAAAAATATTTTTTGTCGCGGAAATCTAACTGCCAGTCGATTTACATTAATAATGAGAATATATGTGCAAAATTACATTACGAAATAATAACGGTGAAAAAAAGTTATAACACATTCCTTGAGCCGAAATTGACTTGTCAGTAGGCGTCTAGTATCAGTTCAGCAATTTTTGTTACAAGAAAAATATTTTTTGTCGCGGAAATCTAACTGCCGGTCGATTTGCAATAAAAAGGAGAATATATGTGCAAAATAACATTACGAAATAATAACGGTGAAAAAAGTTATAACACATTCCTTGATTCGAAAGTGACCTGTCAGTAGGCGTCTAGTATCAGTTCAGCAATTTTTGTTAGAAAAATATATTTTTTATCTCGGAAATCTAACTGCCAGTCGATTTACAATAATAATGAGAATATATATGCAAAATAACAATACGAAATAATAACGGTGAAAAAAGTTATAACACATTCCTTGAGCCGAAATTGACTTGTCAGTAGGCGTCTAGTATCAGTTCAGCAATTTTTGTTACAAGAAAAATATTTTTTGTCGCGGAAATCTAACTGCCGGTCGATTTGCAATAAAAAGGAGAATATATGTGCAAAATAACATTACGAAATAATAACGGTGAAAAAAGTTATAACACATTCCTTGATTCGAAAGTGACATGTCAGTAGGCGTCTAGTATCAGTTCAGCAATTTTTGTTAGAAAAAAATATTTTTTATCTCGGAAATCTAACTGCCAGTCGATTTACAATAATAATGAGAATATATATGCAAAATAACAATACGAAATAATAACGGTGAAAAAAGTTATAACACATTCCTTGAGCCGAAATTGACTTGTCAGTAGGCGTCTAGAATCAGTTCAGCAATTTATACTACAAGAAAAATATTTTTTGTCGCGGAAATCTAACTGCCAGTCGATTTTCATTAATAATGAGAATATATGTGCAAAATTACATTACGAAATAATAACGGTGAAAAAAAGTTATAACACATTCCTTGAGCCGAAATTGACTTGTCAGTAGGCGTCTAGTATCAGTTCAGCAATTTTTGTTACAAGAAAAATATTTTTTGTCGCGGATAATCTAACTGCCGGTCGATTTGCAATAAAAAGGAGAATATATGTGCAAAATAACATTACGAAATAATAACGGTGAAAAAAGTTATAACACATTCCTTGAGCCGAAATTGACTTGTCAGTAGGCGTCTAGTATCAGTTCAGCAATTTTTGTTAGAAAAAAATATTTTTTATCTTGGAAATCTAACTGCCAGTCGATTTACAATAATAATGAGAATATATATGCAAAATAACAATACGAAATAATAACGGTGAAAAAAGTTATAACACATTCCTTGAGCCGAAATTGACTTGTCAGTAGGCGTCTAGTATCAGTTCAGCAATTCTTGTTACAAGAAAAATATTTTTTGTCGCGGAAATCTAACTGCCAGTCGATTTACATTAATAATGAGAATATATGTGCAAAATTACATTACGAAATAATAACGGTGAAAAAAGTTATAACACATTCCTTGAGCCGAAATTGAATTGTCAGTAGGCGTCTAGTATCAGTTCAGCAATTTTTGTTACAAGAAAAAAATTTTTCGTCGCGGAAATCTAATTGCCAGTCGATTTACAATAATAATGAGAATATATGTGCAAAATTACATTACGAAATAATAACGGTGAAAAAAGTTATAACACATTCCTTGAGCCGTAATTGACTTGTCAGTAGGCGTCTAGTATAAGTTCAGCAATTTTTGTTACAAGAAAAATATTTTTTGTCGCGGAAATCTAATTGCCAGTCGATTTACAATAATAATGAGAATATATGTGCAAAATTACATTACGAAATAATAACGGTGAAAAAAGTTATAACACATTCCTTGAGCCGAAATTGTCTTGTCAGTAGGCGTCTAGTATCAGTTCAGCAATTTTTGTTACAAGAAAAATATTTTTTGTCGCCGGAATCTAACTGCCAGTCGATTTACATTAATAATTAGAATATATGTGCAAAATTACATTACGAAATAATAACTGTGAAAAAAGTTTATAACACATTCCTTGAGCCGAAATTGACTTGTCAGTAGGCGTCTAGTATCAGTTCAGCAATTTTTGTTAGAAGAAAAAAATTTTTGTCGCGGAAATCTAACTGCCAGTCGATTTACAATAATAATGAGAATATATGTGCAAAATTACATTTCGAAATAATAACGGTGAAAAAAGTTATAACACATTCCTTGAGCCGAAATTGACTTGTCAGTTGGCGTCTAGTATCAGTTCAGCAATTTTTGTTACAAGAAAAATATTTTTCGTCGCGGGAATCTAACTGCCAGTCGATTTACATTAATCATGAGAATATATGTGCAAAATTACATTTCGAAATAATAACGGTGAAAAAAAGTTATAACACATTCCTTGAGCCGAAATTGACTTGTCAGTAGGCGTCTAGTATCAGTTCAGCAATTTTTGTTACAAGAAAAATATTTTTTGTCGCGGAAATCTAATTGCCAGTCGATTTACAATAATAATGAGAATATATGTGCAAAATTACATTACGAAATAATAACGGTGAAAAAAGTTATAACACATTCCTTGAGCCGAAATTGACTTGTCAGTAGGCGTCTAGTATCAGTTCAGCAATTTTTGTTACTTGTCAGTAGGCGTCTAGAATCAGTTCAGCAATTTATACTACAAGAAAAATATTTTTTGTCGCGGAAGTCTAACTGCCAGTCGATTTACATTAATAATGAGAATATATGTGCAAAATTACATTACGAAATAATAACGGTGAAAAAAGTAATAACACATTCCTTGATCCGAAATTGACTTGTCAGTAGGCGTCTAGTATCAGTTCAGCAATTTTTGTTACAAGAAAAATATTTTTTGTCGCGGAAATCTAACTGCCGGTCGATTTGCAATAAAAAGGAGACTATATGTGCAAAATAACATTACGAAATAATAACAGTGAAAAAAGTTATAACACATTCCTTGATTCGAAAGTGACTTGTCAGTAGGCGTCTAGTATCAGTTCAGCAATTTTTGTTACAAGAAAAATATTTTTTGTCGCGGAAATCTAACTGCCAGTCGATAATACAATAATTATGAGAATATATGTGCAAAATTACATTACCAAATAATAACGGTGAAAAAAGTTATAACAAATTCTGTCAGCGCATAAGAGAAACTTTGATTTCGTGGACTGTATTTGAAAGTAAATAAGATTATACGCCAACATTTATAAACACACACAAATTGTAATCGCTATAAGTTCACTAAGGGCACTTACCGTGAGCGTACTCCGTTGGTCTTTTCTAAACTGCTGATGGTAGGGATCCCCTTATTTCATACTATGCACCAATTGCCAATATATTTTTGTTCTTGTGGTCTCACAATTGTTAGTTTTAAGAAAACTTAGGAAAACGAGTCTCAGAACTAGTAGAAACTAAATCTTTTTATCTTTTTATATTGACTGACAACTCACGCACTTGATCAAAATTGATCGCGCACTTCCAACGTGCCCTGATAAGTACATAAATGTGTGTGTCGCGGAAATAATAATTAATTCGAAATTAAAAGGAAACAATTATGCACTAACATAAGCCGGCCGCCAAAACACCTTGTGTTTTAAAATAACAAAAATAAACGAAAAACTATAGAAAGAAAACTATTATTATTAAACATTTGGAAGTGGACACAGTTTTATCACTGGTCTTCGAAATTGCCCATTTGCCGTTTTGACAGTGACAACTCTCGTATGTTTGTCTTCACCAGGATGTAGTTCTATAACTCGGCCAAGTGGCCATTTTAGAGGAGGTTTGACTTCATTTTTAATCAGTACTAAGTCATTTAATTTAATTTCTTTTACAGGAATAGGCCATTTTAAGCGCTGTTGTAAGGTATTCAAA
This sequence comes from Agrypnus murinus, assembly GCA_929113105.1. Taxonomy (NCBI): domain Eukaryota; kingdom Metazoa; phylum Arthropoda; class Insecta; order Coleoptera; family Elateridae; genus Agrypnus; species Agrypnus murinus. The sequence continues at coordinate 134,455,199 of OV816030.1, read as the reverse complement.
TACTCCATAGAATAACGTTTCCAAAAATCCGTATGTAATTTTTTTATAAGTTGCCAGCGAGAAAGACGGTTAATATTTAATGTAGACAAGTCAGGTTCGGGTATTACAGAGTTTAAAGGTTCTAATGTTAAGAAGTGACCCGGTGTAAGTGGTATCAGATCGTTAGGATCCGAACTCTGCGCACATAAAGGACGCGAATTAAGTAAAGATTCAATTTGACATAATAATGTTGTCAATTCTTCATAGGATAAACGTTGGTCGCCTACTACACGAAGTAGATGCGATTTTACCATTTTTACCCCGGCTTCAGCAAGTCCGTTAAAATGGGGCCCGGAAGGTGGGCTAAATTGCCATCGAAGAGACAGAGTTTCAGAAGCTTGTTTTTCGTATTCAAGAAATTGATTGTTGGCACCAATCAGGTTTGTTCCATTATCGCTATAACAGGCAATTAAGTTTCCTCTTCTAGCGACTAAACGTAGAAAGGCTGCAACAAAACTGTCAGTAGAAAGCTCTTGCGTAAGCTCTAGGTGTACAGCTTTCGTGGCCGTGCATACAAAAACACATACATAGGATTTAAACACCTTAGCACCTCGCGCTCTATACATAGTCACAAAGAATGGACCACAAAAGTCGATAGCAACATGTGAAAAAGGCTTTAGTTGCGAAATTCTATGTACAGGTAAATCTCCCATTATAGGAGGGGCATAAAATTTTGGACGAACTCTGAAACAACGTAAACAACCTGAAAGGGTTTTTTGAATAGCTTTCCGTGCAGACAAAATCCAAAATTGTTGTAAAATTAAATTATGTAATGTTTTTAAACCTGGGTGCAAGTATGTTTTGTGTGTATGTTCAATAATCAGTATAGTTAAACGATGCGAACTTGGTAACAGTAAAGGGTGTTTAACTGAAAAGGCTAAGTTGGATTTCCTTAGACGGCCGCCCGCCCTAAGAAAACCATCAGAATCGAGAAAAAGCGCTAGTTTTCTGAATGGTTTAGGCAGTAATTGATTTTTATTTATTTTTGAAATAATATCAGAAAAAACTGAATACTGTACATGCTTTACAAGACACATTAAAGTCTTATATAACTCATCAGAAGTGGGATTTCCAAATCGTTTGTTAGAAGATGGTTTGAAATTAATAGAAACCCGAAAACAGTAGGATAATATTCTTTGAATTTTTGAAAGTGAGGAATGTTTATCAAGGATTAAATCCAATATATTACATTCGACACTTACATTTAGGACAGTTTGCTTTTCCTCTTTGATAACTTCGACGTCATCGTCAGTTAACTGAGTAAAATTATCGTCACGCCATTGTTTTCGTGGCAAATATAAAAAAGAAGGTCCATTCCACCACATGTCATGGGATAGTAATTGAGAAGGGGTCATTCCCCTGGAAGCACAGTCAGCTGGGTTCTTAACAGAAGGAACATATCGCCATGATGTGGAAGGAATAATTTCTTGAATGTGACTCACTCTATTAGCCACAAAAGTTTTCCACTTACTTGGGGAAGAATTTAACCATGAAAGGACAACCTGCGAGTCTGACCAAGCGAGAGTATCGTCAAAAAGAATTTCAGAATAAGTGTCTTTTACAAAACAAATTAAATCGGACAGGAGTTTGGCAGCTGTCAGTTCGAGTTTCGGTAAAGTTAAAGATTTGAGTGGCGCGATTCTACTTTTAGCATAAATTAGGAAAACAGAAACTTTGTTCTTTACTTCGAAACGAAAATAAACGGATGCACCATAACCAATTATTGAAGCATCACAGAATCCGTGAATTTCGCACCTTTGGTAATTATCTAACATAATACGTCGTGGAACTATAAGCTCAGAAAGCTTGGGAAGTTCAGTTTTGAGCTGGGTCCACGAAGAAACAATATTTTGTGTTGGGGTTTCATCCCAATCCGTTTTAGAGCTCCATAAGCATTGCATTATGTATTTCGCAGAAAGGAGAACGGGACATAAAAATCCCAAGGGATCAAAAATTCTGCCAATATCGGAAAGAATCGTACGTTTTGTACATGGGTTTTCAGTGCTTCGGCATTGATAAGAAAATGAATCATTATATGGGTGCCATTGAAGACCTAAGACTTTTAGAAATTGCGGTTCCTTGCCGGAAAGGCATTTGTCGATCCGAATTTGGAACAGTAGCCAATAGCTCTGGTGAGTTGCTAGCCCATTTCCGAAGTTCGAATCCTCCAAGTTTTAATAAATCGATTAATTCCTTTTGTAATGAAAGGGCAGACGATACTGAAGGGCTGGAACCTAGTATATCGTCAATATAGACTTGTGTCTTTAGTAGCTGGCTAGCTCGATGAAAACGAGCTTGCTCTAAATCTGCAAGTTCATTTAAGTTCGCATGGCTAAGAATGGACTACAACTTAGACCAAACGTAACTGTATTTAAGTTCCATTCGGATAAGGGTTCTTGTGGCGAGAATCTCCACAAGATTTTTTGAAAGTTTCTATGGGAAGGTGTAACGAAGACTTGGCGAAACATCTGTTTGATGTCAGCTATAAAAACTACAGGCTGCATGCGAAAAATAAAAAGAAGTGAAGAAATGTCCTTTTGGAGTTTCGGTCCCGAAAGCAATGTATCATTTAAGCTTAGACCTTTGGGCCCTCTTGCCGAGCCATCCCATACTACTCGAAGCTTTGTGCTAACACTCTCCGGCTTTAAAACACAATGATGTGGTAAATAGCAAGATAAGGAAGGTTTCGGACTATTTGGTGGAACAAGGGTCATGTGGCCGTTTTCAACATAATCTCTCATAAAGTCAGAATATGCAGAATATAGTTCAGGATTTTTCAGTAATCGAGATTCAAGCATGGAAAACCTGCGAAAGGCCTGAGGGTAAGTATCACCCAAGTCTGGTTCGGAGTTTTTAAAAGGAAGTGAGACAATGAATTTTCCGAAAGAGTCTCGAGTAACGGTTTGTCGAAAAATGTCTTCACATTTAATATCTTCTGGAGAAGAAAATGTTTTTGAGGGGATTTGTTCGATTTCCCAGAATTTTGGGATACTTATTTCCAGTGGAGTCTCTGGTGACGTGAAAAAAGAATTAATCTGTTGTGAATTTGTTGAATTATTTACTTTTCCTAGTAAAACCCAACCAAAGACAGTCTCAAGAGCTGTAGGTTGACCTAGGGCGCCAACAATTCGCCCCTCTCGCAGTATTTGAGTAAATATCTCTACACCGACAAGTAAATCAACAGGGCTTGACGTAAAAAATTGCTCATCGGCAAGTTTCAACCCTTGTAAATGATTCCATTTATTTGTTTGTAAATCGAAGGATGGCATATTAGAGCAAAGTTTTGTTACAACTATTGCATCAAAAGAAAAAATAGGTTCTGAATCATTTTTCGGTTTTATAACACAATGAGTCAGACCTTTGGAAGAGAAAGAAGACATCTGGTTTAGTCCGTAAATCGAAGCAGAAAATTGACGCCTAGTTAAGCTCAGCGGCGTAGACATTTTTCACTAATGAAATTAGATTGGCTACCAGAATCTATTAAAATACGAATAGATTGATAAGTACCTTTACCATCGCAAATTTCGACAACAGCAGTAGCTAGAAGAACAGTGCTCTGTGAAGCGAAAGTGTTTCCCGAAATCGTAGTCGAAATATTGTTTAGATTAGTAGGGGAAGTAGTGTTATCCTGCGAAACATTATTCAAAAGAGGTGCAGAGGTAACTTGCGTTGAGGTTTTGGAAATATGTAAGACAGAATGATGCCGATAGTGACACGTGCGACATCGAAAGGATGAAGTGCAGTTTTGGACGTTGTGCGAATGATGCAAACAATTGGTACATAGACGATTTTGTTTTACATAAGCATTTCTGTCACTGGGAGATTTTTCTAGAAACTGTGCACATTTTGAAAGTACGTGAGCTTCTTTACACAGATAGCATCTTATTTTCGAAGAAGGCGAATCGTTTGGCACTTTGTTTAAAAAAGTGACTGATGGAACAGATTTGCTATAACCTTTTGAAACATTAGGATTTTTTTGATTTAGTAAGCTAGGTTTATTTAATTTATTACTTGTCAAATGTTGAACAGATTCGAGAGCCTTACATTTATTTTCAAGAAACTGATACAAATTGTCATACTCCGGTATTTGCACCGTGCTAAATTGAATTTCAAAACTAGTACGTGTGCTAACGTCTAATTTTTCTAAAAGTAAATGAAAAAGCATAAAATCCCACTGATCTGTGTTGAAACGAAGGGCATTTAAAGCTGCTGGTGATTCAGAAAATGTATTTAAAAGTGACCTTAATTCTTTTGCACTATCGTTTTTTAATGAAACTGCCATAATGGCATTTAATGCATTGGATGCCAGGAGACGCTTATTTTGGTAACGATTAACCAACTTAGTATAAGCAATATTATAATTATCGTTAGTAATTGAAATACCACTAAGCAGTCTTAAAGGCTCGTCCTCCAGATAGGAGAAAAGATACTGCAATTTTTCGACATCTGACAAATTCGAATTTTCGTGTATTAGTTTTTTATATAAGTCGAAAAAAGTAGGCCAAAGTTTTTGATCTCCTTTAAAGATAGGTATACTGATCATGGGAAGCTTTACGCTGGCTTCAACTTTAACCTGACTAGTGTCACTACTGACAGAAGTGTCAGATTTAAAAAGCGTATAGTAAATTGTTTTAGAATTGTAATAAAATTGATCAACATCTTTCCGCACCTTATCCTGTGCTTCAAAATCTGAATCTTCTTCGAGTTTCATGATAATTTCATTATGAATTTCTTCAAAATTGTCATAAACCTCTTTCAAGTCCCTATATCTAACTTGAAACTGTCCAAGAACAGAAGTATCTTTTTGAGCCTGCATAGCAAACCGGTATACATCTGTAATTCGACCCGCATAAATACTTCTTTTAGCTTGTAGTCGTTTTATATCAGCCATTGTCAAGTTAATTTGGGTAAGAAAACTGTTGCAACTTAATACTTAAATGCAATTATTATATCAATATTTTTTCTGTAAATTGGTTTTGATCGAAGTCTAACAACTTTGCAGCTTTAAGTATAAAACGCTTGAAATGGTCTAAGGCTCTGCCAATGCGCCTAATGGAGTTTTGCAAAACACAAATAGTAGTCCGGTAGATGAACTGATACCGTGACGGATTGCTGTAATTGAACGTTTTACGTGCGAAAGACAATCCGTTGTAACCTA
>OV816030.1:134086355-134444802 GCA_929113105.1 Agrypnus murinus | reverse complement strand
TACTTACATACAATCACTCTGAAGTTTTTTTCTAAACAACAACTTACCTATTTCTAGGGTTTCGATCCTACAGGAGTCGTCGTCGTCGTCGTAACAAGAATTAGAACTGCTCGTCATCATCATATTGATTACTGCTGCGGTTGCTAACACACATGATAGAACTTAAATAGCAGCAAAATTTTAACACGCACACAGGAATAATAATGATTATTTTAACATACCTAGTTGAAGCAAACAACAATAATAATTATTACTACCACCGTAGCCGACGACGCGAGAACAAAACTAAAAACGAAAGGGGTCAACAGAGCTTTTATAACCTTTTAAATCGACAGGAATAAACGCGTTTGTCGCAAAGGAGTAGAGTGATGTGTTTAACGTGTATATCCTAAAAATACAGATAGAAGTGGTTTAAGAATTTAATATTAATATTAAAATTAATTTAATATTAAGAAGAGGAAAAGTGAAAGAATTTTATTTGCTAATTGATTTCTTGCTATTGGTTCATAAAACTATTCTCATTCGTTTCTGTGAAAAATGCAAACTGAATGCATAGTCTGCCAAGGTGCCATTCACTCCATTGATAAGGAAATTCGTTGCGATGGATGTCATAGGTATGTACATACCACTTGTACTGATATAGCCCGTACCGAAATCCCATTGTTAGTAAACAAAAAGCGTACTATTAAATATTTTTGTATATATTGTGAAAAGAAAATAAATGAAGTAAATGAAATAAAAGCACTGATCTTAAATTTGCAACAGGAAATTAATGAATTAAAGGAGCAACAAAAAAGTAACCAAAACGATCTTAATGAAGTAACATTTGAAAAAATTATTAGTGAAATTGAAGATCGTAAAAACAGGGAATCGAATGTTATGGTCTATAATGTTAAAGAGTGTACTGACGGCAATCCACTTACTCGTAATGAATCCGATACCAAAGAAATAAAACGAATATTGGGCTCCGATTTGAATATCGACCTATCTAATGCGAAAGTTATACGAGTGGGAAAGCCAATTACTGATAAAAAAAGGCCAATTAAATTAATTTTGAATAACCGCAGTTGTGCTTGTTATATTCTAAAAAATAGGCAAACATTTGAATCAGGCAATATCAAAATAGGTGCTGATCGTACACCTCATCAACAGGCATTTCTAAAAAATGTACAAAATAATTTAAAAACCAGAACAGAGCAAGGAGAAGATAACTTAACTATAAAATATATTAAAGGCTATCCACAAATAATTAAAAAAAACTAAATCAAGACAACCTTAAGTATAACAAATTAACAATCTATCATCAGAATACTCAATCTTTAAGAGGTAAAATGCTACAGTTAGAACTATTCTTAGACAGTTTAATTTCAACACATAGTAAAAAAATTAAACCAGATTTAATCTTAATATCAGAACACTGGTTAGCCACAGGCGAAATTGACTTAATCAACTTACCTGGATATTACATTGCAAATGTTAGAAGTAGAGATTCAGGCACACATGGGGGAGTCCTCATATTTGCTAATAAAATACATGAATTCTGTAAAATGGAATTGGAGGTTGAATCTATTGATAAGCACTTTGAATATATTGCAGTTAAACATAAGTCTATAAGCTTAGTTGTAATTGCTTTCTATAGAACACCGGACGGGGACCGAGATATACTTTTAGAAAAGATGTCTTTATTGCTAGATAAAGTGGATAAATTCAAATACATTATTCTTGCAGGAGACTTCAATATACCATTTCATAACCAAGAAGATAATTTCACTCAAGACTTTCAGAATTTAATAAATATTCACAACTTGAGAAAATCAATTCACTCGTATACAAGAATAACAAACACTTCGAAATCTACACTAGACAATATATTAACAAACATTAACGAACAAGAATACGAAGCTTACACGAAAGAAGCAGGCCTGTCAGATCATAACGGTCAGTTCTTAGAAGCTTCTATAATACCAAATAAAAACACCAGAAACACCTTATTCATCCAGAAAAGAATGTTTAATGAAAACAACTGTAAACATTTTAGAAATCTAATCAGCTCAGAAACATGGAGTAGCACTTATTTAAACAATTCTGATACAAACACAAAGTTTCAAAATTTTTCAAAAACTTTTAACAAACATTTTGAAAAAGCTTTTCCCTTAGTAACAATTAAAGTACGTGCTGATCATAAAACAAAAAGCAAATGGATCACCAAAGGGTTAAAAAAATCATGTCGAACTAAGAGAGAATTGATCAAAATTAATTCATTCATACATAGCGATATATTAGCAAATTATATTAAAAAATATTCGAATATATTACGGAATGTGATTGAAGCAGCTAAGCGATTGTATATTTCTGATAAAATAACACTGTCCAATTCCAAAATTAAAGCTACTTGGAAGATTATTCAGGAAGAAACAAATCGAACTAAAAATAGAAATACTGAGAACTTACAATTGTATGAATCGAATGATCCTAAAAGAATAGCAAACATTCTCAACGATTTCTTTGCAAATGCTGGACTGACAAGATCTGACGGTTCAGAGGATGCTCCTGATCCATTAACTTATCTTAGAAATAATTCTAAAAATTTCAATGCATCAATTTTTCTAAATCCTATAACAAAAGAAGAACTACTAAAAGAAACAAATAAATTACAAAACAAAAATTCAAGTGGCTACGACTCAATACCTATTACAGTTATTAAACAAAATGTGGACTTACTTGTTGAACCTTTAGTGTATTTAATTAATCAGTCGTTTGAAACGGGAACATTTCCGGACGTGTATAAAATTGCAGTGATCAAACCCTTACATAAAAAAGGGGATAAAAAATTAAAAGACAATTACAGACCAGTATCTTTATTGCCTTCTATATCAAAATTAATTGAAAAATGTATGTACAAAAGAATAACAGACTTTCTTAAAACTAATAATGTATTATTACTGTATTCTTCGGCTATTGGCATGACGAATCGGGCATCTTCGGAATTTTTTGAATGAGATTTAAAATACTATGATTTCATTGGTTTAGCATGATATCCCATTTACAATGTACAAGTTTATAGAACAGAAACCATCAGCAGGATAGCAAATAGACATGGAAAAATTAAAAAAATATCAAATAAACGTTTCTCATCAAATAAATAAATTTAAATAAATTTAGAATATTTAAATAAATATTATTTCAATAAATCAAATAAATTTAGAATATTTGTGCAATGTAAAACGAGCTTTTAGGCATGCGCGCGCATCCGCCTCTGCAGGAAAAATGAACTATAGTGCCAAATCAGTATGGTTTTCGCGAAAACCGATCCACAGAAGATGCCATTGCTGATGTTCTTCGAGACATCATGGAAACTTTAGATCAGGGCGGTAAGTCTTTGGGGGTCTTTTGCGACCTTACAAAAGCCTTTGACTGTGTCAATCATCAAATTCTACTAGATAAAATGGAATATTACGGTATCCGAGGTGTGGGCTTGGACTGGGTTCGTACATACCTGAATAAACGACAGCAACAAGTAGAAATATCCCACACATACCCCCAATGGACGTATCAGTCAGCATTTATCTAATCTACTGCCAACCAGATGTGGTGTCCCGCAAGGGTCTGTTCTAGGTCCCTTATTATTTTTAATCTATATCAATGACGTTGTATTTTGTCTACCTAACGAATATGATGCAAAAACTATCCTCTTCGCGGATGACACCAGTATCCTGCTGAAATCAAAAAATCAAGAGACATTAATAATAAATTCAACGAATTATACAAATAATATACTCACCTGGTGTAAAGCAAACAAGTTGAAAATGAACTGTAATAAGACCAATGTATTACAATTTCATACTCACCAAAACAGCGTTATTCCACCAACAATTCACACAATTGATGGCTCAATACGACCCGCGGATAAGGTCAAATTTCTTGGTGTTATAATTGACCAGAACTTGAATTGGAAATCGCACATTGATTACATAAAGGGTAAATTAAGTTCGGCCATTTACTTACTAAGGCAATCTTCCAAAATCATGAACCTTGAAACACTAAGGATGCTTTACTTCTCGCACTTCCATAGCATTTTGAGCTCTGGGATTCAGTTCTGGGGTAACTCAAATTTGGGAGGTGTGCGGGAAGTTTTTCGACTTCAGAAGAGGGCTGTGAGAGCAATTTGTAAATTGAGACGCACTGAGAGTTGTAGAGACTGGTTTTATTTACTTAAAATTATGACTGTGTCAAACTTGTTTATTTATAAGATTTGTATGTATATTCACAAAAATTCAGCAGAATTAACAACAAACTCAGACATTCATGAGTACCAGACAAGACATGCAAATAATCTACGTCTGCCTTACTATAGATTAAATATTAAGAGGAAAAGTTTTTTAAGTGAAGGGTTAAGGATATTTAATAAACTTCCATATAATATCAGAACTCTTAATGAGTCTAAATTTAAAACTAAACTTAAGCAGATCTTAACAGATAAAGTATTTTATAATTTAAATGAATATTATTCAGTTGATCTGACATAACCTTTTGTCTTTACTCTTGATGGTTTCAACTTATTTCTTTTAAGTTACAGTACACGTTTTTCTTATAAATTAGCATGTCTTAATTCCTTTTTTTTTTGGTTTCCGTCAATTTTATTTTTGAAAAATATTTTCAGTTTAAGTTAGTTACGTAGTCTTGTTCATACAAAAGGTAATCCAGCTTTCTTTATTAACTTACGGTTGTCTGAACTTTCCCGACGCCATATAGGCTTCATTCATGTACAATTTATTATAATTTAAATAGTAATAATGCATATTTTGTAAATGTAAAAATTTGTATATGTAATTGGGAAATAAAATATAAATTAAATAAATAAATAAATAAATGCAGCTGTTTTTAGATAAAATCTAAATTTATTACCCTCGGAGCAAAAGGGTTCAGCGTCGTTAAAAAGGGTCGACACCTGCGCTGTCAATTAACACTTGAGACCAATCTAACCGACTATGCTATATTGTCGTGAAAAATCATGCAAGGACGAGATTTCCAAAGAATATGTATAAAACGGCAGAAGGCCATATCTTATTGTGTTATATTGAAAACTAAAAACGAATTGCTTATAACAGATTTAAATCTTGATCTTGACATGGGATTGACCATCGTAAAAACTCTTTTATAATCATTTTGAAAGCAAAGATGAACAGGGCATATATGTATAATATACCTTTATAATAGTCCTATGTGTGATTAATAATAATATTTTATATTATTTTAAACTATTAATAACTATTGTAACTAACAGAAGGATAATAAATGCATTAAATTATCATAAAACGGGTCCCTTAAAGTACCGTAGCTTTTTTCTTCAAACAGAGAGACCAGATAAAACAATTCTCCCAAGCGAAACCTTAATTAAGATTTATTATTGCATATAATTCTCCCCGAAGAAACAAGAATAACGGTATAGTTGTACCTATGTTAAACAGATATCAAGGGGCGATAAAGATAAGATCAGTCCTACACTAAGCAATTTCCAGGTAAAAACTCCTTTCTGTGTAAAAACAAAATTTCTCTTTCCGTTTTAACTAACCTACTTAAAAGCTTATATATATTAACTAGAATAACCAGGCTCTAATTATGAATAATAATAAAAGTGAATGTCAGTAGCAGACTATAATAATAATAATAAGATATTTTAACCTGCGAAAAAAAAACAGAATCTATTCTACGTTAAGCTTCACTATTACTAATATGGATATAATATTTCCTATATAGGGGGTGTTATAACAGTTTTGTCTACTATAGAAAATTACTAATTGAAATGTATATTCGTATAAGATTAATATAATAAAAATCAAAAGATTAAAGTTTCACACACACAAGTTTTTAATAAAATCTTAACCTTGCAATTGTTTCGATACTAAATGTCATTATCAAAGGGTAGATAAGATTAATAAAAATACATCGATATCTTCCTCTGTTGAACTAGGAGAGTTTATTCCCCGTCTTTTAAATTCATAAAAAACCTTTTCTTTGAAACGAGTTTATAGCTATGTTGTTCAAAAAACATATACAACAAAATAAAAAGAAATTGTTTCTAATTTTCATCTCAAAATGCAATAGTTAATCAATAATACATTACAAAGCGTAACAAAATTTAATGTCACTTATAAAGTTTAACAAAAATTTACATTTATTTATGTCAATATAGGGTTACATTTGTTACTGTAGAATGACCTTCTAAAGCAATTTCCAGGTAAAAACTCCTTTCTGTGTAAAAAAAACTTTATTTTTAAATGCTAAAACCGAATGCAAGAATTTAATTAAATATCTCTTAGAGCATTTAAAAGAATACACTTTTCTTTAAATTGTTATAGAATTTTCTTTAAACATTTTTCCTTTAAATAAACGCACACAATTAAATCAATTTACAGAATAGCAGAGGAACTTTTATTAGTGGAAATAATTATACACTCCATATTCAAGTTGAATCTTGTCCGTCACACCTGCGTTCAATAAAAAACGATATGACAGAATTATTAGTTATTTAGGTATAAATGCTAAGACCCTTCTTTGATTTTAATATCCAGTTGTAATTTAAGGTCAAAATAGGGCTGTGATTAATTATAACTAATTTATTCAACTGTTTTTTTAAATTGATACAATGTTACCTCTATATTTGTTTTTTCGTATCGTCAGATAATAGTTTTTATTCCAGGCGATATATTCTTTGAATTCCCTTTTGATCGTGTCATCCTTAACAGAACAAAGGTAAATCTCGCACTTTGACGGGTCTGTTTTCAACCCCCCAACTGTTTGCAACGTTCATTTACGAGTTGAAAGTCCGACAAGATATCTTGAGGTAAATCTCCCGGTGTTTTGTCGTCAATCTAATCGACTATGTATGTCTGTACCATCAAATGCGGCGTAGTGAAAGGGAAAACAATTTCTCGTAATGTTACAACTTGCGGCTGTATGTCTTAATTAAATACACCGTACAGTTCGATTTAGATGACGGTCAGTTTGAAGGGTTTAAAATAAACCTTTTCTTCTATGCCCCTGTCTAATGCTGCCCACCTGTCTTTTAAATAGTTTTACATTCAATCATGCAAGTTAAAACAGTATAGAACTCGTATTTATTGCGTATTTCATTTAATTATTATGCAGTCGTATTTAAGGGAACCTGTCTCGACAGGATAGAACAAGCAAAAGGGTTTAATCAAGAGCGTGTAAAAGCAAAAAACGGAATCGCAATTTTTTTCCCAGAAATTTATTACCTACTGGTAGGAATACAGCCCTAATTTTATGTTGATTGTTGAAAGTGATATGAAACGCGCACTCTAGTCTATTGTCCTATTGACAGGGTGACCTCGTAACATTTTAAATTTATTGAAGAATACATTAAATAAATCGACATTTAAGTACAACTGTACATAATTAAGCATCGCAAGGTTTAAAATACCACGGAGATTGTTTGAAAATGATAAACACACACACACACACACACACTTAAAAAAGGGGACCATATCGAATTTTGACAACAACATGTCTACGGCAAAATTAGCCCTAATAAAAATAATACAATATTGCCATTGCATTCTCTGCTCGATAGATGTAGAAATTTATTACCTACCTGCCGGACCCCTATTTTCTATGTCGAATGTTCAAAAGTTAAAATGAAACGAGCGCTCTAGTCTATTGAATAACAGCATCTACTAGGTTTGTTATATAGATTATAATCTATAATGGTAAAAATTCTTTCTTCGGTCAGATAAGAGCTCAAGAAAATTCATAAATAGAACTGAGGGTGTCAGTTTTACATTATTACGTGTTTTTGTAAATTAGGCTATATATTTTCGTTCTTATCGTTTCTCTATAGAAATGTAAATCGAAAATGCATAAACTATGATGCGTTTAATTATTTTTTGCAATAGCTTAGGGGTTACAGGTCTCAGCCAATCCGAACTAAACAAAGCTAACGTTAACACCTTTGTATTTTAAAAACCATGTTTAGGGGGTGGGACTACATATTTCGTTTTTAGATAAATACAAAGATTACTACCCGTTGACGAACATTACATAAAAAAATTTCATAACGATAATACTACCTTTTATAAATATTTTTAAAATGGGTAAGTTGCTTTTCTCTGATTACAAATACTTAGTTATATTTAAAATTGTAAATTTTGCAGCAAATGTATCGATAGCCGTCCGTACATGGTGCAGAACAATATTGCGACGGTTGTACAGCAATACTACACACAGAGGCGTTGTAAGTAGACTTTTTATTTATCTATAAACAACATACTAAAACGGTGTTAATATTTTCAGTTCCTGATCCATTGTATGGACGTTGATGCCCCTCTCCCCAGCTATCCGGCGGCTGTCGCAACCAAAGTAGCAGCGGGGCATTTGGAAGTAGGCGATACTACGGTCCTTGTCGAGGTGTACGTACGACTCGACCATCGGGAGGCCTGGATTATTTATGTATGATTTATCAATCTATATATATGACGGTGTAAATATATGTATCTTTACTTTTCAGGAGACATATCAGTTAACGATAAACAGCGTTTAAATAATAATAATAATAATAATAATAATAATAATAATAATAATATTATTACTTTATTCAACAAGCTCAAGAGCTCAATTACAGAATAAAGACAAAAATAATAATACAAAAACATCTATATATACATATTAGAAAAAAAAGAAACAACAAATTATAAAAACGAAAAATTATGAATACATTAGTGAAAACAAAAACATATGTAGACACTAGGTACTTATAAAAAAGAAAGAAAAACTAGATGGGTTTGTATTTAGTTCGCCATATCCGAGGTGTTGCAAGTTTTAACAAGATTGTTTTTAAATTGTTTTATAGTAAGGTGGAAAATGTCTAGTTCAGCATTTACTGAGTTATAAGATTTACACATAGCTACTACTGGCGATCTCATAAAGTAGTTTGTTCTTGGATTACCGTATGTGAATGATTCCGTTTTTCGTGTAAAAGCTACTGGTACATGTATATTTATTAAGGAAAGTAAGTGTGGAACAGACATTAGACCATTTACTATTTTATACAAGAACATTAATATGTGATGACATCGTCTGTTTTCAAGCGAGATATAACTCCAATGAGTTAGTAGATCATTGTAATTTAATTGGTAAACGGTTCCGTGTTCACGATAATAACAATATCTGAGAAATCTTTTTTGAATATTTTCAAGCTCTTTCTTTTGGTAACTATAAAAGGGGTTCCAAACAACTACACAATACTCCATTTTGGCTCTTACATAAGAATTAAAAAGTCGGGTTAAAACTGTAGGATTAGTGAAGTTTTGAGTATTTCTAATGATAAAGCCTAGTTTCTTGTATGAAGTTGAAATGAGTTCGTCAATGTGGGTCTGAAAGGAAAGTTTTGGATCAAACAAGATACCAAGATCTTTAACTGAAACCGCTCGTGTAACTAAAACTGAATTCATATTGTAATTATAGATCAAATTTGATTGTTTTCTGGAATAGGACATGGCATTGCATTTGTTAATATTGAAATTTAGTTTATTCTCTACTGACCAATTGTAAATGGAATTAATATCTGCTTGTAGTTTTTCACAGTCTTCTATACCTTTGATAGTTTTAAATATTTTTAAGTCATCAGCATATAATAGATATTCCGAATATGTGATATGTTGACAAACGTCATTTATAAAAATAGTGAATAGTAAAGGACCTAGTACCGAACCTTGAGGAACTCCAGAGGTAGCATAAAAAACAGTAGATTTATAGCCATTGTAGTAGACGTACTGTTGACGCTCATTTAAATATGAATTAACCAATTCCAATAAATTATTATGAAATCCAGAAGTTTCCAATTTTGAAAGTAACAGACAGTGGTCAACCGTATCGAAAGCCTTGGAAAAATCAGTGTAAATTACGTCAACTTGGCACTTATCCTCCAAGGCTTGCAACACATATTGAGTAAATATACTGTAACGAGTGCAACGCATTGTCTGGTCCGGCCGTCAATGGGTCGTGGAACATTCCGGAGCGGCAGCGCAATGCACTCGACCTTCTAGTGTATTCTAGAAATACATGGTATGTTCGGGCGATTTCTGGTGCGTTTATATGAGGATATAAAAGCGGATTGCGGATAAAAGAGAGGCAGTCAACAGCAAGTCATTAACTGTGTATTACAAAATAAATAGTGAATATAAATGTTGTATTAGAAATTCATAGTCTGTAAATAATAGTTTTAATGGTTTATAATCGTAGCGTTAATTTATAGTGTATTCATTAGTGTATATAAATAAATATTTGTTTGTGAATAGACGATTTAAACAGCACTTGTATTATTATTTTTAGAAAGAACGTTACAGTGGTGTTACAGGTGTGAGGTTTTTAAAAGAAATAAAATCGCGTAATAATTAAATAAAGTGCTGTGAGATTAAATTTTTAGTGTTAAAAATAATTTCAACAAACAATTAAGATGGCGATGAAATTGTTGAAAGATCTGAAGGTAATAGACTTAAAACGCGAACTGGAAGAACGGGACTTGGAAACAACGGGCCTTAAAAGCGTGTTAATAAATCGGCTAAGAGAATGGCTTTTAGAACAGAAGGAAGATCCTGAAAATTACCGCTTCGAAATACCTGGACCCGCAATTGATACTAGCTTGTTGTTAAGTAAAATGAAAGAAGATTTACTGGAAAACTCTAGAACGCTTAAAGAAGAATTACTAGAAAAGTCTGAAGAAAGTTCTAGAAAGTCCGAAGAGAATTCTAGAATTTTAAAAGAAGAATTACTTGAAAATACTAAAGCGCTGGAAGAAAAAGTATTGGAAAAACACGAAGAGAATTCTAGAAAGTCCGAAGAAAATGTTAGAATGCTTAAAGAAGAATTAATAGAAAAGGCCGAAGAAACTGTTAGAATGCTAAAGGAAGAAATACTGGACAATTCCAGAAAATCTGAAGAAAGTTCTAGAAGGCTTAAAGAAGAATTACTAGAAAAATCCGAAGAAAGTTCTAGAAGGCTTAAAGGAGAATTGTTGGAAAATGTCAAAGCGTTTGAAGATAAAGTTTTCGAAGAATTTTTGGAGAATGCCAGCGCGTTAGGACTATTGGAAGGTAGATTGGCGGAACATGATAGGGTAATAAAGATGGTAGAAGAGAAAATATCCCAAATGCAATTACCACCAACAACTAAGAAAGACGATATGACCGAAGTGCTGGAAGATAGAATGAGGCAACTACGGTTTCCCTCAACTTCTGAGTGGCCGTTTAATGAAGTAAAGAAACAATTTAAAGAAGAAAAGGTTCCTGCCGTAGGGATAAAAGTAAAACCACCCACGTTCGATGGAAAGATACCTTGGTCCACCTACTACAAACAATTTGAGGCGGCCGCTGGGGCCAACGGATGGACAGGCAAGGAAAAGGCCGTTTCTTTAACTGTGGCTTTGCGTGGAGACGCGTTGAACGTCCTGCAAACAATCCCAGCAGGACAGGAAAATGATTATCAATTGTTAGTGTCTAGATTGGAGATGAGATATGGAGACGCGCATCTTCAACAAGTGTATCACGCGCAAGTGAAGAATCGTATCCAGAAGAATGGAGAAAGCCTGCAGGAGTTTGAAGCCGATGTTGCGCGGCTTGTCCGATTGGCGTACCCTACGGCACCAGATTCATTTCTGGGACAGCTCGCTGTGCAGACCTTCATTGATGGGTTAAGAGACGGGGAAACACAACAATCATTGAGGCTGGCACGACCAAGAACAACTGATGATGCGCTTGCTCACGCCTTAGAATTTGAAGCTGCAAAACAAGCGTCCCGAGGTCACGGGCGTGTTCGGACCGTTGTAGAAGAAGATGAAGGTTCTAAAGATCGCCTAGAAGAATTATTAATGAGAGTTCTTCAGAAGGAAGAGAACCGTAAGAAGAATCATCAAGAAGTTCGAGGGCCTCGTTGTTGGAACTGCGGCGAACAAGGACATGTAGAACGCCGTTGTCCCAAAATAAGAAAAGTACAACCGTCGGAAAAGTTAAAAGGGGTTGGCAAGAGGGGGCGAACGTTGACTGCGAGTGAAGATGGCCCGGAGATCACGATCCATGCCGTAACATCAAAGAATAGTAACGGCAGTTTGTTTGTAGATGGAAAGATTGCTAATCGAACTGTTCCACTACTTATTGATACGGGGGCGACAAAATCCATCATACGCCCTAATGTTCTACAATCAAGTATTAAATTGTTACCGACAACTACTCAACTCCGTACAGCAACAGGTGAAGTGATACCAACACGCGGAGTGGTGAAGATGAAGATTGGCATTGGAAGTGAAGAACGTGATCATGAGGTGCTGGTAGCCGATATCACTGATGACTTCATCTTGGGAATGGACCTCCTGAGAAAATTTGGTTTTACGTTGGATTTGAAAGAGGGTGTTTTGAAGGTCGGTAACGAAGAACTTCCTTTGCACCCACGAGAAGATCCGATTGTAAGGGTTTTGCTGACTGAAGATGTGATATTGCCGGGTCAAAGCGAGATGGTTGTCGAGGCGGGTTTGGATGGAGATCTTCGGGTAGGATGTGTGCGAATGATGGAGCCTGTTTGTGATAAGAAGATCCATAGTGGCATACTGGTGGGAAAAGCGCTGATCAAGGTTGGAAAGAGAGTACCGGTGAGAATTATGAATGTTAATGTGGATCCGGTGACATTGAAGAAGAGTACCCTTGTGGGACAGTGTGTGCCAGTATTCCGAGTAGCCAGGTGTATGGCTGATGTTCCAAAACCAGCGCCCAAAGACCATGGTGGAAAATTACTAGTTCGTGCGAAGACCTTAACAGAACGGAAGTGAAAGAGGTACAGGGTTTGGTTCACCGATACCAAGATATCTTCGCTCTTGACGATAGCCAGAAGGGACGAACAAATATAGTAAAACATAAAATCAATACAGGCAACTCTATGCCTGTCCGTCAGCAGCCGAGGCGTCTACCTCTAGCAAGGCGAGCAGAAGCCGAAAAGATTATTACTGATATGGAAGAACAAGGGGTCATCGAGCCATCCAGCAGTCCATGGGCATCACCGGTGGTCCTGGTCAGTAAGAAGGACGGGTCAACGAGATTTTGTGTGGACTATCGGCAGCTTAATGACGTGACCAAGAAAGACAGCTATCCCTTACCACGCATCGACGACACGTTAGATACCCTGTCTGGTTCACGATGGTTTTCGACTTTGGACTTGAAGAGCGGTTATTGGCAAGTTGAAATGGAACCTGAAGACCGGGAGAAGACCGCGTTCACTATTGGTTCCGGACTATGGCAGTTTACAGTTATGCCTTTCGGTCTATGTAACGCTCCGGCCACCTTTGAGCGTCTAATGGAGACCATCCTGAGAGGGTTGTCGTGGAAGACCTGCCTGGTATACCTAGATGATGTGATTGTAGTCGGAAAATCATTCAACGAACATTTGAAAAATCTAGAGGAAGTGTTCCGAAGACTACGTGGAGCCAATCTGAAACTGAGTCCGAAAAAGTGCCACATATTCAGAAAGGAAGTGAAATATCTCGGGCACGTCGTATCACAAAATGGAGTGGCAGCCGACCCCGATAAGATTCGTGCAGTTCAAGAGTGGCCAACACCGAAAGATAAACACCAAGTTCGTAGTTTTCTTGGGTTATGTACCTACTATAGGCGTTTCGTTCCTGGGTTTGCCAATATAGCGAAACCTCTGACAAGGCTAACTGAAGATGGACGCGAGTATGTTTGGAGCGGAGAGTGTGAAACAGCTTTCCAACAGCTGAAGCGTGCCCTGACAACCGCACCAATATTGAGCTATCCACGGACAGAAGGGAAATTCATACTTGACACAGATGCAAGTAATCTGGCCATTGGGGGTGTACTTTCTCAGATACAGGATGGACAAGAAAAGGTCATCGGCTATTTTAGTAAGATTTTGTCTAAAGCCGAAAGGAATTATTGTGTGACCAGAAAAGAACTATTGGCCGTCGTGAAGTCCGTTGAGCACTTTTACAAATACTTGTACGGACGGAAGTTTTTATTGAGGACGGACCATGCAGCGTTGAAATGGCTTCTACAATTCCGTAATCCTGAAGGTCAGGTCGCAAGGTGGATCGAACGATTACAAGGATACGACTTTGACACCGAACATCGAGCGGGCACTAGTCATCGAAATGCCGATGCTCTTTCAAGAAGACCCTGTCCAACGGATTGCCGTCATTGCTCTCGTTTGGAAAAGAGGGTTTGCCAAGTATTAAGGACTACCATCGTCAACGACAATTGGTTGCCGGAAGAATTGCAACGACAGCAGGAGGCTGATCCCGAACTAAAAATGGTACTGGAATGGAAGCGCGTGGGAGAAAGACCTGCCTGGGAGGCCGTCAGCCCTTTCAACAGAACGCTCAAAGCATATTGGGCCCAATGGGAGTCCTTGAAGGTGGAAGATGATCTCCTGAAGCGAGTACTGGAGAGTGAAGATGGCACCACCATTAGGTCTCAGTTCGTGGTTCCAAGAAGCCGAGTGGCTACAGTATTGCGACATCTCCATGACGGTGCCTCAGGAGGACACTTCGGTGTGAAAAAGACTTTGGAGAAAGTTAGGGAGCGTTTTTATTGGGTCAACTGTAAAGAAGACGTGAAGGAGTGGTGCCGGAAATGTGAACTATGTGCCACTGGCAACGGACCCTTGGGGAAACGAAGAGCACCTATGAGGCAGTACAATGTGGGTAGTCCTCTGGAAAGAATAGCCATAGATATTGCCGGACCATTTCCCGAAACCGACGATGGGAATAAATACATATTAGTGGCAATGGACTATTTTACCAAATGGCCAGAAGCATATGCCCTACCAAACCAGGAAGCTGCGACTGTTGCTGACGTACTAGTCAAAGAGTTTTTCAGTCGCTTCGGAGTGCCCATGGAGCTGCATTCGGATCAAGGCCGCAATTTTGAGTCTGTACTCTTTGGAGAAGTCTGTCGATCGTTGGGCATTCGCAAGACTCGGACCACACCGTTACATCCGCAGTCCGATGGAATGGTAGAACGCATGAATCGAACAATGGGCAAATATTTGGCCAAGGTCGTCTCCGATCATCAACGAGACTGGGACCAATACCTGCATCTGTTCCTGATGGCTTATCGTGCATCGGTCCACGAAACAACCGGTCAGTCACCAGCGTCTGTGATGTTTGGACGCGAGTTACGGTTACCGTGTGATCTGGAATTTGGGTCTCCACCTATAGAGCAGGAGGTGGCCGGGAATGATTATGTCATCAACTCAAAGAAGAAGTTGGAGGATATTCACGACCGAACCCGAAATAATAGTCGAATCGCGAGTGACCGGATGAAGGCTACGTACGATGTGAGAGCCCAGGAAGGAGGGTTCCAACCTGGAGAGCTTGTCTGGTTATACAACCCGCAAAGGCGTCGTGGCTATTCTCCAAAGTTACAGCGAAATTGGGAGGGTCCATACCAGGTGAAGAAACGAATAAATGACTTGATTTATCGCATCCAGAAATTGCCAAGAGGGAAACCAAAGGTGGTACACTCCAATCGTCTGGCGCACTATGAGGGAAATAATGATGCAGTTCCGGAAGATGAGGCTGAGGTGGCCATCAATACCGTAAGGCCTGGAGATGATCAGCCAACCTTTAGAGAATTTATGGCTGCGTTTTCTGGAACTAGAAAAGCGCGATTCGGAGTCACGACTGAGATGCAACAAGATCTCTTCCGGGTCCCTGGTGATTATTCCATTGCCCACTGTGTCTCCGAGGATCTCCGTATGTCCAGGGGGATCGCAGTGGTGTTTAGAAATAAATTTGGACGGCTGAATGAACTTCGAGAACAAAATCCCTCTGTTGGTAAATCCTTACGCTTGCCTGATCATGACCGATCCATTTACTACTTGGTAACCAAGCAGTTTTACTACCAGAAACCGAGTTACGCCGACTTGTGGAGGGCACTATGGAATTTGAGAATCGAGTTGCTTACCAGGGGAATTAACAAATTGGCAGTTCCTAAACTCGGCTGTGGGCGGGACCAGCTGGATTGGAGAATCGTTAGAAACATGCTGGAAGTTGTCTTTAGAGGTACTGACGTCAAGATCTTCGTCTGCAGTTTTGACCCACAGCCCGCATTAAGGCCAACGAAGAGTGTAGACTGTTATTTCTACCGTAATGGAACGTGTAGTCGAGGTGAAGACTGTCGATATCGTCATGACCCATTTTACAGGAACCAGAGCATAAAACCTGTTCTGGGACAGAACAGACTTGAAGAGGGGGGCAGTGTAACGAGTGCAACGCATTGTCTGGTCCGGCCGTCAATGGGTCGTGGAACATTCCGGAGCGGCAGCGCAATGCACTCGACCTTCTAGTGTATTCTAGAAATACATGGTATGTTCGGGCGATTTCTGGTGCGTTTATATGAGGATATAAAAGCGGATTGCGGATAAAAGAGAGGCAGTCAACAGCAAGTCATTAACTGTGTATTACAAAATAAATAGTGAATATAAATGTTGTATTAGAAATTCATAGTCTGTAAATAATAGTTTTAATGGTTTATAATCGTAGCGTTAATTTATAGTGTATTCATTAGTGTATATAAATAAATATTTGTTTGTGAATAGACGATTTAAACAGCACTTGTATTATTATTTTTAGAAAGAACGTTACAATACATAAATTGGTGGTGGTAGATCGATTGCTTATGAAACCATGCTGGTTTGGTGATACTAAGCAAGAAATTTGTCTAAAAATATTATCATGTATAATTGTTTCAAAAATCTTAGCAAATACCGATAACAAAGATATCGGTCGATAATTTCCTACGACATTCTTTTTTCCACTTTTATGAATCGGAGATATTTTCGAAATTTTCCATTTTGTAGGAAATGTGCACGTTTTTAAACTTAAATTGAAAATTTTATATAAAAAAAGACATAGAAGTTCAGAGCAGCCTTTTACTATGTAAGTTGGAAAATTATCTGGTCCCACAGACTTGGAGTTTTTTAATTTTTTAATCGCTTTTCTGATTTCATTTTCCGAGATTTTAGATAACATAACTGAATTAAAAGTAACATCTTTTGAGCAATTATTAAGATTATTAAATGATTTAGGTAAGTACACACTACTGAAATATTTCGAAAATCCTTCAACGATATCTTGAGGCGAGTTTAAAATATTGTCGTTCATTACCATAGGTATCGTAATACTCGTGTTTTCCCGTTTAGACTTTATGTGCGACCAAAAGTTGGATGGATCGCTTAAAATGTTTTCTTCAATATTGTAAATATGATTAGAATATGCTAACTTTAATTTAATCTTTAATTCCTTTCTTAAGCGTTTGAAATCGTTTGCATGCCGACCATCACCATTTTTACGTAAAAGCTGTCTGCTTTTTTCTTTTAACTTGATAAGCTTAATTATTTCACTATTAAACCAGCGTGGATATTTGCTTTTTCTTTTAGTTGCCTTAGGGACGGCTTGTTCAAATACATGATACAACAATTTATAAAATTTATCAACCATTTCATTAACGTCCGTATAGCTGTCTAAACATTCCCAGTTAATTTCTCTAATTAGATTATACATTAATAAGAAATCTGCTCTTTTAAAGTTGAAATAAGTTTCCTTGTTAAAATTTACAACATTAATCCTAGAAACCTCTATTTGAAATTCTATGTTTAAACAAGGATGATGTAAATCGATAGGTACTAAAGCATTCACCTCTTCAGTAACAGTAAGGTTCATATTAGATAAAACCAAATCAAGAATGCGGCCATTGTGATTTGTAATGATATTATGTTGTTCAAGTCCCAGAAAAGACACAAAATTAATAAGATTTTTACATAATTGAGATATATTAACATCATCTTTGTTATTTATATAATACTGATATATTTCAGATAAGTTGAAATCTCCCACGATTAGAACTTGGGATGTAAAAATAAAATTTAATGCTGAAATACTAACAAAAATTAAATTATAATCTTGTATATTTGTTTGTGGTCGTATATATAGAACTATAACATAAAAATGAGTGTGCGGACTTATAGATATTTTAACGCAAACGATATCACATGTATCGACGGAACACAACACTGGAATTTCTTCGCACATAAATTTATTAACAACGGCAATTAAGACGCCTTCCCCACAACGAAAGCCAGTAGCTAACAAATCGCGATCTTTCCTGAAAACCTGATATCTATCATTACATAGTTCGCTGTCGAAGATTTTTGCATCCAAGTTCGTTTCAGTACATGCAATTATTGAATAATCACTAGTACATGTTTCCAGATAGAAATTATTAGTTTTAGTTCTTAATCCCCGAACGTTTTGATAACATACCGAAATTTCTTCTTTAGGATAACATTTACTGACATACACATCTGGATTGGGACAACCTTATTGCGAAGGTAAATCTCTTTCGGTTAAAATTTTTATCGAATTAGAATTGTTATCCTTTTTCATGTATATAGTTCCCTTTTTAGTCCACAAATATTTATATTGTAATTCCTTTTTTACAAGAGTAGCTTTCCAAAGTAAATTTTTATTATGTGGTGTTAAATTTTCATTTATGAATATGCGTTCATTTCCAGAGTTAGGCACAACATCATTATTGATAATATTTATGTTACTCTTTCTTTCTATAAAATAATCTCGTATCGTTCGCCTTTGAAATTGAACTATAACGGGGGCTGGTCTGTTATTGTTTCTTGTTGGTAAACGATGAATAGCTTCAATATCTGTTCTATTATATTGTTGAATATCTAATTTTTCAGCAATTATATCTAGTTTATTTAGTAAATTCTCATCATTGTCATTCTTTAAGCCATGAATTTCTATATTCTTATTTCTGCTGTACTGATCAAGGTTATTTAAAGCAAGTCTTAAGTCTTGAATTTCTTTATCCTTTTTATCAAGATCTTCTTGGAGGCCAAGAACTTTAACTTCGTTTGCATTCAGACGATTTGACATGTCTTTTATTTCAGTTTGCATTTCTGATATTTTTGTAGTTAGATTACTAACTGTATGTGTGAGCTGTTGAATGCTATTTTGAAGTAACGGTAGCATTTCTAGCTGGGCGATAATTTTTTGTAGATGTTGATCAGTGGTTGTTCCAGTTGTAGTTGTAACAGTGTGCATATTGGTTGAATTTAAGAGTTCTGGCGATGCAGAATTAATTATTGACATAGGTGTAGTAGGTTGAAATTCTTTTCCATTACTGGCAGAATTTGAGGTTAAAACCTCAGAGCATTTAAAACACTTCCAGGACTTTATTGTTTTGTTTTCAATCATATCGCGCATAGATTCAAGAGGTACTTGAACACACTTAATATGAAAAGATAACTTACAGTTTCCGCTACAGTCAATAACATCATCGTATCTACTGGTTTTATTACTGCACTTTCCACAGATAACACCTCGGCCGGCCATCTTGAATGTGTATGATAATAAATACATTAAACCACTATCTGTCTTTTTAATTAGTACCCAATCTTTTTACAGTGAAAATAGGTGAAAAAACTTCTCAATAAAGCTTCTTTTTTATTTCATATTTGAAACTATTTACTAGGTAATTATGAAATTTGGTTTTTAATAAATTAAACTGTCAGTGCGGGAATTATATAGATCTAAAATTTGGTACAAATAATACTTTATTAAAAAGCTGTCTAAATTGATATATGTATTGTAACAGTTTAAAATTCTCTACAAATAATAAAGGATAAGGTGCACATTAGAATTTACAGGCCCTTGAAGAATGCATTATTAAATACAGAGATGCATGGGTTTGTCTTTCATAAGCTATTTACCTATGTATATCTCGTAAATATTACGCAAAATGTTAGCGACACTACTACTACTACGTCAAGGCAAAGCTGTTCGAACAAAATTTTACACTACATCCTAATACACAAACACATTTTTCTTTATATTATTAAACTAGCTTAATAATAATATGTATTTTTTATTAGTAAATAAATATTAAGAGTATTATAATAATGTAGTGTCATTGAGTTTTTACTGACGTCGATCTTCATTTTTGTCAAATCAAACAACTGAAAGTTGATAGGTGAAAATACTTCATGAGAAATCAAGTCGTTCTTGACATTGGATCCACATGTCCTAACTCTTATCTTATATAGCCTATTATTATATAGGAACTCTGTAATAACCATAGTAATATTCGGGGGTAAAATCCAGCCATTATTTTAAAGATTTAATTTTTATTGCAGCCAATTTTGACACTTTGAGTTTTTAACATTTTTTTATCGGGGTTATAAAGTTCTCCTTTTATGTGATCTGTCAAAGAGTTTGAGAATTATCGTCCCCTTCTACTATGCAATAAACATTTGAGAGCATCATTCTAGAGATTTCTATCTTTGCGGTCATCGTTAGACCAGCTTAGGAAAATTGTCAGAAAAGTATTTTGTTTTCTCAGCTGTTATAGATCGGCTAATCAGATTTAAAAAAAAGGGTCGGTTATACATGTAGCTTATTTTACATAATCAAGTGTTCTATTGTATTAGAATTTATAGATATGCCCTTTTTTCCTCATAAACCAAGAACAGCTCTTAATAAATATAAACTGTTGACCCTGGGCATAGGAATAAAACGTATCTATGTTCAGATCTACATTTTTAAACATAAATAAATAATAGGCAGGTGTTCTCGTGGGAACTTGATTTTACCCAACTCTCAGGTGATAACCCTATGGGATATTGCGCAAGATCTTGTAATTTGGTAACGCGTCCACCAGGGGTCTCGTTCACTGTTTGGGTATAAAAACCCAAACTCATAGCAATACCTGCTTTATATATATGCTCGACTACAGTTCAAGAGCTTCATTACGTTTAGTGGTTGTAAAATAAAAACTCTGTGTGTGTGTGTGTGTGTGTGTGTTAGTACCTGCCTAAATCATCAACTTTAGCCAACCATAAGGTAGGATTTTTCTCTTATTTTTGTAATGATTCATTTGTACTAAATTTACGCGTTGATGTTGTTTTAAGAGAGAAAAAAAAAGTAACAACAAAACATCATGTCGTTATTATCATTAAACGAGTTCGAAGACGGTAACAGTCTAAATGAGTTACAATTACAACAACAGTTTCGGCAGTGTATCTTAGACGCAGGAGTCAGCATACCTATTTCAGTAGCAACGCTTGTTTGTTATGAATATGACTATAGGCTATCTAGTGGGGAGCTGCTGTCTGATTCACGTCGTTATACATCGGCCCCGGTTCAAATACAGAGCAGTGACAGTGAAGAACATATGATCAGTGCATGTAATCAGCTTTTACGGGAGGTTGAAACAATAAATAGACGTTTAGGAGTGAACTGTATCACATTTGTTAAATTTATTCGTTTATAAGTTGATAAGGGCTACTTCTACGTTCTACTATGAACCATATTATTATTATTGACATATCATTGTTCTCTAGTACGTTAACGCTAGTATATACATCATTTTGTTATATGAAAAACTTAACATTAACTTATATCCTAACCTAAATATTACATTGTACAACTATTGGCTGGTATGCTATAGTGCCCCAAGGTAGAGTATCATAGGATCCCGGTATAATATAGCGCCTATCGTCATGAGGGCTTAGCGCTGTTTTTTAGTCTGACAGATGGTTGAAACTCGATGTTTATCGGCTCTGAATAATTTTTGTTGAACGACCGTTTTTTTATGTGTTCCTTCAAACAATTTATATACTCAGCGAATGTAATATGATTTTGACTATATGTTTCTTGATAACCCTTCGCGCATCGATAGTGTTTTTCACTATGTGTTTTTAACACCCTTTGCCTTCTTAACTGTTCGTTTATATGCCAGAACCTGCTGAATTTCCAACTCGCTTTTACCCGCCTGCATCATTTTCTGCAGATCTAACATCTCTTCATCTTCATCTCTAAAGACCTTCGTCGAGTACATCTTAGAGCAAAGACCTACGAAATGTGACATCACCTTACCGACGTTCTCGTCCTTCATCATACCCAATACTTTTTTATTAACGCGCGGGATGTCATAATTCAGATGTAATGAGAAACATACTAATCTTCTCGAAGCAAAATTTTTCCATATATAACTGACTCGTTGGTCTAAAGGTATCATTATCGCTTTGGGTGCGAGAGGTCCCTGAGTTCGAATCCTGGACGAGTCCTATTGTGTTTATATTCAGGATGGAATTTCATCAGATTAATCTACAGCACTAGGCCATCGGATGCTATGCATAAGTTGATTAGTCGTAGACTTGTAGTAACTTATAAAATAAAACATAAAAATAGAATAAAAGACAATAAACATTTTTGTACGACCATGCCATTTCGGATTGTTTACCATACTTGGTTTTAGAACAGTAGGTTATATTTACTGGTTGCTAAGCAAAAACGCGTCGGTAAGTAATTACTTACCGTTCTGTTCTGTCAAAAACAGAACGGTAAGTAAATTATATGTAATTTATAAAATAAATGCATGATCTGTAGATGTGTCTTTCGTGAAAATAAGTATTTTCTAAATACTTAATTTGACTATTTAAAAAATGTATGTTTTTTATTTAAATTTGCTATGAAAAATATCCAATAAATAATAGTAATTACAAACGTATCCATTGTAACGACAAAAATAACGTGACATTCAAAAATAAAATTACACACGTATCCATGGTAACGACAAAACCTACTTAATGTTTGGTGGATATACAAGGCAAAAATGAATTATTTTAAATCTATTTTTTTTACCATCTTTGGGATATTTCCTTAGTTAATACCTTTGTATTCATAATGGTCGTACAAAAAATAGTATAAGCATCTCAAACAGTAAGGAGTTTACCGATCTCCTCCAATATTGGCGACTTCGCTTAGCTCAGTCGCCAAACATTGTCGTCGATCGGTAAACTGTCCTTACTGTTCTTGATACTTAATATACTATTGTTGGGTTTTATTAACACATGAGAATAATTATTATCTAAATTATATACATTTTAAGCACTTTTAGACAAGTTTTGTATCTCTTCATCAATTTCTTCGGGCACTAGTAGAAGGCCATAAGTATTATGTGATTTTTATGCCGAGCTTCAGATTTAATATGTTGAGCCTAGTTGCGGGGTAAACTTATTGATGTTAAGTTGGAGGTTGATTATAGTTTTTTAGCGTCCACCCGCTTTCTTTTTGCTAGATAAAGAAATATGCGTGCGTTAGTTTATTTCTAACTTTCTACAATTTCTATACTTACTTGAAACTCTTCGAGATCCTTAAGGATATGATCTTGAATATTGATCTTGAACCATTGGGCTAAATTACTGTCTTGGTATATGGCTGCATTTTTGGTGTTTATATACTTTATTTCTTCTATAATAGTATGCCCCTTCTGACTTCGAATACGCCTGTTAAAGCTGAGTTCACTTTTAATGATGCATCTTTCTTCAATGTATTCAGAATACGTCTCTGAAAAAATGGTCGAGCAGTCCTGCATGAAAGCCTTCGGCTCGATATGCTTGGTGTTAGTTATTACAGCAGTTTGCATGCGTCCCTTAAATGCTGATTTCATATCAGCCCACTTCAAGCGATCGCGAGCTGTCTCTTTTTTGCTGACTATTGCTTCCACCTACAGTTTTTAAGGTTTTAATAATCTCCCTATATGATCTCGCTTGGGCCAGGCGGGTTGATAGATGATTCTTAACCTCTATAGATGTTTCTTTTTCCAGTGCTCTATTGATTCTCCATATAGCCGAGGTACATTGTTTTAAAGCATTCGAGATGGCTCGAGCATTACCTTGTAGCTGCGGGTTGTATGCAAGGTCCCTTAGGTTATCAATAAGCTGAGTTGCGCTTCATATTACGCGTGAAATTGGAGCGTCGAATGCTCAGGCCACATATATCACACAATTGTTGTTCCATCGTTACTGATGAACTGGAATAGGAACTCTGACCGCGGAATGATTTAGGATGATACCTTTGACCTTTACGACAGTGTGTGCGCTAGACCTGTAGTCGAAGGAATAAACTTTGTAGGCATAGTTCTTAGGCTCACCTGATACACACCGTTTTTGTTTAACTCGTCAGCTACTAGTTCTTTGGTAAAAATATTGCTAGATCTGAAATTAGGTCTTACAATGAGCTCTTCAACACCGTAACGTCCTTCCCTTTTGTGTTTATTAGTTTGACTATTGATTGTTTTCTAATATCTTTCATCGCCTCGTCGAAAACCGGGGTTAAATTATTTAAGAATGTAATAATTAGGTAATTAGCTGTTGTAAATTGTTCAATCATCTTTTGTCAGTATAGTGTAGTTATAATAATAATAATAAGTGAAGATGACGAGGATTATACTTTATGTACAGTAATTAATTATTAAGAAAAGATGGTGAAACTTGGGGGTGATTGAGTGTAAATCACAAGAGGATACTCTGGGGAACATACTCATGAAATAGATCTGATAAACGCGATTTTGTTCTTTTCAATTATGTAGTAGTAGTAGTAGATCAAGACATTGTTGAAAAGAATATTTGGCATAACAAAGCGTACAAAGCATTCAATAGGACGTTTCATGAAAAATGAGTATGTCTTCATGGTTATCCGAACAGATTTCAACCTAATAATTGTTTAGTTATTTTGATTATTGTTTAGTTGTTTAATAATGTTTTGAGAAACATTGTCGTAGAATAAAAGATGTTCTATCATGGTTATCCGAGAACAGATAGTTGTTTAGTTATTTAATTATTATTGTTTTGTTGATGATGTTCAATACAAATTTTGAGAAATATTGTCATAGAATAAAAAGATTAATGTTTTATATGTGTGTATTATTACTATTCTCACCCGTCTGTACCACGGCATGAAAAGTGATAGCTATAACTGAGAGAGAGAGAATGAGGTAATTACCTACACATACCTAACTGTGATGATGACGCGTCATTAAACAAGATGAGACTTGTCTGCCAGCGGTACACACACACACACCTGCCTGTGATGATGACGTGTCATTAAACAGGATGAAACTTGTCCGCCAGCGATGACAGCTTGTTTACCGTATGCATGTTACTGAGCATGCGCTGGATCTAGGTAAGTATAGGTGACTATATAAAGTCGTCAGTTGTTAGCGTGTAGCAGTAGACAGTACGTGTGCAGCAGCAGCAGCAATTACGATGATGTCAAGCTGTCCTAAATATTATTATGATAACTGTGAGAGCGAACCTCTGGAAATAGGTAAGTTGTTGTTGTTTATAAAACTTCAAGTTTGTATGCTAATTTGTGTCTATTTTGTTGCTGCTTGTTTAGATGAAGAAGGCTCGGATGTTGCAGCTCATGCATCATCAATAGCAAGTACCGACAACGGTCAAGCGTGGAACGATGAAGAAGAGACAGGTAAGTTGTTTAAAACTTTTGTGTGTGTTTATGCTTATATTAATCGATTATTGTATTATTATTGTTTTAGCGTTCCTGTCCCAACAACAGCAGCCTCTATACTACGCTGATGACGCTGTAGCAGCATCAGCAAACTTTACCATCATAGATACACCGGTAACAGCAGCAGCTAAATGTGAAGTACGTGTTCAACTGCTCTGGGCTGTCCAGTATCCGTTGTATGTTACGAAACCTCCAGGTGAAGAAGAAAACTACGACCATATACATAACATCCAAGTAGGACCTATTCCACCCGACGACGACGACCAGGGAGAATTTGACGTAGTAGTGAAACTCGAGTGCGTGAATAACGTATGCCAGCATGGTGAAACAGTGTTGTCGGAACGGGACTGGTTCGAGCTGTATGATATACGAGTCGAGGCAATGTTTAAAAATTTCTTTCATGGTTGCTGCTGCTGCAACGACGACGACGACCCCGACAACAGCAACAAAACACATCGTGATAAACATTTGAAATTTCATCTATGCGAGAATTTATACATTGAGATTATTCACAACGAGTTTTTCGGCAACAGGGTGGCGATTCATGATAAAAATCGTATTATAACCTTAAAAGATTACGAGTTTCAGTCTATACTGTATTTAGCACCATTGATCAATGATCATGCTCGAACATTACGTCACCTCGACTTTTCGCGTTTCCACCACGCAAACATAGAGAACGTAGCAGAAGGTCAACTGAGACGCCATGAAGATGCCTATAAATCGCTCCCGACATCCGATTCAATTTTATTCACGTCCGAACTGTTATGCGGTTACTACTCAGCTACCAGTTTAATAGACAACGCAGCAGCAGCAACTGGTGGTGGCTTGAACTCGTTCATTTTATTAGAAATAATAAAACATTATCCGCAAAAGTTTATCGATGCCGTACGTACACGACTGCAATCATATCAGCAGCAGCAGTCGGAGACGTCAACGACAACAACGTTTGCACCGTCGTATTAAGAACACCATGGCGGAAATAAACTATCTTAGAAATAGGTTACAAAAATATTTGAACAATTTGCAAGTGTTACGCGATGATCTCAACTCATACTGTGTAATGAATAATTTGTCAAATAATATGTTACAATTGTCCATTAAATATCAAAATAAATAATATGTATATTTAAACATTGTTGTTTCATTTACTAGTACGACTAAGGGTGAAGGGGCTGACTATATAAAAGGTAGATCGTTGTCATCAGCGAGAGAGAGAGAGAGAGAGTACACGAATAAAGCCGAAGATTTCCGACGGCGAACATCCTAAGCTACAAAGCAGAGACGGTAAGTAGTCATACTATGAGAGAGAGAGAGAAAGAGAGAAAGAGTTTCAGCTTAGTGAAAGGATCCAACCCCAGAGTTAGCGCTAAAATCTAGGGAAATCCAAGATGGCTGCTTTAAAATGACAGATTCAAAATGACAGATTTAAATGACAGATGCAAAAAATGACAAATTTAAAATTGACAGACGCATAAACGACAGATGCAAAAACGACAAATTTTAAAATTGACAGATTCAAATTTAACGCGCACGCACCACATGCTCTGATATAAAATGGTTGCCTCTATATACTGGTAGTAATATACAGATTTCTTCATGACGCTCCCCCTAGTAGTAGTACACAGCCCATCGATAATACAGATTTGTTCATGACGCCCCCTAGTAGTAGTACACAGTCTGCCGGTCATACAGATCCCTTCATGACGCCCTCTATTGACGATACACACTAATTGTAGCATTACGCCCTCTATTGGTAGCACTCAGTTTGCCGGTAATACAGATTCCCGTAATGGCGGCGGCGGGCGTGGTCAAAATGGCGACGAGTTCCAAAATGGCCGCTGTCAGCCAATAAAAAGCAAGGGAGGAGCTACAGGAGTGGGGGTAACCAATCACAGCGAAGGGGGAGGAGCTACAGGAGTGGTGGTAACCAATCACAGGCGAGGGGAGGAGCTACAGGAGTGGGGGTAGCCAATCAGAGCGCAGTAGGCGTGGTCAAAAGTAGAAAGAGTGGGGATGGTCTCAGGTGGCGCATTACCTACTGACATACTAAGTATGATTGTAATTATGTGTCTTCGAAAATACCGACTACCGAATTGGTTAGGGACAAAATGGGCAAACAGATACCTCAAAATGTATTGAAATTTCAAAATTTTCAGAAACAATTAAAAGTACCTTTTGTAATTTACGCTGATTTTGAATCTGTTCTGACCCCAATATCTAGTGCAGAACCGGATTCCGAAAAACCGTTTACCGTTCGTGTGCAAGAACATGAACCGCACTCGTTTGCTTACTACATTAAATGCTCATTTGATGAATCGCTTTCAAAATTGGAGATTTACCGAGGGCTTGATGCAGCTCGACAATTTGTTATTAAATTAGATACCGATGTAAAAGAACTGTATCAAAATTATTTGAAAATACCTAAGCCTATGAACGGATTAACACCTGATGAAGAAAGAGCTTTTGAGGCAGCTACCGTATGTCATATTTGTAATAATAGGTTTGAAGACGGTGAGGTTAAAGTGAAAGATCATTGTCATTTAACCGGTTGTTTTCGTAATGCTGCACACAATGAGTGTAATCTCAATTTTCAATTACCTAATTTTGTACCTGTATTCTTTCATAATTTGTCTGGTTATGATGCTCACTTATTTATTAAACAATTAGCTTTAGAACAAGAAAAGCTGGAAGTAATTGCTCAAAATAAAAAAAAAATATGTGTCATTCTCGAAATTGCTATTGGTTGATGATATTGTTAATGATAGGGGGGCTCGGAAAAGGTATTTGTACGTATACGATTTTTGGATAGTTTTAGATTTATGGGTGACTCTCTTGAAAAATTGGCTAAAAATTTATCGGATGATCAGTGCAAGGAAATTAGAAGGCGGTTTGGGTTGAATGAAGAATTTAGATGCATGCGCAGGAAAGGTATTTTCTCGTATTCTTATATAGATGACTTTTCCAAATTGAATGAGTCACGATTAGCGCCCCGCAACGAATTCGTTGATAAGTTACGAGGAACGACCGTGTCTGAAGACGATTACGATCGCGCTTGTGAAGTGTGGGATTTATTTCAATGCAAAACTTTAGGAGATTATTCGGGCGTTTATTTAACTGCGGATGTATTACTATTAGCTGACATTTTTGAAAACTTTAGATCGGTTTGCCTTCACCATTACGGTCTTGACCCGTGCCAATATTATACTTCCCCAAGTTTGGCATGGGACGCTATGCTTCGACGTACTCAAGTCGAATTAAAACTTTTAACAGATGTTGACACGTTACATTTCTTCAGGAAAGGAATTCGAGGGGGAGTTAGTATGTGTTGTGGTAGAAAAAGTTTTGCAAACAATCGATTTATTCCAAATTATGATCTGAAGAAACCTACATCTTTCATAATGTACTTGGATGCTACAAATCTATACGGTTGGGCTATGTGTCACTATCTGCCTCGAAGTAATTTTACTTGGTTATCGAATGATGAAATCGAGCAGTTTGATGTGTTTAACGTTCCCGACGAATCTCCTCAAGGTTTCGTTCTGGAAGTGGACGTTGAATACCCGGTGCATTTACACTCGTTGCATAATGATCTTCCCTTTATGCCTGAGGCATTAATTCCGCCGATTCCAAAAGCAACACAAAAAAAATTGATTCCAAATTTGTACGATAAGGAAAGATATGTGATTCATTATCGAAACTTAAAACAATGTCTCGATCATAGATTGATTTTGAAAAAAATTCACAGAGTTTTAAAATTTGATCAATCACCTTGGTTAAGACCGTATATTGATTTAAACACCTCTTTACGTAATAAGGCAACCAATTCATTCGAGAAGGCTTTTTTTAAGTTGATGGTTAACAGTGTATTTGGAAAGACTACGTTGAAAATCGGATTGATATCAAACTTCTATCGCATTTTGAAAAAATCGGGAAAAAACCGGGTGCGGAAACATACATCGCTAGACCTAATTGTAAAAGTGTGACCATTTTTTCGGAAAATCTGGTAGCGATTGATATGGAAAGATTATCGATCTGTTATGATAAGCCGGTCTATGTTGGTTTTAGTATTTTGGATATGTCGAAAACGGTTATTTATAAATTTTTCTATGAATTCTTGAAACCAAAGTATGGAGATAATGTTTCTTTATTGTATACCGACACGGATTCGTTAGTGATTGAAATTCGTACTAATAATTT
Source organism: Agrypnus murinus (assembly GCA_929113105.1). NCBI lineage: Eukaryota > Metazoa > Arthropoda > Insecta > Coleoptera > Elateridae > Agrypnus > Agrypnus murinus. Next base: position 134,415,194 of record OV816030.1, on the reverse strand, counting down.
TTATAATGATATTAAAGCACATATTGAACTATTTGATACATCAAATTTAGCTAATGATAACCCACATGGAATTCCCGTCAACGAATCCGTTTTAGGTGCAATGAAAGATGAATATAAAGGTGTTCCCATCAAAAGCTATTTCGGAGCCAGTGCTAAAGCCTATTGTGTCAACGTCGCGGATGTGTTACATAAAAAAGCGAAAGGTGTACGAAAAAACGTTATAAAAGCAGTTTTGAAAGAAAGCGACTATGAAGCGGTTGCTACTAATCAAGTAAAAACAATATTTTGCAAAATGTACGTTTTTAAGTCGGATATGCATAACGTATACACAGAAATGCGAAATAAGGTAGCTTTATCTGCTCACGACGATAAGCGGTTTCTTATACCGGGAACAACCAAAACATTAGCTTGGGGTCATCACGAGATTTCAGCAAAAGATGATGATTTAGGTTTATTAATGGAAATCATTGAAAATGATATTCAAAAATCAAATTTAGATAAACTAATTAATTTGATGGAAGCAACAGTCGATGATTTGTAATTGTAGTGTATAAATTTGTAAACATGTATGTAGAACGTTAAATTATCTTTACATAACTAAATGTTTGGAATTTGTGAATCCATGGTATGTTTATAAATGTATATAGTTTATTTCGTGTAGTTTATTATGTATAGTTTATTTCTGTGTAATAAATGTGTTTACCTTTTTTGCTATGTGTACTGTTAATAAAAGTATTATTTTTGGTATTTGTATTGTTCTTTCCTTATGGAATAACTAACTTGAAATAATAAGTCATAAAATGTTAAAAAAAGGAATCTTTATTTGGTTATGCATTACATTTCGAGTAATAAGTAATAATATGCCTAGAAGCTAATTGCTATTTCGTTTTAACGTTACAAAATGCTCTAAATAATATCACGTTTGGGAATCCAAGAATTATGTGTTTTATCGAATCCTAACCATTTGACTAGTACTCGATTTGCCTTTTTTTGTAAAATTTTCTCCACTAAATAAGTGTCTTTAAACTTCGCTTTTTGCAGTTCTTCATTGTAGAATCCTCCACGAATTTCCTCACCTTTGACATCTTCCAAAATATAAGTTGTAGGATTTGTTAGTCGAACGTTTTTAATCTTAAAAATTTCCGTACTCCAGCTTGGAGTGTAGCCTTTTGCGAAAGCTTCCCGCTGCTTACTGATTCGCACGTGATCACCAATTTTGAATTTAGGACGTTGCGGGTCAACAGTCTTCGGAAACTTGAAGGCTGTCTGTAAAATTTTTTTGGAGTTTTTCTGTCTGACGTCAATAGGTTTGAATCCGGTGGTTCGATGTACTGTTGAGTTATACTTTGCAATTACCTGAGGCAACAACTGCAACCACTTATAGGATCCTTGCATGGAAAATTCCTTCTACATCTTGTTTTTGAGAGTTCGGTTTACGCGTTCCACCGGACTTGCTTTCATACTGGAAAACGTACTGTAATGATTTATGTTCAGACTTTGCATTAACTTGCGAAAGTGTGTGTTGTAAAATTCCTTTCCCATCTGTTTGTAAATTTCGTGGAGGATCCCCCGCAGACCGTAATAGCTTCTTCATTCCTTGCGTTACCTCTTCTCCGGTTTTGCGTTTAATAGGACATGCCCATACCTTTTTGCTAAACATATTTAACAATACCAAAATATATCGAAATCCTTTATTGGTCTTGGCATACGGTATCATTTCCACGAGATCCGCCATATATAAATCATATAATCTCTTTACTATTATTCGTCTTCTTCGAAATCGTTTGCGAGCTGGTTTATGCAGCTCCTCAATTATTTGACGTTTTATGCTCATTGGGAAAATGCTGGAACACTAATAACGGCTTCAAAAATAAATATGTCCTTTGATCCGGGCTTCTTCGCCTTAAACTTATCCCCTTTCTTCAATGACACTCCGATGAGTGATTCCGCATCGTATAACTTATCGTTTAAAAAGATTTGCGCATCTGTGGGATAGTATTTGATTTGTTTAATGCTACCTTTTGTTAGAGGAACGACATACTCGAAGTTGGTGGAGTTCAAAAGTGCATAACCGTTTTCATGATTGTATATTCCCATCATATACAACATTGTTTCGTAGTGCAAATTAGACACGTCTTCTAAAAGGAATACTTTTGCACGAGCGTCGAGTTTAACTCGGACAGGAGTTTTGTGAAGATGTTTACCGAACTTATCCAGAGTCATCGTTTTGAGGTAATAATGATATATGATGATATGGAAGACTAATAAGAGCTTCGAAGTAAAATGGGGTGATTGCAGAAGGATCTAGCGACTTAGTTTTTACCTTAAACTTATCGTGAAATAAATAAAGATTATTAAAAGTTTCACAGTTTTATTAAAATATACCTGACAATATTGTTTCGACAGCTATGCTGTCATTATCAAAGGTAATATAATTATAAACAAACACGTCGCTAAGGTAGATACAAAATAGGTAACTAGATAAAATAATAATAATAATAAAAATTAATAATAAAAAAATCATAATTAAACATCTAATACTTCCAGTAACGGAGAATTACTGAGCTCAAGTTGTTCATTCATTAAAGGTACCCTGAGTTTGTGTTTGTATATCTCAAAGGCTTCTAAAATGTCTAATTTGCGTTTGTTATTACAAAAATGTAGGAATTTAATATTATTTTGAGGAGTCATTGTGTGATTTTGTTCTAAAAGGTGTTTGGCGTAATTCGATTTTTCAGGATGTTTATTTTTGTAATGACGTACGTGTTCTTTATATCTTATGTCAAAATTTCGAAGTGTTTGTCCAATATATACCGAACTACAAAAAGAACAATTTAAACGGTAAATGCCCGATTTCATGATATCATGTGTTCTGTCTTTAGCATTAAATAAAAATGAAAAAGTGTTAGTGTTGGTTTTAAATGTTATTTTATAATTGTTGGTTTTTCTTAGTATATGTGCAATTTTTTCTGATATTTTGCCAAAATATGGTATAGATATGTAATTTGTGTCTTCTGTTTGATTGTCAATGGGATATATTCTTTTGATAGCTAACCTATAATCTTTTTGTTTAATTAAAGTGTCAATCATGTTCGGATTATAATGATTTGCATGTGCTAGTTGTTTAATGGTTGATATCTCTTTGCTAAAATCTGATTTTGTTAGTGGAATAGTTAAAGCTCTGTGTACTAATGATCTGTATGCTGCTATTTTATGTGTATTGTGGTGACAAGATTCATTTGGTATTGTTATATCTGTTTGTGTTGGTTTTCTGTATATGGAAAATTCAAAAAGATTGTCTGCGTTAATCTTGATATTTAAGTCTAGAAAGTTTATAGCCCTGTTTTGTTCTGTTTCTAGTGTAAATTTTATATTAGGATGGATATTGTTTATAAGAATTAAAAATTCATTGATAACCTCAAAAGAACTGTCAAAACAAGCTAAAATGTCATCAACATAACGAAACCAGAAGATAATGTGTTTAGAGAGGTTTAATTCAAATATTCGATCTTCAAACTTGTCCATAAATATGTTAGCTAATAGAGGACTTAGAGAATTACCCATAGGTAAACCATCCTTTTGTAAATAAATTATGTTATTAAAAGTGAAATAATTTTGACTTATACAAAGGTCAAATAATTGAATTAACTCTAACCTTTTAACTAATTCTATATTACTATTGATCAAGAAACTATCTAATAGAGGAATACATTCTTGTGGGGGTATTCTGGAGAACATGTTGCAAATATCAAAACTAACAAGTTTTGAATGTGGTGGAAGATGTATGTTTTGCAGCTTATCTACTAATTCTAATGAATTTCTAACAGAGTATTTCGAAAAATAAACTTCATCGACTTGTACAACAAAAACGTACACTACAAAATAACCATAATTGTCAGAACACTGCAAACTTTTATCCTCGTTTCATAAACTTGTCAAATATAACATTCAATGACAGAGAAACACGATTTCTTAACAAAGGTTTCAAATTTTGTCCTTTTCCAAAATTTACCAACAAAATTAAAGAAATTTTGGCCGTTGAATGCGAAACTATACTTAAGAAAGATCATAATAACTATGCAAATTTCGAATTTGTTAAAAGAGATGTCTTTGAAACAGGACAAAATGTACAACACATCTAACATATCACTTCTTCAATCTATAAAACAGAAAATCACAGAGAACAATCTAATTTCTGTTAAAGCAGATAAGGGTAGCACTTTGGTAATTCTTTCTAAAGATATTTACATACAAAAAGTTAATGAATTTATTAATAAAGAAAATTTTGAAACGTTAAACAAAAACCCAACCACAAAATTCCAAAAAGAAATTAAACAAGGTTTAGAAAACTGCAATATCTGCTTTTCAGAATTAGAAAAGCAACAAATCATTAATAAAAACCCACAAATTCCTAAACTGTATGGATTAGTGAAGACCCACAAACAGAATATGCCAATAAGACCAGTTGTATCATACATCAATGCACCTAATCACATTTTATCCAAAAAACTGAACCAGATTATTAACACGATAGGTTACAAATCGAAATACTCTGTTAGAAATTCATTAGAATTAGTAGATAAGCTGCAAAACATACATCTTCCACCACATTCAAAACTTGTTAGTTTTGATATTTGCAACATGTTCTCCAGAATACCCCCACAAGAATGTATTCCTCTATTAGATAGTTTCTTGATCAATAGTAATATAGAATTAGTTAAAAGGTTAGAGTTAATTCAATTATTTGACCTTTGTATAAGTCAAAATTATTTCACTTTTAATAACATAATTTATTTACAAAAGGATGGTTTACCTATGGGTAATTCTCTAAGTCCTCTATTAGCTAACATATTTATGGACAAGTTTGAAGATCGAATATTTGAATTAAACCTCTCTAAACACATTATCTTCTGGTTTCGTTATGTTGATGACATTTTAGCTTGTTTTGACAGTTCTTTTGAGGTTATCAATGAATTTTTAATTCTTATAAACAATATCCATCCTAATATAAAATTTACACTAGAAACAGAACAAAACAGGGCTATAAACTTTCTAGACTTAAATATCAAGATTAACGCAGACAATCTTTTTGAATTTTCCATATACAGAAAACCAACACAAACAGATATAACAATACCAAATGAATCTTGTCACCACAATACACATAAAATAGCAGCATACAGATCATTAGTACACAGAGCTTTAACTATTCCACTAACAAAATCAGATTTTAGCAAAGAGATATCAACCATTAAACAACTAGCACATGCAAATCATTATAATCCGAACATGATTGACACTTTAATTAAACAAAAAGATTATAGGTTAGCTATCAAAAGAATATATCCCATTGACAATCAAACAGAAGACACAAATTACATATCTATACCATATTTTGGCAAAATATCAGAAAAAATTGCACATATACTAAGAAAAACCAACAATTATAAAATAACATTTAAAACCAACACTAACACTTTTTCATTTTTATTTAATGCTAAAGACAGAACACATGATATCATGAAATCGGGCATTTACCGTTTAAATTGTTCTTTTTGTAGTTCGGTATATATTGGACAAACACTTCGAAATTTTGACATAAGATATAAAGAACACGTACGTCATTACAAAAATAAACATCCTGAAAAATCGAATTACGCCAAACACCTTTTAGAACAAAATCACACAATGACTCCTCAAAATAATATTAAATTCCTACATTTTTGTAATAACAAACGCAAATTAGACATTTTAGAAGCCTTTGAGATATACAAACACAAACTCAGGGTACCTTTAATGAATGAACAACTTGAGCTCAGTAATTCTCCGTTACTGGAAGTATTAGATGTTTAATTATGATTTTTTTATTATTAATTTTTATTATTATTATTATTTTATCTAGTTACCTATTTTGTATCTACCTTAGCGACGTGTTTGTTTATAATTATATTACCTTTGATAATGACAGCATAGCTGTCGAAACAATATTGTCAGGTATATTTTAATAAAACTGTGAAACTTTTAATAATCTTTATTTATTTCATGATTATGGAGTTCCACAAAATAAGGCTGGAAACAATAAACAAGATTAAACTTATCGCCTTTTCTCAAACGTCTCCCAATTAAGTTGGCAGCAGCACCAACTAGAATACCGTTTACATACATAATGCATGGTGGTGAGCTGCAAACTGCTTGTACAATCCCTTCTGTAAACGGTATTGTGTATTCCCGTTTACTGTTGCTACCTTTCAAATTGTAATATTTCGTTAGATCGGCAATAGTAGGTTCGCTCGACCCAGGCTCGGAGTCCGCCTACATATACATCATTGTTGTGTACCTTACATTTTGTATATCTTCTAAAAGATACACTTTGGAACGAGTGTCGAGTTTCACTTGGACAGGGGTTTTCTGAAGATGTTTACCGAATTTATCTAATGACATGATTCTACTAGTGACAACGATACAATGACAAGGTGTTAAACATGTTGGATGCTTTATGCTGTTATTTTAGCTGCTCGCAACTCATCAATAATGTAAATGATTTCATTAGTGTGACCGGTATGGCCGGCCGATTTCGAGCTTAGAAGAAGTCTCAACCTTTCTATCAATTTATTTGGATCTTTCCATGGTACGAATTCTACCTTTTTCTTATTGTAACTTAGCACGCGCATTGGTCCAGCTCCCCGTTTTTTTCGCTAATGCCCCCGTTTTGGATCGCGTCACCATGTTGAAGTAGAAAAACTTCTTACCTTTTCACCAGGTGTAGTTAAAAGGGGTTTGATAATTGTGGAATATTTGGTTCCGGTTCCTAACAAAGGTGCATCATGTAGATAATTTCTACGGACTGCGTTGGTTCGTAAAAGAAGATCTTTGTAGCTTTTTAAATCCGCCTGCAAATATCCGAGAGGTTTCTTTTTAAATACTAATTCATATAAACCGCGTGTACCATCATACGTAAATGTTTGACCAATAGGTTTCGTAATGAACATATTTTCATCATCAAAACCGAATTCGGAGTCGTCAATAAAATATTCCTCTTTCTCCGGAAGGAATCGTACTCCGTATAGATGATCGAACTCGTTTTTCGTATCCGTAAACATTTTCTCCATGTATCGTTTTCGCGCCCACTAAAGGTAGCATCTATATAAGCCTGGAATTCTCTACTAGTTCCGGCGGTAGCGAGTTAGGCTTAGAGTTGTTCTAACGTAGGTGTCCCGGAAGCTTCCCCGTCTACTGGTTCGATGCCGGATCGTTCTGTGCTTACAGAATGCAATCTGGGGGCACTATGTGGTGTTCGCATTACCTGAGTTATACGTAGAGATCGTGATACTGGAGTTGAGGGTGGAAAAAATGAGGGAACCTCTTCCTTTATGGGTTCCTCTTTTGGAGTTAGGAGTTCGGTTTTAACACCCGTTATAAATTCTCGCAAAGGTTGTGTGATGGGCTTAAGTAGGTATTGCGGCGGTTGAGACCAGCCCCTCCAGTTTTTTTCTGGCCACGCCTGCTGCGCTCTGATTGGCTATCCCCTCTCCTCTAGCTCCTCCCCTTGCTTCTGATTGGTCGACGCCATCTTGGATGACACGCCTACTATTCTCTGATTGGCTGAAGGCGGCCATATTGAAAACCCCACTCTCTCTCTCTCTCTCTATCTCTCCTTCTCGCTGTTCTGCGTACCTTGCTATCTCTCTCTCAACGAAGAAATCTGTATTATCGCCTAACAATTTCCGGATATTTGCTAATAGATGTAGCGTTAGTATGAATGCCTCGTAGATACGCCCATTCGTGATCTGATTGATCGATAGCTTTTATCCATACCCAGATGGTCGGTCTGTCATCTTGAAACACGCTCTGAATGGTTCGGCCATCTTTCTCCCTACCATAGGCGATCATCTTGAAACCCCTACCCCTAGCGTTTAATGTCTTGCGTACCTAGCTAGCTATCTCTCGCTACCTACAAGTTCTACTGTCTTTCTCTCACGCACACGCACACACACACACACACACACCCTGTACTCTTTCTAACTTTTCTAGAAGAAGAAGAAATAATAATGCCATATAGGAATTATGTTTCTACTTTTCGTGTACCCTCTCTCGCGGATAACGATCTACCCTTTTATATAGTCGCCCTTCTCCCTTTGCTAGTAAAATGAGACATCACTAGCCCTAGAATTTTATATTTCGCGAATGACTACAAGACCGCTGTATTCTAATGAAACTTTCTACCCCAAAGAGATCATGAAATTTAAAATAAAACCGACAATCCTTGATACCACAGCGAGGTTTGCAAGCTCGTCTAACCGTCGTATCTATGTCAGTAGCTGCCCTTCGTGAAGGGCTTTCGGATCTCAATGTTAAGAAAATTACGTTAAAATAAATACACACAGACTATTGAATCACGTTCAGGAATCGGAATGGTTTCTAACACTAACATGTATCAACGGACAAATTAACTACATAAAAAGAGAAAAACCTAATTCTAATGCAGAAAAATGTATAGACTTACCCTCCCCTGGCGTATCACATTTAAATTAAAAAACGGAAAAACAATAAATATTTACACTTTTAACCACCTCACCTCACCAGGAAGAAGAAGAAGATTGAATATTCAGTATAAACAGACACTTTTTAAATTTAAAACCAGTTATTATTAACCTTTCAAACCACTGTTATATACAGCATACGCATTCAGCGTATAGAAATGGACTGACGTGAAAATCTTATTTCAAATATTTAGCTCCCTACGAGACAAAAAGAAACATTTCATTGGTCGCTTAAAAATATAATATGCCTTAGGCTATATACATTCCTTTAGACATTTCAAGGGGTGAAAACAAGATTCTAACCGACCCGTTGCCGAGACTTGAAATCGAGATAATTATCAGATTAAAATGCATCACTATACCCCAAAAAGGTCTAGCTGACTACCTGAGACATGATAGCAGGCAGGTACTAACCCTTGAACATTTTAAAATCCTTGTACAGTAAAAACAAAAGAGTATAGTCGACGACGGTTAGGTTTTAACTTATTTCCTAACGAATTTATAAAAAAACAAAGAATGAATTTTGTATCATTTAAGTCAGGTATATATATTTTAAAAAAAGCTATTATTATTTTACATATATTATATTTTGAGTTTATATAGTCGAAGTGCAAACTGACTGCGAATTAACAGCGTATGACTTTCATATTTTTCTTTCAACTGCCGGCAATACTGCTGTTTCTTGTTTACATGTCAATCTACAATAGATTTTATAAGAAATTGGTTGCATATGCATAAATGCTCATTTAAAGATAGCGCTCGCTCTTGTAACAATAACATATGCTTCGATGACGCACCCGACACCGTCTCTAATTTAATAGACTTTACCAATAGTTGCATTCTATATGAAGAGAAATACACTTGAAAGAAATAAAACGCCTTATATGTATGTATTTTACGGCTCTATTGTACCTCGTTATTGTATACTAAAACAGACGAATATCTAGCCCAGGTAAAAAAACACCTTTTTCTAAAGGCCAAAACTGAATGCGAGCTTTTAACTAAAGAAGATTATACCCTTTTGCTATTAACAGATGATATAATATTTTAAAACATTCCATTAGACTGATTCGGACTGATTCAAAGGGGATACAATGTTTATATTAAATTTTCCGTATTCTGTTAAAACAATAATTTAGCGCGTACCTCTTCTTTTACTACTTAAAATAAAACTGTCTTTTTTTATAAATTTGAACCTTAATCTCATGCAAATGAAATTCTAATTAGGTAATTAGCTGTTGTAAATTGTTCAATTATCTTTTGTCAGATATTATAAACTTTATTAGAAACATAGATCCGAAATATCAAATTAGAGAATTATATTAGTTGAAGCCTCTGTAATATTACGTTTTCAATAAATACTAGATAGCTGACAACATCGCTAGGTAACAGTAAGGGAGATCGAAATCAGTACGTTTTTTTACCTGTTCCATGACCCTAACGAATTTATAAAAACAGAGAATGCATTGAATTTTTTTTGTATCATTTAAGTCCTATATACTACCTGTGTTTTCTCTTTCAAAAAGCAGAATCTATTCAACGTTAAGTTTTATTATTATTACCGAGATGGATATGATATAATTTTGCTATTTCCCCCTTTGTACGTATCTGAAATTTCATCTCAAAATGCAATAGTTAATCAATAATAAATACATTACAAAGCGTAACAGAATTTAATGTCACTTATAAAGTTTCATGCATCAGAGTTCGTACTCAATTTTATTGCCTACAATTTTATTTTGTACACTTTTTCAATGAAATTAAGCAGAATTTGATTTATTATTATTATAAGTGATGATGATGTCTAGGTTTATACTTTTAGAGCTAAAATTAATCCTATATGGTGGTACATGACCCTAATCGAATATAATTTATATTATACGAAGGAGTAGATACAAACGGTTTATGTTGTGCTCCCTCGTAGTCCTCTTAACAGAATAATTATATTATACAGGACGCCAAGTATGTTGTACACTTTTTCAATGAAATTAAGCAGAATTTGATTTATTATTATTATAAGTGATGATGATGATGATGTCTAGGTTTATACTTTTAGAGCTAAAATTAATCCTATATGGTGGTACATGACCCTAATCGAATATAATTTATATTATACGACGGAGTAGATACAAACGGTTTATGTTGTGCTCCCTCGTAGTCCTCTTAACAGAATAATTATATTATACAGGACGCCAAGTATGTTGTACACTTTTTCAATGAAATTAAGCAGAATTTGATTTATTATTATTATAAGTGATGATGATGATGATGTCTAGGTTTATACTTTTAGAGCTAAAATTAATCCTATATGGTGGTACATGAACCTAATCGAATATAATTTATATTATACGAAGGAGTAGATACAAACGGTTTATGTTGTGCTCCCTCGTAGTCCTCTTAACAGAATAATTATACTATACAGGACGCCAAGTATGTTGTACACTTTTTCAATGAAATTATGCAGAATTTGATTTATTATTATTATAAGTGATGATGATGATGTCTAGGTTTATACTTTTAGAGCTAAAATTAATCCTATATGGTGGATTAGAGCTCGAATATAATTTATATTATACGAAGGAGTAACATCATGTCGCTATTATCATTAAACGAGATCGAAGACGGTAACAGTCTAAATGAGTTACAATTACAACAACAGTTTCGGCAGTGTATCTTAGACGCAGGAGTCAGCATACCTATTTCAATAGCAGCGCTTGTTTGTTATGAATATGACCATTTTCTATCTAGCGGGGAGCTGCTGTCTGATTCGTGTCGTTATACAACGGCCCCGGTTCAAATACAGAGCAGTGACAGTGAAGAACATATGATCAGTGCATGTAATCAACTTTTACGGGAGGTTGAAACAATAAATATACGTTTAGGAGTGAGCTGCATCACATTAGTTAAGTTTATTCGTATATAAAGTGATAGAGTTGTAAATATCTCTTAATACTCATCCTGCTTCTACGTTCTACCATGAACCATATTCATTGTTTTCTTTATTATTATTATTATTGACATAACCTCACTTTTGATTTACTCTCGTTACTTATTCCAGGGGGTATGTTGATTGTATGCATATGTAAGACTTGCTAGGCCATGCAAATTAAATTGACAAAGTCTTGAAACAAAAGTGGCCTAGTTAGCCCTGTCGGACAAGAAATCTGGGTGTGATAAAAATAAAACATATAAAGATATTTTACAAACATTTATTGCATAATACAAGTATATAGATCATATGTTGTTTTCTATGACTATTGTAGTTCTACAGCTCTCTGAGTCGTCGTTGTCCGCAGGATGACTCGTTGGCCCTGTAACCTTTCCTAATTCTTAGTTACTTTCATAGTTGGCACGATAATCAGCCGGCTGCGTAGTTGCATCTTCTGTCCCAACGATGTCAGTATTTGCCCCTGTTCCTGTCTTCACAACAGATGCGCTATGGTGTACGTTTTCCACATGCCTTTTTAAGCTGTGGATTCTGCCTGATTCGTGCGTGGTTTTTACGTGTCTCTTGCAGGTGAATGGCCTTGCGAAAGACTTGAAGCAAACCGGACACTGTATGTTGCAACCCCTTTGACCAGAGTCATTCTTCTTCTTCTTCTTACATACGTCGTTCACGTGCTGATTCATTTCGACTAATGAAGGAACAGGAACACTACCCCGCCTATTTATACTGATCGACCTGCGCAATCGGGTGTTCTCGGTTATAATCGTAAGCGCTCGGGGCAATATGTATGCGCGAGGATGAATCGTAGGTTCTATCCTAAGTGTATGTAACCCGGAACCGATGTCCGTACAATCTAAATTATCAAACTAACCATATAAACATAAATATTTACTACACTTTCTTTAATTCTTGCTCCCTACCTAACTACCTACCATAAACAATATGACATATCTGCGTCTAAATATAGTGAACGAAAGTACTAGAGGAACTTAATACCTTAGATCACGACTGTTTCTGAATGTATCATTTTGTTAATAACTCTTGCATGACAATAGCTTAGGTGGTAGCCGCCCCTGTCGTTCACCCTTCATTCTTAAGACACACGATTTTAGTCTTACATATGTATACAATCAACCTACCCCTGGAATAAGTAACGAGAGTAAATCAAAAGTGAGGTTATGGCAATAATAATAATAATAAAGAAAGGAATGAATATGGTTCATGGTAGAACGTAGAAGCAGGATGAGTATTAAGAGATATTTACACCTCTATCACTTTATATACGAATAAACTTAACTAATGTGATGCAGCTCACTCCTAAACGTATATTTATTGTTTCAACCTCCCGTAAAAGTTGATTACATGCACTGATCATATGTTCTTCACTGTCACTGCTCTGTATTTGAACCTGGGCCGTTGTATAACGACACGAATCAGACAGCAGCTCCCCGCTAGATAGAAAATGGTCATATTCATAACAAACAAGCGCTGCTATTGAAATAGGTATGCTGACTCCTGCGTCTAAGATACACTGCCGAAACTGTTGTTGTAATTGTAACTCATTTAGACTGTTACCGTCTTCGATCTCGTTTAATGATAATAGCGACATGATGTTACTCCTTCGTATAATATAAATTATATTCGATTAGGGTCATGTACCACCATATAGGATTAATTTTAGCTCTAAAAGTATAAACCTAGACATCATCATCATCACTTATAATAATAATAAATCAAATTCTGCTTAATTTCATTGAAAAAGTGTACAACATACTTGGCGTCCTGTATAGTATAATTATTCTGTTAAGAGGACTACGAGGGAGCACAACATAAACCGTTTGTATCTACTCCTTCTTATAATATAAATTATATTTGATTAGGGTCATGTACCACCATATAGGATTAATTTTAGCTCTAAAAGTATAAACCTAGACATCATCATCACTTATAATAATAATAAATCAAATTCTGCTTAATTTCATTGAAAAAGTGTACAAAATAAAATTGTAGGCAATAAAATTGAGTGCGAACTCTGATGCATGAAACTTTATAAGTGACATTAAATTCTGTTACGCTTTGTAATGTATTTATTATTGATTAACTATTGCATTTTGAGATGAAATTTCAGATACGTACAAAGGGGGAAATAGCAAGATTATATCATATCCATCTCGGTAATAATAATAAAACTTAACGTTGAATAGATTCTGCTTTTTGAAAGAGAAAACACAGGTAGTATACAGGACTTAAATGATACAAAAAAAATTCAATGCATTCTCTGTTTTTATAAATTCGTTAGGGTCATGGAACAGGTAAAAAACGTACTGATTTCGATCTCCCTTACTGTTACCTAGCGATGTTGTCAGCTATCTAGTATTTATTGAAAACGTAATATTACAGAGGCTTCAACTAATATAATTCTCTAATTTGATATTTCGGATCTATGTTTCTAATAAAGTTTATAATATCTGACAAAAGATAATTGAACAATTTACAACAGCTAATTACCTAATTAGAATTTCATTTGCATGAGATTGAGGTTCAAATTTATTAAAAAAAGACAGTTTTATTTTAAGTAGTAAAAGAAGAGGTACGCGCTAAATTATTGTTTTAACAGAATACGGAAAATTTAATATAAACATTGTATCCCCTTTGAATCAGTCCGAATCAGTCTAATGGAATGTTTTAAAATATTATATCATCTGTTAATAGCAAAAGGGTATAATCTTCTTTAGTTAAAAGCTCGCATTCAGTTTTGGCCTTTAGAAAAGGGTGTTTTTTTACCTGGGCTAGATATTCGTCTGTTTTAGTATACAATAACGAGGTACAATAGAGCCGTAAAATACATACATATAAGGCGTTTTATTTCTTTCAAGTGTATTTCTCTTCATATAGAATGCAACTATTGGTAAAGTCTATTAAATTAGAGACGGTGTCGGGTGCGTCATCGAAGCATATGTTATTGTTACAAGAGCGAGCGCTATCTTTAAATGAGCATTTATGCATATGCAACCAATTTCTTATAAAATCTATTGTAGAGAGGCTTCAACTAATATAATTCTCTAATTTGATATTTCGGATCTATGTTTCTAATAAAGTTTATAATGTCTGACAAAAGATAATTGAACAATTTACAACAGCTAATTACCTAATTAGAATTTCATTTGCATGAGATTGCGGTTCAAATTTATAAAAAAAAGACAGTTTTATTTTAAGTAGTAAAAGAAGAGGTACGCGCTAAATTATTGTTTTAACAGAATACGGAAAATTTAATATAAACATTGTATCCCCTTTGAATCAGTCCGAATCAGTCTAATGGAATGTTTTAAAATATTATATCATTTGTTAATAGCAAAAGGGTATAATCTTCTTTAGTTAAAATCTCGCATTCAGTTTTGGCCTTTAGAAAAGGGTGTTTTTTTTACCTAGGCTAGATATTCGTCTGTTTTAGTATACAATAACGAGGTACAATAGAGCCGTAAAATACATACATATAAGGCGTTTTATTTCTTTCAAGTGTATTTCTCTTCATATAGAATGCAACTATTGGTAAAGTCTATTAAATTAGAGACGGTGTCGGGTGCGTCATCGAAGCATATGTTATTGTTACAAGAGCGAGCGCTATCTTTAAATGAGCATTTATGCATATGCAACCAATTTCTTATAAAATCTATTGTAGATTGACATGTAAACAAGAAACAGCAGTATTGCCGGCAGTTGAAAGAAAAATATGAAAGTCATACGCTGTTAATTCGCAGTCAGTTTGCACTTCGACTATATAAACTCAAAATATAATATATGTAAAATAATAATAGCTTTTTTTAAAATATATATACCTGACTTAAATGATACAAAATTCATTCTCTGTTTTTTATAAATTCGTTAGGAAATAAGTTAAAACCTAACCGTCGTCGACTATACTCTTTTGTTTTTACTGTACAAGGATTTTAAAATGTTCAAGGGTTAGTACCTGCCTGCTATCATGTCTCAGGTAGTCAGCTAGACCTTTTTGGGGTATAGTGATGCATTTTAATCTGATAATTATCTCGATTTCAGGTTTCGGCAACGGGTCGGTTAGAATCTTGTTTTCACCCCTTGAAATGTCTAAAGGAATGTATATAGCCTAAGGCATATTATATTTTTAAGCGACCAATGAAATGTTTCCTTTTGTCTCGTAGGGAGCTAAATATTTGAAATAAGATTTTCACGTCAGTTCATTTCTATACGCTGAATGCGTATGCTGTATATAACAGTGGTTTGAAAGGTTAATAATAACTGGTTTTAAATTTAAAAAGTGTCTGTTTATACTGAATATTCAATCTTCTTCTTCTTCCTGGTGAGGTGAGGTGGTTAAAAGTGTAAATATTTATTGTTTTTCCGTTTTTTAATTTAAATGTGATACGCCAGGGAAGGGTAAGTCTATACATTTTTCTGCATTAGAATTAGGTTTTTCTCTTTTTATGTAGTTAATTTGTCCGTTGATACATGTTAGTGTTAGAAACCATTCCGACTCCTGAACGTGATTCAATAGTCTGTGTGTATTTATTTTAACGTAATTTTCTTAACATTGAGATCCGAAAGCCCTTCACGAAGGGCAGCTACTGACATAGATACGACGGTTAGACGAGCTTGCAAACCTCGCTGTGGTATCAAGGATTGTCGGTTTTATTTTAAATTTCATGATCTCTTTGGGGTAGAAAGTTTCATTAGAATACAGCGGTCTTGTAGTCATCCGCGAAATATAAAATTCTAGGGCTGGTGATGTCTCATTTTACTAGCAAAGGGAGAAGGGCGACTATATAAAAGGGTAGATCGTTATCCGCGAGAGAGGGTACACGAAAAGTAGAAACATAATTCCTATATGGCATTATTATTTCTTCTTCTTCTAGAAAAGTTAGAAAGAGTACAGGGTGTGTGTGTGCGTGTGTGCGTGTGCGTGAGAGAAAGACAGTAGAACTTGTAGGTAGCGAGAGATAGCTAGCTAGGTACGCAAGACATTAAACGCTAGGGGTAGGGGTTTCAAGATGATCGCCTATGGTAGGGAGAAAGATGGCCGAACCATTCAGAGCGTGTTTCAAGATGACAGACCGACCATCTGGGTATAGATAAAAGCTATCGATCAATCAGATCACGAATGGGCGTATCTACGAGGCATTCATACTAACGCTACATCTATTAGCAAATATCCGGAAATTGTTAGGCGATAATACAGATTTCTTCGTTGAGAGAGAGAGATAGCAAGGTACGCAGGACAGCGAGAAGGAGAGAGAGAGAGAGAGAGAGAGAGAGAGAGAGAGAGAGAGAGAGAGAAAGGCGGCAGAACTTGTAGGTAGCGAGAGATAGCTAGGTATATATAAATATATAAAGTTAAGATTAAAGATTAAGATTAAAGATATAAAGTTGAATTTCAAATTTTTAATGCTGAATTAATTATTACTTTATGTAATTATTATCTTATTAATGACGACGACGATAATTATTTGACAAAACCGGTGAAATTTATTAATATAAAATGATAACCCTTGATCACGTCCTCTATCACCCAGTACATCGATAATACAGATTTCTTCATGACGCGCCCCCTAGTAGTAATAGTTCATAGTTTGTCGGTATTCCTTCATAGCGCCATCTCTTAGAAGCATGCATGTTGTCGGTAATACAGTTTCCAGTCATGAATTCATAGGGCGTGGTAAAATGGCGCCCGAAGTTCCAAAATGGCCGTCATCCAATCAGAGAATAGTAGGGGTTTTCAATATGGCCGCCTTCAGCCAATCAGAGAATAGTAGGCGTGTCATCCAAGATGGCGTCGACCAATCAAAAGCAAGGGGAGGAGCTAGAGGAAAGGGGATAGCCAATCAGAGCGCAGCAGGCGTGGCCAGAAAAGGGAGGGGGTCAGCTGAGGTGGCCTAATACCTACTTCCGTCGTTCATGTTTCAAGACATTCTTCGGTACGCGACGACATCAGCTGAAGTGATTTATGTAAAAGGGCGTGAAAAAAAGGAATTCTTACAAAAATATCTTTCAACGTCGATTGTTGAATTTCCAGAACATCCAGCACTACCGGAAGTTAATGAAGTATCATGTTCCTATCATAATAAAAATCTATGTGTTTGTGCTTTATCTAATGTTTATTGGTTATATAATGAATTTATAATGAAGTAATGTTTAATAAAATGCATATATTTTTTTTAAATATTTTATTTATTGTTTACGTATTATAGTTTACAAGAATACAAAACTTAAGTACTAAAGCGTTCAAGGTAAATAAAATGTCTGTGCTCTTCACTTAAAATATTATTTAACACTCGACCACAATTCTCTATACGTCTTTGAAATCTATACCGATCTAAAGCGGCATTCATCCACATCGATCTTCGCGCTTGCCTGTGGGCATATTCCCACACTACCATGTACCGTACGAAATTATTCGTTTCGTTGAAAGTCACCTTTTTCTTTAGCTTGTCCATGATATTATAAAACATAACCCTTAACATCGTTCGCAATTCTATCGGACTGAACTGCTAATAGCTCTAAACCGCTTATGACATTTCCACTCGTTGGTAAGGAAGTTAAAACTTGTTTCAAATTCTCATACACATCCCCTTCTGCTTTAGCAAGACCTTGTACCAAGGTTCGATAAAAGTCTATGAATTTTTCTTCTTCTAACAGCTTCAATCGTGACTGGACCATTGTAAGTAGTTCCATTAACTTAACTACACTTTCGACTCCTAACCATACTTCGGTGTTGTCACGATGATCCTGAATTCTCATAGTTCTCTTATCTTGTACATTTCTAAACGTAATCGTCTTGTAGAGAAGGCGTATTGGTGCATAGTATTCATAGCTATGTAAGAAGTGTTTGATGATTGCGTGATTATTTTCAAAATTTTCCCATTCTTCCAGGTTAAATTTGATGTAGTCGTTTTTCATTCCCGACAATCTCACTTGTGGTGTTAACTCTATAGGGCAGAGTCCGATGCTAAGTAGTTTACATCTGGATTTGTTTAAATAATGCGCTGTAGCGTAAAATAATGGTTTCAGAATGTTGCAACCTTCGGATGAGGATTGATGGATGGATGCATGTTGGGTGGTGATTTGCTCATCTCGAGATAACTCTCGAACAGGATCTTTGAACTCCATCGGAACATTCTTTACAGTTTGAAATGCTTTCTTTATCAAAGCCATTATAACACAACTAACCCATACCACTACCATCCAGTTTATATAGAGCCTTCTTAATGGAAAAAAGTAAGGGAGGGGTATATGGTTCAAGGTTACCGATTGGAGTAGGAGATAGTTAAGTTCCCTTTACGTAGAGATTACATCTCAATCTATCCTAATACAATGCCAGTGTTACCTGTAAAGTTGTTGGTGGTGCTAAGTGCAGTGTACGACGGTATTCTGTATGTTGCTCAACCATCGGAGTCTGTTTCTGGATCCATTGTGTTTTCCCGAGATCCTACTAGGTACGCACTGACCAGTGACATTCTTCACGGTGTCAACGTATTCACCGTATCCCTACGCAACGTTTCTCAACCTTCCTCCTTCAAAATTAAATATAGTTATCCTAATTACTCTATCGAATCAAATTGGCAATCTCTCGGGACTAATCGTGATCCTACCATTTGCCGCATTCCCGATCCCCCCTCGAGCTCCTGTATAATAGCGACAACAATATCAGTTCTATTCGCAGTTATTACTTTACTTTCCCTTATTGTGTACCTAACCATTTATCGGTTTAATTTCAAATTCGTCTGTTGTAAAAGTTAAGTATGAACGACAACGTGCAAGAGCAGTTACTACTGAATATGGTGGAGGTGCGGGAGCAATTACTAGGCCACTTTCCTCGATTTTTAAAAACCGTTGATAACGAAGATGTTATTAATAAACATGTTGAATTACTTGCAGAAGTCACTTTCGTAGTTAGTGGAACACTGATCAATGGAGCATTCGAGGACATTTCGCACACCATAACAACAAATCCCCATTATGTGACTGAACCGTTAGAAGATTGGTTTCAACGTAATGTAATAGAACCAACTTGTCACGAGGTTGAAAAGTGTCTTGAAGATTTAGCTTCTTTGGACGTAGAATTTTCTCACATCTGCATCGTTCGCTTTTTGATAAAGTAAATTATACATTATCTATCTAAAATGTTATTATGTATACAATATAATAAAAATTACATAATATAAGAGTTTTTTTATTAATATTCCTTTAAATAAACAACATATGTTAGAAAATTTTTGTGTTATTGCACTTATATCCCAATCGATGCAAGTTTCTATGCTGTATCGCGACACTGACATTGTATTTGATATTACTCACAATTTATCTTTTCAATATTATAATAGAAAAATTATGTGTGGTGTTTGATTTCGAATAACAAAAGCCACTCATAACATTCTTAGACGAGTATAGTTCCGAGAGCCAGAGTTTGAGGTTATGTATAGGTTGAGGGTATGGCCAATGAAACAATTGCTTTCCCCACTCTTCTCAAATTCTGGTGGGGTGTTTGAGTTTGATTTCAGTCAAGATTCTGTATTACTCAGTTACACATCGAGATGGGTTGGTTGCATTCTTGGACACTTGAAACGACTGTTGATGATGGTGAAATCGTGTTTTCTCGTTATAAAACTCACAACACTGGTTTGTTAATTGAAAGAAGAAGACTTCCGGATACTATAGTTATACTGAGTGAAGCCGATGAAGGTTATTCTTCGTGTTCTGGTTTAGAAATTCTATATTTAAAAGAAGATGGTGAAGTCATAAATACTCAAGGAGTCATATGTACCGAACGTACTTTGGAACATCGCCACGCTATTAACCTTTTGCCTGATAAATGCGACCTCATCTTCTTCAAAGGCATCTGCACTTCAGATTGGGATGAATTGAGTGATGAACCTGAACGGAACATTTGGTGTAATAAACCTTACAAACCGAATTGGGCAACGTTCACTGCAACAAAGTGGTTAACGGAAAAAGAATTTAACGATGAAAGAGAACTCAGATTTCGTGAAAAACGCCTTACCTGACGAGAGATATGGATTCAAATAATTGTTATGTATTTAATTGTTTACGAGATATTGTTGTAAGCAATTTAATAAACAACTAATAAATTGTTTCATTGTTTTGATCTACAACATTTTTTTATAAAACCTGAACCTTAAAATTAGAGAAGCCTTAGCAGAAAGTCTTAACCTTGAACCGCTAAAAATCTAACCTTAGCAGGAAGTATAATAAACCTTCACCTTAAAAGTCAGAGAAGCCTTGACGTTCAGCTTAAAAATCAGTGAAGCCTTGACCTTAACCGCCAGAAAATCTAGCCTTGGAGGTTGACCTTGGCAGAAAGCAGAAAGTGGTGGGAGGTGGTCCCAGAAACCCCATTCTTTCCCTACTAACAGCTAATTACCTAATTATTATATTGTTAAATAATTTCGAATATAGTATACACAAAGTATCAACCTAGATTTCATCATCACTTATAATAATAATTACACCAATCCGAAGGTCGATCTCTTGCGATTAACATACCCCGACTAATGCTACTACGATTGAACTGTACAATAATTATATACGTTATGATAATCAATGAAAACATCGACCTTCATATGATGTTGTTGTACTTATTACTATACAAATATTTTGCTACTTAAGATCTAGATATGATACTACCTATACAAATGATATACAAAATTTACAAAACTTAAAAATACAACTATACTACTATACACACACATATATACAAGAGGTTTAAATGTTTATACACGTGGTCGCTTGTTATAGCCGAACGGAACGGAATCAAAATCTTCTATACGTCGTCTCTTCGCGAACGTTATCTTATAGACTTTTGATTCCGCTCGCGTTACAAGCTGATGGCCAGCCGTACGCCGGATGTTGTTGGACTCTACAATAATCTTCTTCTCGTCCATGCCTTCCAGCAGTCTCAGCATGGACTTAAAGTTTATTTTTTGAGTTGCGGCGTGATTTAGGGTGATGCCCTTGACCTTGACGACCACGTGTATCTGGCCTGTGGTCGGGGAATACACTTTGTAGGCGTAGTTCTTTGGCCCGCCTGACACAAACTCTATAATATACGATCCGGGATCGTACACTTCGAGCTCGTCGGTGAGGTTACCTAGGAAGCTTCCTGTTGGTAGATCGAAGTCGCCCGGCATCGAAACGTATATTACAGAATCTGAAACAATGAAAAAAAATTAACTCTAATATAACCGGTGTTGATGTTTGATAGTACGACGACGACTTACCTGTGTCATAGTATAATACTCTCACGCCTAGCTGATCCAAATAGGAATACAGCTTAAGACGGGCCTGTGCAGTGACAAATGCCGCGATGACCACGTTAACTGACGACAGAGGATCTGCTGCTTCCTCTTTATGCTGCCAGTTAACCGCAATCACCTCGTCATTTTTTTCCTGCACATGATTAACGTCTACGCCTGGGCTGGACAATAGATCGAAGAACTCCTTGGGTTCGCTGATTATGGCTGTTTTCGCCTGGTTCTCGCGCTGACCAAATTTCCCTATAACAATAATAATAATAATCAATAAAACTATGTACTAATTGTGTGCGTGTGTGTGTGTTACTGTTATTATAACTTACCCCAGAAGGAATTCAGCATCAGTTTGGCCAACGTTCTCAAACCAGGGTTCTTGATGATCTTCATCGAATCCAAGGAGACTCCCTCGTTCTCGAGGTAGTCATCAACGTACTGTTTCCGGACTCCATTGATACCATCCTCGCTGTTGTTGTTGTTGTTGTTGGCTGTTATTGAAGATGGCCAACCGCTGGCTTCCTGCTTCATCTTCAAGAACTTGTCGATGAAGCCCGAAAACAGTCTCCCGGTCTTGGACGATTTGTTGTACTGGGTTACATCGTACGACCAGATCTCTTGTATGTCCTGTACGATGTAACCCTTACGAATGGACATTATCACTTCGTCCAAGACCCAGGTTCCGTTGATGACTCGAACCTCGACGACATGTTGAAATTCTGTCTGGTTGAGGTCTTCGGCGCAAGTGCGACACAACGGGAATAGAAGTTTATTGTGCATTTTGACGGGTAAGACCGGATGGTATAGATCTTGCGGAGGTAACATGGTGCATTTTACTACACCATTGATCTGTTCTAGGCCCCCTTTATCCCGCATAAGCTGTTGGCAAGCTTCGTTACCCACGTAGACTTTAGGGTGGCCCGTAGGAAATTTCGCGTACTTACACACCCAGGGATAAAGGGAGCACACGTCGACATACCGGATCCTTTCCCCGTCTTTTGCAACCCTCTTTAATTTTGCTGCCCCTGTACGGCCGCCGTAAAATGCCTCTCTCGGAATGAGTGGTGTGTTTAGTAGCAAGGGATGTTTCTCTACCAGCTGACTGAGTTCGGGTGTTAACTGCCTGCGGAAGGGACATTCCCACTGCTCAATGACCTCATATCCTAGCGACTTTAACTTTTCAGTAGTGGCTCGGGTCTTCTCGAGTCTCATATCCATGGTGTCGCTAGGATCGTCGTGTAGAGGTTCGTTGCAACGGGTGGTGAAGCAGGTGGTACATCCGTGGAAGTAACACCCGTGAAATTGAAATATGGCATTATCGTACAGCCCGTCCACCTTTAAGCCGCCCACGATAGCTTCTCTCTGCCTGCCGGCATGTTGAACCTCAACACCTCTTTGATGTTCTTCCAGCAACAGCCATTGGAGAGCTACCTTAGACTGGTTATCTGCCCGTCTATAACCGCCCTTTGGTACCAGTCCAATATTGCTTTCTTTGAGGAATTTCCTCCGGAACATGAGATTGCAGGCAGAGGCGATGGTGATGGCTTCTGTGAACGGGTCAACGTCGCATTCCTCAATAAAGAGATTCCTAAAGTGGATACAGGCTGTCTTCAAAATATCGACATCTGTTCGACAATATTCGGCCAGGTCACGTTGCATGTCGAACTCCGTGATGTCCGTGTTCGCCTCGTACCACTTTAGGAACTCTTTACGAGCCCGGGGTTTCATGGTGTCGGGGCTGTAAAATTTGATATCCGGAAGAGGACCCACGTAATGGGCGTTGGCCTCGGTATTAAAGAGGTGCGGGAAGTATCCTTTAGGAGCCGGTTGATCGAATGCTTTAGGTAAGTCAGCCAGAGCCATGGGGAAAAAGTTGAGGGAATCGATAAATTTTAAATTGTCTAGCTGTAGCAGTAGAATTTTACTGCCGCGCATGATGAGTTCCGGATGTAATGAGGTGTTGTTGGTTATCAAGTAATTTAGAATAAACTGTGTGTCGAAAGCCTGCCCGTTATGGGCGACTGCTACAACTTTTTTGAATAATTTCCGCGAGTCTAGTAGATAGTTCAAAAACCGATCGATGCATTTTCCTCGCAAGATCTGTTCTCGCAAACCACATCTTACACAGATGGTAGCCGCTAATGAATCGTTGTAACATTCAGAACAGACTTGCTGGAAAACGCATAGATTTGGTTCGTGGAGGTTGACGCCGGGCGCAATTTCTTTCTCCTGCCGGGTCTCCAGGTCGAAGAACACAAACAAGGTGTCTTGCTTTGTGTTCCTAGGCCCGGCCGGCTGTATATGACAGAAATGGTTTTCGGGTTTATGGCTTTGACAGATCTTACAATAGATCTCCCCGCCAACGTGGGCCTGCTTCCGGGTCTTGAGGTTCACGGTCTTAAAACATCCCTCGCATTTTTTAACTTCCCGGCACATTTTACCCTCCTGATGGTTGTTAAAGCAGGCTTGACTTCTAAAATCTCGCCTGCAGTCCGAACACCTAATCAGCTGCGCTGTTCTTATTGTTTGCAAAATAAATCAGATTACAAGAAATTCGTTAAATTAGTAGTAGTAGTAGACATGAACATTTATTATTATTATTTAGAATAAAGTTAATCTTGCTCGAAATGAATGCACTGCAAGCTATTAAATATTATAAATTAATTATTTGCATTGTACAAAGTCAAAGAAAGATCAATTTTAATGCAAATTAATAAAGCCTTTTAACTAGCTGTAACAAGAGAGAAAAAGAAAGAACCTCTTTTCGAGCAACAAATGGTGTGTTCTACCGCATTCGAGAGAATGACGCATCGCACAAGCATGTAAACCAGACGCGGTTTATTCTAGTGCTTTCTAGAATACATAGAAGGTTCCAGCGACTTCTGGTGCGATTATATGAGGGTATAAAAGCGGATTCGCGGATAAAAGAGAGGTAGTCAACAGCGAGTCGTTAACTGTGTTTCACAAAATAAATAGTAACTGTATAGATAAATGTTATATTAGAAATTCATAATCTGTAAATAATAGTTTTAATGGTTTATAATCATAGCGTTAATTTATAGTGTATTCATTAGTGTATAGAAATAAATATTTGTTTGTGAATAGACGATTTAAACAGCACTTGTGTTATTATTTTTAGAAAGAACGTTACAGTGTTGTCAGGTGTGGTGTTTTAAAATAAATAAAATCGCGTAATAATTAAATAAAGTGCTGTGAGAATAAATTTTTAGTGTTAAAATTAATTTCAACAAACGATTAAAATGGTGATGAAACTATTAAAAGATCTCTTAGTAATAGATTTAAAACGGGAATTGGACGAGAGGGATTTGGATAGTAATGGAAAGAAAGAAGTTTTGATAAATCGGCTAAGAGAATGGCTTTTAGAACAGAAGGAAGATCCTGAAAATTACCGCTTCGAAATACCTGGACCCGCAATTGATACTAGTTTGTTGTTAAGTAAAATGGAAGAAAGTTCTAGAAAAGCCGAAGAGAATTCTAGAAAGTCCGAAGAAAATGTTAGAATGTTAAAAGAAGAACTATTGGAAAAGCACGAAGAGAATTCTAGAAAGTCCGAAGAAAATGTTAGAATGTTAAAAGAAGAGTTACTGGAAAATTCTAGAAAATCAGAAGAGAATTCTAAAATGCTTAAAGAAGAATTACTTGAAAATACTAAAGCACTGGAAGAAAATGTTAAAATGCTTCAAGAAGATTTACTGGAAAACTCTAGAACGCTTAAAGAAGAATTACTAGAAAAGTCTGAAGAAAGTTCTAGAAGGCTTAAAGGAGAATTGTTGGAAAATGTCAAAGCGTTGGAAGATAAAGTTTTCGAAGAATTTTTGGAGAATGCCAGTGCGTTAGGACTATTGGAAGGTAGATTGGCGGAACAAGATAGGGTAATAAAGATGGTAGAATAGAAAATAGCCCAAATGCAATTACCACCAACAACTAAGAAAGACGATATGGCCGAAATGCTGGAAGATAGAATGAGGCAACTACGGTTTCCCTCAACTTCTGAGAGGCCGTTTAATGAAGTAAAGAAACAGTTTAAAGAAGAAAAGGGTCCTGTCGTAGGGATAAAAGTAAAACCACCCACGTTCGATGGAAAGATACCTTGGTCCACTTACTACAAACAGTTTGAGGCGGCTTCTGGGGCCAACGGATGGACAGGCAAGGAAAAGGCCGTTTCTTTAACTGTGGCTTTGCGTGGAGACGCGTTGAACGTCCTGCAAACAATCCCAGCAGGACAGGAAAATGATTACCAATTGTTAGTGTCTAGATTGGAAATGAGATATGGAGACGCGCATCTTCAACAAGTGTATCACGCGCAAGTGAAGAATCGTATCCAGAAGAATGGAGAAAGCCTGCAGGAGTTTGAAGCCGATGTTGCGCGGCTTGTCCGATTGGCGTACCCTACGGCACCCGATTCATTTCTGGGACAACTGGCTGTGCAGACCTTCATTGATGGGTTAAGAGACGGAGAAACACAACAATCATTGAGGCTGGCACGACCAAGGACAACTGATGATGCGCTTGCTCACGCCTTAGAATTTGAAGCTGCAAAACAAGCGTCCCAAGGTCACGGGCGTGTTCGGACCGTTGTGGAAGAAGATGAAGGTTCTAAACGTCGTCTAGAAGAATTATTAATGAGAGTTCTTCAGAAGGAAGAGAACCGTAAGAAGAATCATCAAGAAGTTCGAGGGCCCCGTTGCTAGAACTGCGGCGAACAAGGACATGTAGAACGGCGTTGTCCCAAAATAACAAAAGTACAACCGTCGGAAAAGTTAAAAGGGGTTGGCAAGAGAGGACGAACGTTGACTGTTAGTAAAGATGCCCCAGAGATCATCGTCCATGCCGTAACATCAGGGGATAGTACCAGCAGTTTGTTCATAGATGGGAAAATTGCGAATCGAATTGTTCCACTGCTCATTGATACGGGGGCGACAAAATCCATCATACGCCCTAACGTTCTACGAACAAGTATGAAGCTGTTACAGACAACTACTCAACTCCGTACAGCGACGGGAGAAGTAATACCAACACGCGGAGTGGTGAAGATGAAGATTGGCATTGGAAGTGAAGAACGTGATCATGAGGTGCTGGTAGCCGACATCATTGACGAATTCATCTTGGGAATGGACCTCCTGAGAAAATTTGGTTTTACATTGGACTTGAAGGAGGGTGTTTTGAAGGTTGGTAACGAAGAACTTCCGTTGCACCCACGAGAAGATCCTGTCGTAAGGGTTTTGCTGACAGAAGATGTGATATTGCCTGGTCAAAGCGAGATGGTTGTCGAGGCAGGTTTGGATGGAGATCTTCGGGTAGGATGTGTGAGAATGATGGAGCCTGTTTGTGATAAGAAGATCCATAGTGGCATATTGGTGGGAAAAGCGCTGATCAAGGTTGGAAAGACTGTACCGGTGAGGCTTATGAACGTTAATGTGGATCCGGTGACATTGAAGAAGAGTACCCTTGTGGGACAGTGTGTGCCAGTATTCCGAGTAGCCAGGTGTATGGCTGATGTTCCAAAACCAGTGCCCAAAGACCATCGTGGAAAATTAGTGGGTATGGTTACTAGTTCGTGCGAAGACCTTAACAGAACGGAAGTGAAAGAGGTACAGGGTTTGGTTCACCGATACCAAGATATCTTCGCTCTTGACGATAGCCAGAAGGGACGAACAAATATAGTAAAACATAAAATCAATACAGGCAACTCTATGCCTGTCCGTCAGCAGCCGAGGCGTCTACCTCTAGCAAGGCGAGCAGAAGCCGAAAAGATTATTACTGATATGGAAGAACAAGGGGTCATCGAGCCATCCAGCAGTCCATGGGCATCACCGGTGGTCCTGGTCAGTAAGAAGGACGGGTCAACGAGATTTTGTGTGGACTATCGGCAGCTTAATGACGTGACCAAGAAAGACAGCTATCCCTTACCACGCATCGACGACACGTTAGATACCCTGTCTGGTTCACGATGGTTTTCGACTTTGGACTTGAAGAGCGGTTATTGGCAAGTTGAAATGGAACCTGAAGACCGGGAGAAGACCGCGTTCACTATTGGTTCCGGACTATGGCAGTTTACAGTTATGCCTTTCGGTCTATGTAACGCTCCGGCCACCTTTGAGCGTCTAATGGAGACCATCCTGAGAGGGTTGTCGTGGAAGACCTGCCTGGTATACCTAGATGATGTGATTGTAGTCGGGAAATCATTCAACGAACATTTGAACAATCTAGAGGAAGTGTTCCGAAGACTACGTGGAGCCAATCTGAAACTGAGTCCGAAAAAGTGCCACATATTCAGAAAGGAAGTGAAATATCTCGGGCACGTCGTATCACAAAATGGAGTGGCAGCCGACCCCGATAAGATTTGTGCAGTTCAAGAGTGGCCAACACCGAAAGATAAACACCAAGTTCGTAGTTTTCTTGGGTTATGTACCTACTACAGGCGTTTCGTTCCTGGGTTTGCCAATATAGCGAAACCTCTGACAAGGTTAACTGAAGATGGGCGCGAGTATGTTTGGAGCGGAGAGTGTGAAACAGCTTTCCAACAGCTGAAGCGTGCCCTGACAACAGCACCAATATTGAGCTATCCACGGACAGAAGGGAAATTCATACTTGACACAGATGCAAGTAATCTGGCCATTGGGGGGGTACTTTCTCAGATACAGGATGGACAAGAAAAGGTCATCGGCTATTTTAGTAAGGTTTTGTCGAAAGCCGAAAGGAATTATTGTGTGACCAGAAAAGAACTATTGGCCGTCGTGAAGTCCGTTGAGCACTTCTACAAATACTTGTACGGACGGAAGTTTTTATTGAGGACGGACCATGCAGCGTTGAAATGGCTTCTACAATTCCGTAATCCTGAAGGCCAGGTCGCAAGGTGGATCGAACGATTACAAGGATACGACTTTGACACCGAACATCGAGCGGGCACTAGTCATCGAAATGCCGATGCTCTTTCAAGAAGACCCTGTCCAACGGATTGCCGTCATTGCTCTCGTTTGGAAGAGAGGGTTTGCCAAGTATTAAGGACTACCATCGTCAACGACAATTGGTTGCCGGAAGAATTGCAACGACAGCAGGAGGCTGATCCCGAACTAAAAATGGTACTGGAATGGAAGCGCGTGAGAGAAAGGCCTGCCTGGGAGGCCGTCAGCCCTTTTAACAGAACGCTCAAAGCATATTGGGCCCAATGGGAGTCCTTGAAGGTGGAAGACGATCTCCTGAAGCGAGTACTGGAGAGTGAAGATGGCACCACCATTAGGTCTCAGTTCGTGGTTCCAAGAAGCCGAGTGGCTACAGTATTGCGACATCTCCATGACGGTGCCTCCGGA
The DNA here is from genome assembly GCA_929113105.1 of Agrypnus murinus. Lineage (NCBI taxonomy): Eukaryota > Metazoa > Arthropoda > Insecta > Coleoptera > Elateridae > Agrypnus > Agrypnus murinus. Next base: position 134,386,081 of record OV816030.1, on the reverse strand, counting down.
GGACACTTCGGTGTGAAAAAGACTTTGGAGAAAGTTAGGGAGCGTTTTTATTGGGTCAACTGTAAAGAAGACGTGAAGGAGTGGTGCCGGAAATGTGAACTATGTGCGACTGGCAACGGACCCTTGGGGAAACGAAGAGCACCTATGAGGCAGTACAATGTGGGTAGTTCTCTGGAGAGAATAGCTATAGACATTGCCGGACCATTTCCCGAAACCGACGATGGGAATAAATACATCTTAGTGGCAATGGACTATTTTACCAAATGGCCAGAAGCATATGCCCTACCAAACCAGGAAGCTGCGACTGTTGCTGACGTACTAGTCAAAGAGTTTTTCAGTCGCTTCGGAGTGCCCATGGAGCTGCATTCGGATCAAGGCCGCAATTTCGAGTCTGTACTCTTTGGAGAAGTCTGTCGATTGTTGGGCATTCGTAAGACTCGGACCACACCGTTACATCCGCAGTCCGATGGAATGGTAGAACGCATGAATCGGACAATGGGCAAATATTTGGCCAAGGTCGTCTCCGATCATCAACGAGATTGGGACCAATACCTGCATCTGTTCCTGATGGCTTATCGTGCATCGGTCCACGAAACAACCGGTCAGTCACCAGCGTCTGTGATGTTTGGACGCGAGTTACGGTTACCGTGTGATCTGGAATTTGGGTCTCCACCTATAGAGCAGGAGGTAGCCGGGAATGATTATGTCATCAACTTAAAGAAGAAGTTGGAGGATATTCACGACCGAACCCGAAACAATAGTCGAATCGCGAGTGACCGGATGAAGGCTACGTACGATGTGAGAGCCCAAGAAGGAGGGTTTCAACCTGGAGAGCTTGTCTGGTTATACAACCCGCAAAGACGTCGTGGTCATTCTCCAAAGTTACAGCGAAATTGGGAGGGCCCATATCAGGTGAAGAAACGAATAAATGACTTGATTTATCGCATCCAGAAATTGCCAAGGGGGAAACCAAAGGTGGTACACTCCAATCGTCTGGCGCACTGTGAGGGAAATAATGACGCAGTCCCGGATCGGAAAGATGAGGCTGAGGTGGCTATCAATACCGTAAGGCCTGAAGATGATCAGCCAACCTTTAGAGAATTTATGGCTGCGTTTTCTAACTAGAAAAGCGCGATTCGGAGTCACGACTGAGATGCAACAAGATCTCTTCCGGGTCCCTGGTGATTATTCCATTGCCCACTGTGTCTCCGAGGATCTCCGTATGTCCAGGGGGATCGCAGTAGTGTTTAGAAATAAATTTGGACGGCTGAATGAACTTCGAGAACAAAATCCCTCTGTTGGTAAATCCTTACGCTTGCCTGATCATGACCGATCCATTTACTACTTGATAACCAAGCAGTTTTACTACCAGAAACCGAGTTACGCCGACTTGTGGAGGGCATTATGGAATTTGAGGATCGAGTTGCTTACCAGGGGAATTAACAAATTGGCAGTTCCCAAACTCGGCTGTGGGCGGGACCAGCTGGATTGGAGAATCGTTAGAAACATGCTGGAAGTTGTCTTTAGAGGTACGGACGTCAAGATCTTCGTCTGCAATTTTGACCCACAACCCGCATTAAGGCCAACGAAGAGTGTAGACTGTTATTTCTACCGTAATGGAACGTGTAGTCGAGGTGAAGATTGTCGATATCGTCATGACCCGTTCTACAGGAACCAGAGCATAAAACCTGTTCTGGGACAGAACAGACTTGAAGAGGGGGGCAGTGTAACAAGAGAGAAAAAGAAAGAACCTCTTTTCGAGCAACAAATGGTGTGTTCTACCGCATTCGAGAGAATGACGCATCGCACAAGCATGTAAACCAGACGCGGTTTATTCTAGTGCTTTCTAGAATACATAGAAGGTTCCAGCGACTTCTGGTGCGATTATATGAGGGTATAAAAGCGGATTCGCGGATAAAAGAGAGGTAGTCAACAGCGAGTCGTTAACTGTGTTTCACAAAATAAATAGTAACTGTATAGATAAATGTTATATTAGAAATTCATAATCTGTAAATAATAGTTTTAATGGTTTATAATCATAGCGTTAATTTATAGTGTATTCATTAGTGTATAGAAATAAATATTTGTTTGTGAATAGACGATTTAAACAGCACTTGTGTTATTATTTTTAGAAAGAACGTTACACTAGCCTTAAACTTTTAATAGCAATCTAATTTAAGCAAATATTATAAGTAGAGTATAAATTGTTACTAAATCCCTTTGGCAGATTATTATTATAAAATAACAAAATAAGCTAAAGGTGCTTGAAAAGTTGTAAAGCTTCATAAATTACTGTCCTTATTATAGCAGCAGTAGCAGGTAAGAAATCACATAGCGACAAATGGACAGATAAAATCTTTTTAGAACGATGTTCTCAAACACCATTCACGAACTGTCTCTCTCTTAATTAAAAATAAAAAGCTTGGATGCTACGTGGTGGTAAAAATTGACGCAAAATAAACAATAACCTCTGAATGCAATGCAAGCTATTAAATATTATAAATTAATTATTTGCTTTGTACAAAGTTAAAGACCCCCGTTTTAATGCAAATTAATAAATATTATAAGTAGAGTTTAAATTGTTACTAAATCCCTTTGACAGATTATTATTATAAAATAACAAAATAAGCTAAAGATGCTTGAAAGGTGTAAAGCTTCATAAATTACTGTCCTTATTATAGCAACAACAGCAGGTAAGAAATCACATAGCGACAAATGGACAGATAAAATCTTTTTAGAACGATGTTCTCAAACACCATTCACGAACTGTCTCTCTCTTAACCCTTAATTAAAAATAAAAAGCTTGGATGCTACGTGGTGGTAAAAAAAATTGACGCAAAATAAACAATAACCTCTGAATGCAATGCAAGCTATTAAATATTATAAATTAATTATTTGCTTTGTACAAAGTCAAAGAAAGATCAGTTTTAATGCAAATTAATAAAGCCTTTTTAATCAGTATTAAACTTTTAACAGCAATCTAATTTAAGCAAATATAGAGTTTAAAATTTTTACTAAATCCCTTTGGCAGATTATTATTATAAAATAGCAAAATAAGCTAAAATTGCTTGAAAAGTATAAAACTTCATAATATTTTACCTGAATAATGTAAATTACTGTCCCTTATAACGACTGAGAAACAAAAAAATAAATAAGGTACAGAAAAAGTAACTACGTAATAAAACAATTAATAATAAATTCCTACCTTTGTTGGCTGGCTGTCTTGGTTCGTCAAACACTCACAGTTTTATTTAAAAATAGTTTTATTCGCGAGTAACAAATACATACACACACATACACAAACACAATAGCAGTAAATAAGAGCTATTAACGGCGATAGCTGATGTAGACAAGTGATACCCGGAAGTTCAGGATTTGCTTTTATACGTTCTAAAAAAAACAATCGTAGCGCCCTCTGGTTGTCATTAAAACATCGTTTACGTATTGATATTGCATGATATTGCGCAATATTATGAAATAAACAAGAATGAGCCTGTTCAGGGCCTTGTTAATTAAGTTTTTTCACTAGGTCATAAATCAGACGGATGTCATAAAACGTCGAGGCCGCTCATACATGTTTCATCTTGATTGGATCTACACAACACATCACCGTCTGACGGGTCTGTAATAAATACACTCAGATTTGAAAAAGATAAGATTTCTTTCTCAGAACCCTTTTTTTTCAAAAGGGTAATAATGTATTATTTTTATTAGGACTAAAATTCGCCGTAGACATGCAGTCAAAATTCGATACGGTTCCCTTTTTAAAGGTGTGTTTATCATTCAAACAATTTCCGTGGTATTTTTAAACTTTACTAACTACTTGGTCGCTAATTTTAGCTTTTGAAATTAGGAGTATGAATCGACCTAGGCAATTGGTGCGATGCGTCATTCTCTCGAATGCTGTAGAATATTCCATTTGTTGTGTGAAGAAGAGGTTCTTTCTTTTTCTCTCTTGTTACACTGCCCCCCTCTTCAAGTCTGTTCTGTCCCAGAACAGGTTTTATGCTCTGGTTCCTGTAGAACGGGTCATGACGATATCGACAGTCTTCACCTCGACTACACGTTCCATTACGGTAGAAATAACAGTCTACACTCTTCGTTGGCCTTAATGCGGGCTGTGGGTCAAAACTGCAGACGAAGATCTTGACGTCCGTACCTCTAAAGACAACTTCCAGCATGTTTCTAACGATTCTCCAATCCAGCTGGTCCCGCCCACAGCCGAGTTTGGGAACTGCCAATTTGTTAATACCCCTGGTAAGCAATTCGATCCTCAAATTCCATAATGCCCTCCACAAGTCGACATAACTCGGTTTCTGGTAGTAAAACTGCTTGGTTACCAAGTAGTAAATGGATCGGTCATGATTAGGCAAGCGTAAGGATTTACCAACAGAGGGATTCTGTTCTCGAAGTTCATTCAGCCGTCCAAATTTATTTCTAAACACTACTGCGATCCCCCTGGACATACGGAGATCCTCGGAGACACAGTGGGCAATGGAATAATCACCAGGGACCCGGAAGAGATCTTGTTGCATCTCAGTCGTGACTCCGAATTGCGCTTTTCTAGTTCCAGAAAACGCAGCCATAAATTCTCTGAAGGTTGGCTGATCATCTCCGGGCCTTACGGTATTGATAGCCACCTTAGCTTCATCTTCCCGATCCGGGACTGCGTCATTATTTCCCTCATAGTGCCCCAGACGATTGGAGTGTACCACCTTTGGTTTCCCTCTTGGCAATTTCTGGATGCGATAAATCAAGTCATTTATTCGTTTCTTCACCTGGTATGGGCCCTCCCAAATCCGCTGTAACTTTGGAGAATAGCCACGACGTCTTTGCGGGTTGTATAACCAGACAAGCTCTCCAGGTTGAAACCCTCCTTCTTGGGCTCTCACATCGTACGTAGCCTTCATCCGGTCACTCGCGATTCGACTATTGTTTCGGGTTCGGTCGTGAATATCCTCCAACTTCTTCTTTAAGTTGATGGCATAATCATTCCCGGCTACCTCCTGCTCTATAGGTGGAGACCCAAATTCCAGATCACACGGTAACCGTAACTCGCGTCCAAACATCACAGACGCTGGTGACTGACCGGTTGTTTCGTGGACCGATGCACGATAAGCCATCAGGAACAGATGCAGGTATTGGTCCCAGTCTCGTTGATGATCGGAGACGACCTTGGCCAAATATTTGCCCATTGTACGATTCATGCGTTCTACCTTTCCATCGGACTGCGGATGTAACGGTGTTGTCCGAGTCTTGCGAATGTCCAACAATCGACAGACTTCTCCAAACAGTACAGACTCAAAGTTGCGGCCTTAATCCGAATGCAGCTCCATGGGCACTCCGAAGCGACTGAAAAACTCTTTGACTAGTACGTCAGCAACAGTCGCAGCTTCCTGGTTTGGTAGGGCATATGCTTCTGGCCATTTGGTAAAATAGTCCATTGCCACTAATATGTATTTATTCCCATCGTCGGTTTCGAGAAATGGTCCGGCAATATCTATAGCTATTCTTTCCAGAGGACTATGTTCGTTGAATGATTTTCCGACTACAATCACATCATCTAGGTATACCAGGCAGGTCTTCCACGACAGCCCTCTCAGGATGGTCTCCATTAGACGCTCAAAGGTGGCCGGAGCGTTACATAGACCGAAAGGCATAACTGTAAACTGCCATAGTCCGGAACCAATAGTGAACGCGGTCTTCTCCCGGTCTTCAGGTTCCATTTCAACTTCCCAATAACCACTCTTCAAGTCCAAAGTCGAAAACCATCGTGAACCAGACAGGGTATCTAACGTGTCGTCGATGCGTGGTAAGGGATAGCTGTCTTTCTTGGTCACGTCATTGAGCTGCCGATAGTCCACACAAAATCTCGTTGACCCGTCCTTCTTACTGACCAGGACCACCGGTGATGCCCATGGACTGTTGGATGGCTCGATGACCCCTTGTTCTTCCATATCGGTAATAATCTTTTCGGCTTCTGCTCGCCTTGCTAGAGGTAGACGCCTCGGCTGCTGACGGACAGGCATAGAGTTGCCTGTATTGATTTTATGTTTTACTATATTTGTTCGTCCCTTCTGGCTATCGTCAAGAGCGAAGATATCTTGGTATCGGTGAACCAAACCCTGTACCTCTTTCACTTCCGTTCTGTTAAGGTCTTCGCACGAACTAGTAATTTTCCACCATGGTCTTTGGGCGCTGGTTTTGGAACATCAGCCATACACCTGGCTACTCGGAATACTGGCACACACTGTCCCACAAGGGTACTCTTCTTCAATGTCACCGGATCCACATTAACGTTCATAAGCCTCACCGGTACAGTCTTTCCAACCTTGATCAGCGCTTTTCCCACCAGTATGCCACTATGGATCTTCTTATCACAAACAGGCTCCATCATTCTCACACATCCTACCCGAAGATCTCCATCCAAACCTGCCTCGACAACCATCTCGCTTTGACCCGGCAATATCACATCTTCTGTCAGCAAAACCCTTACGACAGGATCTTCTCGTGGGTGCAACGGAAGTTCTTCGTTACCAATCTTCAAAACACCCTCTTTCAAGTCCAATGTAAAACCAAATTTTCTCAGGAGGTCCATTCCCAAGATGAATTCGTCAACGATGTCGGCTACCAGCACCTCATGATCACGTTCTTCACTTCCAATGCCAATCTTCATCTTCACCACTCCGCGTGTTGGTATCACTTCACCTGTTGCTGTACGGAGTTGAGTAGTTGTCTGTAACATACTTGTTCGTAGAACATTAGGGCGTATGATGGATTTTGTCGCCCCCGTATCAATAAGTAGTGGAACAGTTCGATTAGCAATTTTTTCCATCTACGAACAAACTACTGGTACTATTCTTTGATGTTACGGCATGAATGGTGATCTCCGGGGTTTCTTCACTCATGGTCAACGTTCGCCCCCTCTTGCCAACCCCCTTTAACTTTTTCGACGGTTGTACTTCCCTTATTTTGGGTTTAGGGCAGAGGCGTCGTATGTGCCCTTGTTCACCGCAGTTCCAGCAACGGGGTCCTCGAACTTCTTGAGAATTCTTTTTACGGTTCTCTTCCTTCTGAAGAACTCTCATTAATAATTCTTCTAGACGATCTTTAGAACCTTCATCTTCTTCCACAACGGTCCGAACACGCCCGTGACCTCGGGACGCTTGTTTTGCAGCTTCAAATTCTAAGGCGTGAGCGAGCGCATCATCAGTTGTTCTTGGTCGTGCCAGCCTCAATGATTGTTGTGTTTCCCCGTCTCTTAACCCATCAATAAAGGTCTGCACAGCGAGTTGTCCCAGAAATGAATCGGGTGCCGTAGGGTACAACGGCAACATCGGCTTCAAACTCCTGCAGGCTCTCTCCATTCTTCTGGATACGATTCTTCACTTGCGCGTGATACACCTGTTGTAGATGCGTGTCTCCATATCTCATCTCCAATCTAGAAACTAACAACTGGTAATCATTTTTCTGTCCTGCTGGGATTGTTTGCAGGACGTTTAACGCGTCTCCACGCAAAGCCACAGTTAAAGAAACGGCCTTTTCCTTGCGTGTCCATCCGTCGGCCCCAGCGGCCGCCTCAAATTGTTTGTAGTAGGTGGACCAAGGTATTTTCCCATCGAACGTGGGTGGTTTTACTTTTATCCCTACGGCAGGATCCTTTTCTTCTTTAAATTGTTTCGGCCACTCAGAAGTTGAGGGAAACCGTATTTGACTCATTCTATCTTCCAACATTTTAGTTACGCTATCTTTCTCAGTTGTTGGTGGTAATTGCATTTGGGCTATTTTCTCTTCTACCATCTTTATTACCCTATCCTGCTTCTCCAATTTAATTTCTAATAGTCCTAACGCGCTGGAATTTTCCAACAATTCTTCGGAAACTTGGTCTTCTAACGCTTTGACATTGTCCAGCAATTCTCCTTTAAGCCTTCTAGAACTTTCTTCAGACTTTTCTAGTAATTCTTCCTTAAGCAATCTTGTATTTTCTAGTAAATCTTCTTTAAGCGTTCTAGAATTTTCTTCAGACTTTTCCAGTAGTTCTTCTTTAAGCATTCTAGTATTTTCAACAACTTTTTCTTCCAGTACTTTAGTATTTCCAAGTAATTCTTCTTTAAGCATTTTAGAATTATCTTCCATTTTACTTAACAACAAACTAGTAACAATTGCGGGTTCAGGTATCTCGAAGCGGTAATTTTCAGGATCTTCCTTCTGTTCTAAAAGCCATTCTCTTATCCGTTTTATTAAAACTTCTTTCTTTCCATTACTATCCAAGTCCCTCTCGTCCAATTCCCGTTTTAAATCTATCACTAAGAGATCTTTTAATAGTTTCATCACCATTTTAAGTGTTTGTTAAAATTAATTTTAACACTAAAAATTTATTCTCACAGCACTTTATTTAATTATTACGCGATTTTATTTATTTTAAAACACCACACCTGACAACACTGTAACGTTCTTTTTCAAATAATAACAAAAGTGCTGGTTAAATCGTCTATTCACCAAGAAATATTTATTTACAAACACTAATGAATACACTATAAAATTAACGCTATGATTATAAACCATTAAAACTATTATTTACAGACTATGAATTTCTAATACAACATTTATCTTTACATTTACTATTTATTTCGTGAAACACAGTTAATGACTCGCTGTTGATTGCCCCTTTTATCCGCGACGTCGATTTTATATCCTCCTATAAATGTTCTAGAAGTCGCTCGAACATACCATGTTTTTCTAGAAGGCGTTAGATAAACCGCGTTTGGTTTACATGCTTGGTGCGATGCGTCATTCTCTCGAATGCTGTAGAATATTCCATTTGTTGTTCGAAAAGAGGTTCTTTCTTTTTCTCTCTTGTTACAGTATACTAAATAAATGTTTGTAAAATAACTTTATATGTTTTATTTATCACGCCCTGCTCTGCTTTCATGCCTAACAGGGTGGACTCTGCCATTTTTGTTTCAAGACTGTAAGTATGTATAGCCCCCAGGGTTAGTTAATTGAGGTTGACTTGTGGAACCTATTATGCTAGCGTTCAGTCAGGTTTTGGCTTTGATATCCTTGATTGTTATCGAAAAAAATGATAAAGGGTCAATAACCTGCAGGCATATGTTAATTAGACGGAATGAAGATATCATACAATTTTAAGACAGCATCCAAAATAAGACTCTTTTTGATAATGCTATTATAGTGTTACAACATCTGTTTTAATGGGCGACACCTTCATGTATGTTAATATTTAAACAGGTAGATAGTTTTGAATTATAAGTAACGAGTTTCACTTTTTAATCATAATTCTTAATCGACCTCTACTAAGTTATTATATAAACCACAATGCAATCTACAAACCTAGATACATATATTATTATGATGAATCGGGGATATGCTATAAAATACACCAGTCACATTGAATGCATTATTACCTGTTCAGATAAAAAATTATTAAAGCATAGCATATAACTAAGTAGGGGATATATTTAACTTTTCATTCTAATCAATTTACAACAGATTTCATAAAAGTATATTACAAGCAGCAAAGGGTAGACCAAAAAACTCCAGAGGGCTGACTGAAATATTTGTTAACAGAATAATGATAACAATTAATAAAACATATAGCTACTGACCACGGCCTATTTGATAAGTTATCTAATTCCCAATAGTTTTCTCTCTCTATTAATTAAGCCTTATCCACAATTAGTTTGTAACAGCTGATACACCATCCATCTTGAAATTTAATAACCTTACATTTAAAAGATTCAACATTTAAAAGTATACAAAAGCAGAATCTATTAGTCATTTCATTTAAATCTACAGCATAATAAATAGCAAGCCTGTTCGCAATTTCTATTCAATTTTACATCATACTTTTGAGATATAACATCTACCCATTTTCTAGACAATCGAATTTGAACAGATCTATAACACGTTTTCTCATTTAATCATAATTAGGGACGACTTGAATAGCAAAATAGTAACGATAAAAGCATAATATAAATGTTAAATGATCAAAACCCGTATACTGGTTAGCCTCTTGCGACTATAGACTATATCCCTTCAAACCTTTATCTTTTACCCATCTTTTAAATTCATAAAAAGGTGTTAAAATAGGGTTTCCGCATGGCATTTTAAAGTAATGAAGATATCATACAATTTTAAGACAGTATCCAAAATAAGACTCTTTTTGATAATGCTATTATAGTGTTACAACATCTGTTTTAATGGGCGACACCTTCATGTATGTTAATATTTAAACAGGTAGATAGTTTTGAATTATATCAATCCCAATTACTATAATAGTGAATGCTTATTTTCTGAAGAAGAAGAAAAACCTAGATTATGCGACATTGCCGTCATATCTTACTAGAAACAAAGTAGAACGACATGTGAATTAACTTGTAGGTAATAGTAGCGAGAGATAGCTAGGTACGCAAGACATTAAACGCTAGGTGTAGGGATAAAATATGACCGAACCAACCAGAACGTATTCCAAGATGATCGCCTATGGTAGGAAAAAAGATGGCCGAACCATTCAGAACGTGTTTCAAGATGACAGACCCACCATCTGGGTATGGATAAAAGCTATCGATCAATCAAATCACGAATGGGCGTGTCTACGAGGTATTCATACTAACGCTACATCTATTAGCAAATATCCGTAAATTGTTAGGCGATAATACAGATTTCTTCGTTGAGAGAGATAGCAAGGTACGCAGGACAGCGAGAAGGAGAGAGTGTTTCCGTCTAGTTAAAAGGGATAAAAGATGTTCGATCCAATCCCCCAGAGCTAAAAATTCAAGAGTGGGAAATCTAAGATGTCGACTTCAAAATGACAAAATTTTAAAATAAAATACCACTGTATGTAAAATTATATTAGGGTTGTAAGGGATACCAAGAAATACGCACTGGAAATGTTTCATTGATCGGTTGTGAAAGAGAAAAATGCAGCTAATTAATATATCAGCTATATGATCAATCAATCTCTCGACGTAAATATTATATTAGAAATTTATATAATGGTAGAGATAGATAGAAAACTGGCGGTTCGTTTATATCGCGCAGGTCCGCGATTTGCGTTTAAAGCTGAATTTCAAATTTTTAATGCTGAATTAATTATTACTATATGTAATTATCTTATTAATGACGATAATTATTTGAGAAATCGGTGAAATTTATTAATATAAAATGATAAACCTCGATCACGCCCTCTATCAACCAGTACATACGTAATCGATAATACAGATTTCTTCATGACGCGTCGCCCCCTAGTAGTAATAGTACATAGTTTGTCGGTATTCCTTCATAGCGCCATCTCTTAGAAGCATGCATGTTGTCGGTAATACAGTTTCCCGTCATAGCGCGTGGTAAAATGGCGCCCGAAGTTCCAAAATGGCCGTCATCCAATCAGAGAATAGTAGGCGTTTTCAAAATGGCCGCCTTCAGCCAATCAGAGAATAGTAGGCGTGTCATCCAAGATGGCATCAACCAATCAGAAGCAAGGGGAAGAGCTAGAGGAGAGGGGATAGCCAATCAGAGAGCAGCAGGCGTGGCCAAAAGTAGGAAGAGTGGGAGTCTGGCCAGGTGGCCCAATACCTACTACTGTGGAATTTCTATGTTCTCATCTGCACATTCCTGACTGTCTGGCCACTCCTTTCTGTGTAAATACAATCTCGTTGACCTTGCCTTGTTTTGTCTGTTCTCAACAATGTCTGTGAAATTTCTTTGTTCTCATCTGCACATTCCTGACTGTCTAGCCACTCCTTTCTGTGTAAATACAATCTCCTTGACCTTGTTTCATCTGTTCTCAACGATGTCTGTGGAATTTCTTTGTTCTCGTCTGCACATTCCTGACTGTCTGGTGTAGTTCTTCCCTTGAGGTTGTGTTGATCTTTCGTCTGCATACTTTCATAGTTAAGTAAGAATCTAATTGAAATTAAAATGGTATGACACTTTTAAATCTTAGTTTCACTTTTGATTTAATCGTTAAATTAATCTCTAGGAGAGACGGAGATCGGTCTTAAATGAAACGATATAATGAGATAAATACGTGGTTTATTTAACTCAATACATATGCAATTGTTTGATATAGCAGAGGATTACATGTTTCAAAATTTACCACCTTGTATTTGTTTACAAAGTACATTTATCTTTTACAATTTACAACCTTGTATTAGTTTACAGAGTACAATTATTTCAATAATACATTAGTTAAGCCTCGGCGTGCTTTTCACTAAATAATGCGCTGGCTGTTTCTGTGACTTTACATAAACACAACACTTTAACTCTCCGCTATTAAGATGGTGAAACGACGCCAATGTTCCTTTCGAAACTTATCCGGCTTATACTAGTCTATAAACAGCACTTTAACTCTCCGCTATTAGTATGGTGAAACGACACAAATGTTCCATTCGAAGCTTATCCGAATTATACTCCTCTATACATCTCATTATAGGAATTTTTATATTTGCATCGTACCATTCGTGTAACGGCTCCTCCAACTGTTTCGGCGCTGTCCCACTTTTTCCGTCAAACCATATCCTTTCCCCATTTAAGTCCATTGAATATGCAAACGTCACTAGCGCAAACACCAGATAACCGGCTTCAAGAACACGCTTCTCTTTGACACGTTTAAGGAATGCCTCTTTGTGGTGGTCTATAGTTTTCTCGACGTTCCCACCATATAGTTGTTCGTCTCGCATTTCATCGTCCTCATCCTCGAAATCGAATGTTACTAAAACGGTTGCCTCTACCACGTTCATGATGTTGTACTGCTGAAGTGTTCTTGAGTAAATGCTGTACTACTTAAGTGTTCTTGCGTATGCGTTTATATATACTGAGTTGACGGGTGGGATCCAAGGTCATGGTCTGAGTTGAGAGGTGGGATCCAAGGTTATTGTCTTAGTTGACGGGTGGGGTACAAGGTCATGGTCTTTAGTGGTAACGATAACGAGCGATACAATATGTCCCCATGCTTACACCAACTACTGCAACTAACAGGGTGCCCAAGGTCATCACAGAAGCGTAACACGTTTCGCTGCTGACTTTACATTGTTCCACCGGACTATTCCCGATGGTTTGCCACTCGCTGTCCTTAGTATGTGTTGGGTACACGAATTTGACCCTGAATCGTAGTTCTTGCGTTCTATTGCCGACCTCATGTTTAAACATTCCCATTTGTTGCAACGTCACTGGTTGCATTCCATACCAAACACTCGTATTGAAGTCATAGGAAATAAAAGCTGCTGTTGTATCTGGGAGTTTTGCAACGTACACTACACCCTCGTACAAGGTTGCTAATAATATTACTGCCTTGATTGGCAACATCTTCCTTAGTGTTATATTCTATGTTGTATCTTCTTTTAACCGCAAACGTCTCTACCGCTTTCAACGTTTATGGGTGCTAACACGTTTGCAAACACGCAATGTGGTGACCATTTCAGATGTTCTACGATTGGATTATCCAACGGGTCCCATTTGAAAATGTTCACTCGGCAATAAAAACATTCTACTCTATCTTCACGCCCCGTATAGACAAATCCGGCCTCAGCTAAAGATTTTGGAGTTTGTATACCCTTCCAAGTACGAAATGATAACACTCGTTCTGTCAAGCACGTATTCTGCAAGCTAGCTTCTACACACATTTTGAATTTTCAATACATGTGTCCTGCTATATATATCTACAGCTTGACCATGAATGGTGTTTGATAACCTTGAAGAGTGGCCTTGAATGCATTGTTGCCATATTGCTGACCTTGAAGAGTTGCCTTGGGTCCAAGGTCATAACATTTTTGCCATATTGTTGGCCTTCAGAATGCGGTGTTGCCATATTGTTGACCTTGCGAATGCAGTGTTGTCATATTGTTGACCTTGAGAATGCGGTGTTGCCACGTTTCGGTGACAGAGATAGATTCAAGGTCACCATGTGTTAGAGAGAGATAGGTTCAAGGTCAAGGTCAGGAGTGGGGGGGGTGGGTTCAGAACTCTCATTTTTTCCCTACTGAGTCTGATCGTCAAAAAGATCTATATAGATAGCACGAATGTCGAAATAAGTTGAATCAAAAGTTTCCCAAATCTTATCTTCCGTATTTATATCCGCATTATCAGTAGTTAACAAATTACTAATAACATTACCGTGATATTTGTTCTTCACGTATTGATTCGATCTGAGTATATCTGACTTTAAATAAAGTTTGTTTATCTTTATTAGTTATAGCAGTGACAGCAGTCGCATGTAGTTCAGTTAATTGATTCACTATAGTTTGCCTTAAGAACTGATATCTTGTTACTTTATCAGCCATGATTGCAAAACGGCAAAAACAGAAAATCCAACTTTTGTGGAATAGAAGTGACCACCTGCAAACAATACTTATCTTATTTTGATGGGCAATTAATATTCTAAATAGCTCAAGATAATGCACAAAAGTTATCTAGGATAGTGATAACTGTCAAAAAACTTTCAAATATGACAATTAAAAGTAAGCGGTTTATAGCGGTATAAATTAGCATTTCTATTTAGTAATAGAAAAAGAAAAACTATTACACAAGGTAATATGGTCCTACAAGATTCGAAGAGTAAATTATCAGTCGATCAATTAATAATAAATTATATATCCGGGTTCGGAGGAACAAAATGTTGCGTTTATCGAGTGGACTGTATAATAAACAATAGTATTTTGGTGACCGGTTATAATTTATTATTTTACATCTAAATTGACCGAACTTAAATTACTGGGCCTACCTGTAGAGCAGGATGTGTTGAGAAGATCTTGTAACTTTTCGTCGTCTTGTTCGGAGCCATCAGCGGTAGCGGTTTTAACAGAGGTAGCGGAATATGGCGTACCTTTTCACAATTTTATTAGAAAACTTGACATGAACACAACACTCGTTGCTTGGCGATAGGGCCCAATAGCAAGAGCGGTCAATTTAATGATTTTAATGTAATTAATGATTAAAATGTAGTATGAAAACGCAACAAATGTTAATAGCTTATAATGTTTAGCAATGTGATACCTATATAATTAGAGCATTTTTCTTTATCTCCTTTTTTATATATCGTTATGATTATAAAAGTTTAAAAAAATTCCTTTAATGGACGACTATGCTCACAATTTCATAGTGATATGTGTGTAAAATAACAGACGGCACCCTAAGACAGACTGTTTCGAGCTATTGGCTCTCTTCAGTTAGGGGTAGCCACCTGCGATTTCCATACACATCACTCGAGCTTATATACCAGCTCGGAAATAACATTAACACCAACAAATAATTGTGGTGCCTCCTGTAGGAATCAGACCGCACTATGCGGTTTCATCTGATTATCCAATACAGGATATACAAAATATAAAATAACAATGAAAAAATCCGGTCAATCGTCAGACCGTATAATTGATACACAAAAATATAAAATAAAACACATCGTGTTTTAATAATGTGAGTCTTCACAACTATAAAAGTTTAAAAAAATTCCTTTAATGGACGACTATGCTCACAATTTCATAGTCATATGTGTGTAAATCACAGATGGCACTCTAAGACAAACTGTTTCGAGCTATTGGCTCTCTTCAGTTAGGAGTAGCCGCCTGCGATTTCCATACACATCACTCGAGCTTATGTGTTTTATTTTATATTTTTGTGTATCAATTATACGGTCGGACGCTTGACCGGATTTTTTCATTGTTATTTTATATATCCTGTATTGGATAATCAGATGAAACCACATAGTACTGTCTGATTCCTACAGGAGGCACCACAATTATTTGTTGGTGTTAATGTTATTTCCGAGCTGGTATATAAGCTCGAGTGATGTGTATGGAAATCGCAGGCAGCTACCCCTAGCTGAAGAGAGCCAATAGCTCGAAATAGTCTGTCTTAGGGTGCCATCTGTGATTTACACACGTATCACTATGAAATTGTGAGCATAGTCGTCCATTAAAGGAATTTTTTTAAACTTTTATAGTTGTGAAGACTCGCATTATTAAAACACGATGTGTTTTATTTTATATTTTTGTGTATCAGTTATGATTATACATTCTCCCCATTCTGCAGGCATAATCTCCTCCCTCCATGCGTTAACTAATATATTATATAAATGTCGGCCAAGTTCGTCTCCTCCATACTTCATCACCTCCAACTATTGTGTCCCTTCCGGCAGCTTTCCCATTCTTAACTTTTTTAATAGTTTCCTTTACTTCTAGGTAGGTTGGTTCCTCTATATTTTCTATATTTATATCTATTTCTTCTGTGCTTATAATGTGTTGTGTTTCACCTCTTAATATGTTCTCAAAATATCGTTTCCAAATACGTTTTATCTCTTCCTCTCCATATTGTGTTACACCATTACTATTTTTGTAGCCTCTTGCTTTAATGCTGGTTTGATTTTTCTTTCTTTAATTTTTTGATAAAACTTCTTTGGATTTTTACTGTTGTACTCGTTCTGCAGTTTTTCTACCTTTTTATTTAACAAATCTTCTTTCTTCTGTTTACATAACTTGGTGGCTTCTCTTCTTAAGTCTTTATAGGTTTGTTTATCTTTTTCTACTTTGCCAGCTAACCATTTTAATCTTGCCTTATTCTTTGCGTCTATGACCCTTGCACATTCTTGATCAAATCAATCGTTGTTGTTGGTTTTATCTTATCTTTATACCCTATTACTTTTTCAGCGGTTTTTTGTATACTATCTTTTACTTTGTGCCATTGTTGTGTTATGCTGGTGTCTTGATTTATTTCCTGTTGTTGTAACGTTTGGGTAATCTCGTTTGTAAAATGTTGTCTAATTTCCTCATTATGTAGTGTGTTGCAGGTTTTACCTTCTGTTTGTCGTGCTTTTTCTCAGTCGATATTTTTTCTTTTATTTTAGCCATAACTAGATAGTGATCTGTGTCCCCATTAGCTCCACGATATGTTCTTACATCTTTTATACAGTTTTCTCTCTTTTTTGAGATAAGTATATGATCTATCTGACTATTGTGAGTTTGATCTGGGTGGGTCCATGTTATTTTCTGTCTTAAGGATGTTTAAATTTTGTACTACTTATTGATAAGTTAGCTGCCGCAGTTAGATTACACAGACGTATTCAATTATTGTTAGTAAATTCATCTATTGTTTGTTGTCCAGCTACTTCATTCCATATTTCTTCTTTTCCTATTTGTGCATTTAGGTCACCTAAGATAATTAACGTGTCATGTGCTGGAACCTTTCCTATTACCATTAGTAAATTCTCATAAAAAACTTCTTTATCAGAATCATCAGCAACTTCTGTTGGTGCATAGGTACATATAAATGTTGTATTAAAAATTTTACCTTTGATTCTTAGTAGTGCTATTCTTCCGTTGATTGGTTTAAGACACATAATATTTTTACGCAACTTGTTTGTCACTATAGAACCCACACCGTTACTTCCCTGCTTTTTCTCCCCACTATAGATTATAATAAAATTCTGTTTATTAAGTTCCCCAGAGCCCTCCCATCTAATTTCTTGTACTCCTGTGACATCAATCCTATATCTTATAATTTCACTTACCATTTCTTTTAATTTTCCTGGTTTTAACATAGTTTTAATGTTCCATGTAGCAACTTTAATAATGTCCTTTTTCTTTTTACTTTTAACTTTCACACAATTTTTATTTTTGTTTGCTTTACCTTCCTCAATAGTTATCCTTTTCATGTGCTGGTCCGTTATCATATCAACCTTTCTTTGACAGATTAGTTTTTTGCATGTGACATTACCATAAGTTGCAGTTTATCCTCTTTTTTTGTTCCATATATACTGGTTACTATTAATTGTGAGTTTCTGATAGCCAATCTTTACTTCTGATCCTGTCATTTTTTCTTGTTTTGCAGTATTTATTATTTTCTTTTGTATGTACATTTCTTTTCCAGTTAGTTCATTTTATATATTTTTCCCTTTAAGTTTGTTTTTGTTTATCATGATTTGGTGCTTCTGATTACCATTCTCTATTTTGGCCACTACTACTTTTCTATGTAGTATCTTACCTATCGAATAGCTCTCTAAAACATTAATATTTACTTTTAATTCTGTTTTTAAAAATGTTTGTATTTCCTCTTTCAACAGCATTTCCTCCTGAATTTTCCATCCTTTAATAACGATGTTATCTTTCTTCTTGTAATGTTCCTGATACTCCACCTTATCTTCCAGATATTCTAATCGTTGCTGTAAGCCCATCTTTTCAGTCTTCCATTTGGTTTCTTTCACTTTCCATTTAGCTTCCATTTTCTCTAACTCTTGCTTTAATTTAATGACTTCTTCTTGATTCTTCTTAAATCCATTTTTAATTCTTCATTACTTTTATTAATCTCTTTCTTAATGTCGTTTTTTATATTTTCTCTCATTTCTAATAGAATTTATATCTCCCCCTCAGATATACCTCAGACGTTTCTGTGTTTGTAGACTCATTCATGATTCTAGTTTATTACCTGTTTTATTGGGCGTATCTGTTACTGGGTTTTTTATTTGTCCACCTTTCACTGGTGACTTATTAACTTTCCTACTTTTTTGAAAAGCTTGTAATTGTTTCTTTAACTCTGTTTCCTCTTGGCTGTTATCATGTCTATTTCTTTTTCTATTTAAAAAGTCTTCTAGGGAATATTTCTGTGGCAATTTTACCAGATCTCAGGTGCAACTGCGTAAGCTTTTTATGTAGTTTCTAAGGTTGCTTTTAATAGTGGATATTGCAAGCAGTTAACTTGAATCAAAAGTTAAGTTGAGACCCGTTAAAAAAGAAGCAGTTATAAAAAAGCAAACGATTTTTAATTATGGGTATATAATTAAATAATTAGATACTATCTCGTTTTGATTTACTGAGAGCCTTTCATAGAAAACAAATACCTACTTGTTTTTGATAGATTCATTCGCTTAAGATGCAGGAGTCTTCTTTGCTGAAAAAATAGTGTAAGGATCTGACCACTTACGTATAGGAATAGCTCAAGAAAACTTCAATTCCTTATAAAACCACTTTAATAATAATAATAATAAAACATTTTTAATATTCTCTCTTAAGATACAAAACAAAATCAACTCATTTTACTTCAGTCTTCCATACGTGTAATATTTTTGTTATTGAGGGTATGTAACCTATCATTGTATAACCTTTTAGCATAACTTAATTGTTGTGAGACTGAATGTGCAAGATCCATAGAATCACAACGTATGCGGGGCTTTTTTATTGGATCCTGATAAACTAATGCAGCACTAGTTCCTGCTATACGCATTGTTATTTCAATATAATGCCTAATCTCTGAACCTTCCCTTAGAGTAACAGGTTGACATTGCAATAAATCACTACAAATTACAAAAATTTAACAATTTTTTTAATTTTGCAGAATAGTAAAAATACCTTAGATGTGTTTCAATCACAGTTGCTAAAGAATGACCATTGGTGCCAGCTACTACTCGAACACGTTCAGTAGAAACGATAACACGAAGATCTTCTGCACCACTTCTTAGTGACTCATATGCTACTAACTGTTCACTATAATTCCTATTAACATAAAATATTTTAGAAATATAATAATCAATACTTTCTACAAGCTAGGAAATACCTGTTATTCACCATATATAAATACTGTTGTCCCTGACTTTGTTTATAACTATAAAAAGGAAGAAGTCCTCCAGTTCCGACAATACAACGTGGTGGCCTCATACGTTCAGGTACCATTCTATTAGAACTATTTTAAAAACACATAAGTAAATATGTCAAGTTAATCATCTTTTGTAGATTACCTTCTGCTGGAATCTCGTACAGCTCTAGCCGTTTCTGAAGCTAAATCTAACACACCAACAACAGGTTTAGTAACAGCTCCAACTATGCCTTTACCGAATCCAGAAAATACACCCTGTATACCCTCATTAGTAGCACCTTCATAAACTTGTTTAAAAATCCCAGTGGCTCCGCCAAGGATTCCAAAACCCAATCCTTTAATGCCAGCAACAATATGATCTCCACTTTTACCACTCTCAACTTGTCTTATCCTTTGGCGCATCTCTTCATGTTCCTCATCCATAGCAACACGACCTAATCCATCAGAGAGGCTTTCGGTAACTTTGGCGGCCGAATTAGAAATACCATGAGTTACATTTTTCACTAAAGCACCTACAGAACCTTCATATATTAAACCTGACACACCTTCCGAAACATCATTCATAAAACCCAACGGATTTCCTAGGAAATCTGTGGATCCTAAAATAATCCCAGCTTGCCAGACTAGTTCCTAATTTATTAAAACAAAAATTAATGTAATGTATGTTACATGTTAAAAGCTTTTACTACATACATCTTTAAAATGTTTCATGATTGAATGGGAAAGTATCTGACTGGTTTCAAATAAATGTTTCCTAATAAACGGTTCAAGCTCGACAGCTGCATCTTCAAATTTAATGAAAGTGAATCCAAGTTTTCTTTTGATAAGCTGTAGTTGCGAGGGAAGTTTGTTTGCTGTTTTCATGCTCAGTCTTATCTGATCGGGTACTAACTGAATAACACCAAAGTAATATCTGAAATTATGAATTTTATTTGCATGAATTATGTAAATTTGACGCTATAGTATTATTGCATTTATTAACTTATCATTTTTTGGGTGATCTTTACAAAACTCTCGTAACTTATGTAACTAAGATTTTAAGTTTTGACAGATGATTTGTTTCTTTTTTTTGTTACATTGAGGTTAGAATAAACACATTGAAATGTTATAGGGCAATCCAGATTGCTGTTAAAGTATCAAGTTCCTGGAAGACAAACATAAGATAGATATAACCTCAAATGGTACCACAAATTGCTCTCTATTTATATAAAATATACATTAAAGTAAAAATTTAATGTTTAAATTACTAACACGCAAAACAGATATTTAAAAAATTTGATATTTTCAATTAACAAATTACATTAATATTTTTAATTATTATTTTTCAAACTAGAGTGCTTCAAAATGTTTGTTTGTCCTCCAGCGTCCCTTTAAACTAACCTGTTTTGGATTGACCTATTGATGAAGGTAGACTTATAAAAATTAAAATTACTAACATTAACTATTGTTTGAATCTCATTAGTGAGGGTGGTTCAAAGTTCTTGACCACATACAGCATCTCGGCAACCATAAGAAATAAAAAGGATAAGTGATGCAATCTTGATCGCCTTTTTTCAAGATATCTTTATTACAAACAAAAATTTACTATCATCTCTTTTGTCTTGTCACAACCTGCTTGTTATTAAACCTACAAGAAAAACTGTTTTGATATTATTAAGGCATTTTTTTTAGCAGAATTGGTGAGTGCTTGGGTCAGATTTTTATTTTGCCTATTTCTCATTTACAGCGTATGTTTTTAAATGGAAATCGTAGTAGTTTATGACATGATTAGAAATAGTATATTGTATTATTAGGAGTAAAAGCATCGCTTTTTGTAGCGAGTCTATAATGTTTGACAACTACCGACAAGTCACAAAAACTCTGTTTTAATCCAAAAAAGACAGACTATTTCTTTCTTCAAACAGTTTTTTTTTTTGTTATCTTTAATCAATTTTCTGCTATAACGAAAAAATAAAAGAAGATAACAAATCTTTGTTCCCTCTATTAAACCTATCTAGAAAAATTTAGACTGAGAAATTTGAGACTTTGATGCTCATTCTCTCCTATCCCTTATGATTATTGAGATGTTATGCGAACAACAAATTTAAATCACCCTGTATACTCAACCTTACTGTTATAATTACCTTTTCGCATGTGCAGCAGAGACTTCAGTTAATAGTTTTTGCGCTTCAAAATCACTCTCATCAACAGTATTCAGTAGTTCTTCTTCTTTCGAACCAGCTTTAAAGAATGCACACAATTTAAGTAATAGTTTTTCTTCTAGATTTATTGTCAGTTTCTTCAGTCGTACGATCAAATGCTAGTAAAAAAATTAAGTTAATTAGTATGTTTAAAAGTCCAGGTTATATCTATTACTTTAAAAATAACAGCATTTTCATTTGGTGTAGGTTGTATTTCGGCCGTTACCTCCAAAGCTGGCAGCTTATGATGAAATTCATCCATACTTCTAGCACTTGGCGGTGTTATGTACAGAAATACAGGCACTGGTGCATCGAATAACTAGAAATAAATCAAAAATCTTATTATAATCTGTTCATAGCCTTTTAGAGTAGATACAGTTGGCATTATGACATCAGTACAATCTGTAGTACAGCAAATTGTTACATCTGTAAGCACTTGAACTTTGAATTAAAAAAATGCTGTTTTATACGCTTATGATCCACATTAATTAAGTCAGCATGGGTTAATTCAAATTAATTTGGATAGTGTTATTAAAAAGATTAATGATTTTGGTGTAGTGAACACAATCAGCCACGCCAATATACATATATTCTGAAAGTACTTCGTAAAGAAGTCTATCGGCACTATGTTCATTCATTGCAAGTGATCCCAAAAAAAGTTAAAATTGTTCTAATTTTTAGGAATTTTCCAATTTAATAATGCAAAGCATTTTAGTATTTTAGACTTCAATATTCTCTGAAAGCTTGGTTTAATATTTGATAGTGAATTCGCATTTATGATTCAGCCTCCAGCATCCAATTTATTGCAATAATTCGTTTTTGTATTTACATATTTATATTTCGAAAATCCAAATTCACATAAATATGTGGTAGCAAAAAGCAACAACAAATAAAATACTTGTAATTAGACTGTGTTATTGTAGGAGAGTTTAAAGCTTTGCAAGTGGTATCCTTTTGTTATATTACAGGACATATAATTTCATATTGCAACCTTAAATTAATATAAGAATTTATTTCATGAAACGTAGTTTCATGAAATTATTGTACCTATCTTCCTAATATCGTCCCGCTATATAGTCTAATATTTCCCGCGGAACCCCAACTCTAAACTAAGTTCTAACTTTAAATCTACTTTTAACCTAACTTTTAACTGAAGAAATAAAATAACAATAAAATGATTATTCAAAGTTTCACAAGATTTATTAAAGATCCCCATAAGTCATGAAACAACTAATTAATATATGATACAGTTAGTCTTTCTGAGAATATTAGTGAAAACCGAACTTTTTTTATCGCACAAAATAAGCGAGACATAAGCATTTTAAAAAATCTTGATGACAAATTTTCTACCAATACAGGTCAGCCACCAGTGCAGTAAGGCGATGCTCTAGATCTGTATATGACATTATGTGCTATTAGCTTCCACATTATACATTGTACCGTTAGTTAGGTACTAGTTTTTATTTCTAAAATAATATGGCTGGAGAAATTAAACTTTACTGTTTTGAATACAAAAAAATTCTATAATAATATAATATCAATTATTTCTAAAATCAAATCAACCGCCGAATTATTGTTTTCGTATTTTAAAAACCAAATATTTGTCACAGACATATTCTGGTTGAAATTACTGAGATTAATTTGCTGCATTAAGGAGTCAAAAGCTTCATTTACATTTATTTTATTAGCCAACGTGATAATTGTGACAGAGTTTTGTAGTAAATTCCACATTGAAAAAATTTACTACATAGTTGTACTAAACTTTTATTAGGGAAATAATATGGCTGAAGAAATTACACTACTATACTATCTTGAATAAAAAAAGAATCCGAATATCAATTATTCCTAAAATTCAAGTGCAGAACTTCGATTTTTTGTCATCACTGTGTTTTTTATATTGTACCACACAACATTCATACGGATTCATACAAATTCATACTGATATGTGTATTTTGTTATTTAAAAAATACCATCAATCCAGGTCATACAAACCGATGACTACGCATAATAATGCAGTGTGTATGCAAGTGGGTTTCGATGCTGATTGGTAGTACCTACGTCATTACCCCACAGGTTTGACACTCTACAAGCATTTTTCTCGGTAACGATATGTATTATAAACAAACCGTTTTTTGACGAATTTCTTTAATTCTTGCCTATTAAAATGTTAAATAATCCAATGAGTGACCAATGACTTAAGGGGTCTTTAAGTATTTTATAAGCTGACAATTATTTCGACATGTAATGTCATTATCAAAGGTAAATATTAGAATGATAAACAAACATGTTGCTAAAGTGAAATACAAGTAATAGGTAGCTAAATACAATACATATATAAAAAATTAAATATCTAATACTTCCAGTAAAGGAGAATTACTGAGCTCAATTTATTCATTCATCAAAGGTACTGTGCATTTGTGTTTGTTGTTAGAAAAGTGTAAAAATTCAATGTTTTGGTTTGATTACATGTTCTTGGTATCCTATGTCAAAATTCTGAAGTGTTGCAGTGCATTATTTTTCTGAGTGGATGCACAATTTTCTAGTAAATATTAGAATGATAAACAAACACGTTGCTAAGGTTAAATACAAGTAATAGGTAGTTAGCTACCTATTAATTGTATTTAACCTTAGCAACATGTTAAATATTTAATTTTTTATATATGTATTGTATTTAGATACAATACATATATAAAAAATTAAATATCTAATACTTCCAGCAAAGGAGAATTATTGAGCTCAATTTGTTCATTCATCAAAGGTGTTTGTATACTTCAAATGCTTCTAAAATGTCTAATTTGTGTTTGTTGTTACAAAAGTGTAAAAATTCTATGTTGTTTAGAGGTTTCATTACATGTTCTTGGTATCCTATGTCAAAATTCTAAAGTGTATTATTTTTCTGAGTGGATGCACAATTTTTTAGTCAAATTGAATTTTCCAAAATTTAGTACATCGGAAGTTTGATATACCTAGTTATAATTTTTTTGATATCTCCAGAAAAAAGAAAAGTATTTAAATTAAATCTGGTAATTAAGTGTTTGACAAAATTCTGCATTATTGGCAGCGATTCTTTAAGAATCATCAGAGGCTAGAATTAGGGTTGAAGAAACTGGTATTCTATATCTCTAAAACCATACATTTTTGAATAAACCTTTACGAAAACTCTTTCTACTGTTTTAATGAGTATTACACGTCTGTTAAGTAGAGACACTTATTTTTTTTACTAAAATTTAGCAAATAAAAAATAATCTATCAAAGTTGCAAAGGCTTCTTGGATTATAAGTGTATCTTCATAGGTCACTTGATATGCTACAATTGAGAACAGATAATAACAAACATTAAAAAGTAGCTTGAGAGCTAGAGAAACTTTTTCAACATTTCCCACTATGCAAGAAACGTCACAATCCATTTAAACGACTTTCTTTTTAGGTTAAAAAAAATAACGTTTTAATATGTAATACTGTTAACATCCACTCAACTTGTGATTAGCACTTCTAATACTGGAAGTTTATATAACGTTATTCCTGAAAGTGTCAGAAACGAACCTTATAGTCAGTTTCTGCAACTTCTTTTATTTAGACTAAGAAATAACGTTTTTGTACGTAAGAATTTTAACTTCCACATAACTTTGAATAAGCACTTTTAATATTGGAAGTGTACATAACGTTGTAACTAAAAGCTAAAAGCTTTAGTAACGAAACGCAAGAATCCGTTTACAGGACTTCCTTTATAGTCTAATACATAACTTTTACATAAATAACTTCTAATAACAATGTTATAATCTAATAACAATTCATGTTTTATTAAGATAGACATAAAATATGCAGGTCATGGATAAGCCAGTAGGATCCGTAGGGCTGTAGAAAGATTTTTCTGGAACTATTACCCATCTGGCTACCATTTGTGTTAAAGAGCTTACTTTTTAAAATGACCATTTATTGATTGTCCAGTCTTTTTTGATCTGCAAACTGTGAACGAAAACGAACGTAAGCTCCCTCAAATTGATTGAAAAATGAATTCTTCTAGTAAAAATGTAAGTACACTTTGATTATATCATACAAATTACCAAAATAAAAATTCCAGGTGATAAGTATATTAAAAATTGTAAAGTTATTATTTTAAATTTCAGAAACCATGCATACTCGTAGTTATATGTACTTTTATAGCACTATTTTAATTATAGAGCACTATTTTAATTGTTGAATTTTGAAAGATGCACACTGTTATTACAATTTATTGTGACATCTCCTTGTTGCCTATTTATAAATAATCATAAACTGTGTTTTATTCTGGTTAACAATTTATTTTCAACAGCTGGAGCTATTGTGTAAATATCATTTTAAATCGATTTGTAGTAAAACATGGATTTGACTTTTTAAATAAAATGACAGATGCACTTCAATTTAATTTATTTTTGCACTTTAAACATAATTAATTGTGATAATGTTTCTCTTTCAGAAACATTGTGCTAGGCAGAAATTAATTTCTACAGTATCGAAAAGGCATGGCAGAAGAATACTGCTTCAGGAAATGTTAGCAAACAAAATCAACCCTACGATTAATACTAGTGGCTCACAAACTGAACATAATGAAAATTCTAGAATGGATGAGACTTCTTTAACTTCAACAACATCATATATTACTGATAATCCTAAACCTATGACAAGCAGAATGTTTATATATCACATAGTACCTGATAGCCCTCTTATAGCTAAGTCAAATGATATAATTTTATGCAATTCGCATCTAACAGTAACGATTTTATTAACAAACTATCAATGGGCTATCAAGTACAAAACTTCACACAACCAGTTTAATGATTTATTGATAATTTTATGTGACCACTGTAAAAATTGCAAGCATGTGTTTTACTATATGACTGTTGCACCTTGTTAAAAACAAATTATTTGAATGTTAGACCAATTGACATACTGGCTCCAGGAAAATATTTCCATTTCAGGTTAGAGTCTGGTACACGCTACATATTCAAATTGAAAAACTTAATTACTTATGAAAGAGTTCAAATAGTCAATTCTGGCCCATTCTTAGTTCCATAGAAGATAAAAATCTGTCAAACCCAATTTTTAATTGGTGTATATCACAGTTTTACAATGCCTAGTGAAAGTAACGTATTTTTAAAAAGATTTATCGACAAATTTCAGAATATAAAGGAAAAATCAGGAATTGTTGTTAGGTTACGGGCTTCCGAAAATTATCAACGATACAAAATGAAACCCGTACCTTTCGACAACAATAAGTGGACTGTATTTCGAAAACGATAAATTAAAGGGTAATAAAAGGATTTATAATGTTAATGATATAAACCCATAAAGAGACTTACCTTAAATGGTAATGTTTCGGCAATCTCTCAATCAAATTCTCCCGGTTTCCCAAATTTACCCCAATTTCTAATATTTGGGGCCCCAAACGATGTCCAAAAGAATGATTATAATCCCGTCGCCCAAATCGAAGGTTATTTTCCAATTATTTTCCAAATACTAAATCCTTTTATCACCTTCACGGAGGTTCCAAAACACTCACAAATGAATCATGGTAAATTATAGATAATACAATAATACAACAACAATACGATAATACAATAATAAATTATAGATAATACAAATAATTAAATTACTTTTTTAAGATCAAATAGCGATAAACTAAAACCCGTTCAAAATTAAATCCAATTTTAAATTATTATGAAAAGGCGATTCGAAAGCAATTGTTATATTTTGTTTTCGCGGCAAACTATCTTTTCATATAAAATGGTGGCATGAATGATCGTGCTTGACTGTCATTGCTCATTGCATAAACATACCGCCCACCGTAAAATAGATATTTTACCGTATTAACATACGAATTACATTGACAAATAATTAATGCAAAACCTTATAATAGTTGAACCAAGAACCAAGCATTGATAAAAAAATATATATATATACCTATTATACACATTTATGTAAAGATTTATTCATTATTCATTTCAACTTAAAACTATTGTATTATTTCAATTTCATTTCAATTAATACAGATTTCTTTAAAATGTGTAAAAATACAACATGTAGATATTTATTGTAATATTTATATTTATTTATATTAATAATAATAATAAACGAACCAACTACGATAAAATCAATCCAACCATTAACTGACAAACTAACGAACAAAAACCACGAAACTAACTAATCCAATGAACCAATCAATGATCTCCAAAGAAGACTGACGAGATGTCTCGGAAAGAGACTCAAAATTCTAATAAGAGGGCCGAAAACGAAATGAGTATTCTAACAATGGGCCGAAAACGAAACGAATCGAATTATTGAAAGGGCAAGGGATGCAGTTTCATCACTGGTTTCTTATAAACACTATTCGATGTACAAAAAGTTACTACACGTATATGATATGAACGAAGAAGTTGTCCCAATGTAAAAACACCTTTAATTCTTCCCCTCCTTCGATAAATTAAAATGAATCTCAAACAATATCTGAAAATTCGAAATAATTTAGATAGGGAAGAGATAGATTAATGAAACGAAATTGTCATAAGCCGATAACCAATTCAGACCCGCCCACCATAAGGGATGGTCCTCTAATTGGAATGGAGTACCACCTCTTGAAGTACAATCAGCAGGGTTATCTGAAGAAACGACATAGTTCCAATGGTTACTTGGTAAATGTCCTTGGATCAGGGTGACTCGATTGGCCACAAATGTCTTCCAAGTATATGACGGTGATTGAAGCCAAGAGAGTACTACTTGAAAATCTGACCAAGCGAATATTTGTGAAAAGTTAAAACCAGAGAAAACTTCAAGTGTATAATGGATTAGTTGTGATAATAGAACAGCCGCACACAGCTCTAATCTTGGAATCGAAAGATTCTTTAACGGTGCAACTCTAGTTCTTCCAATAACAAATCTAGTAGTAGCGTTTCCATCTAAGGAGACGACTCGAAAGTAGCAGCGTAAGCAATTTCGCTACTATCACAAAAGCCATGAATTTCTATCTTGTCGGAATCTTTAAATGCAAAACCAACGATCAATAGAAATCTTTTTTAGGGTGGGTAACTCAGCTTGGTACGTATGCCATATTTGAACAATCTCAACGGGAGCTAAATAGCCCATAGGATCAAAAATCCGAACCAATTCTGAAAGAATAGAGCGTTTTGAACAAATCTTCGATTGCGGCAAAATACTAAACGAGAAACAATCCTGAGCCGGTATCCATTTTAAACCAAGAATTTTTAAGAAGGATGGCTCATCTTTATCGAAAGAAATTGATTGTTGATGTGAAGCCGTCACTTCTTGCAAAACCTTGGGTTCATTACTCACGAACTTTTTTAATTCAAAGCCTCCCTGGCATAGTAGATCAATTAAATCACTTGCCAAACGACTTGTCTCAATTATAGAAGAACTCCCTGTAACTATATCATCTACGAAAATATCAGATTGCAGAACAGCAGTAGCACGAGGAAAATCCGATGCTTCATCACTGGCCAACTGCTTGATACAACGAAGTGCTTGGAAGGGTGCAGAAGCAACTCCAAAAGTAACTCGATTCATTCGATAGACTCGTATCTCTTCATCTAAGTGGAAAAGGAAGCAAGCATAAGTTAGAGAAGTACAGACCAATTTCACGATTAAATGTGACTTATAAAGTTCTGGCAAACTTAATCAAAACAAGACTGCAAGAAGAAACGGAACAAAAAAATAGGCCAATATCAAGCTGGTTTTAGAAGAGGTAAATCAGTGGTCGACCATATATTCGTAATAAAACAAATCCAAGAAAAATGCGATAGGAAAGGGGTTTAAGTGCATTGTCTGTTCCTAGATCTTAAGCAGGCTTACGACCGACTAGATAGGAGAGCAATATATGACGCGATGAGATACCTACAGTTACCAGAAGAATTAATAAAGTTAGTAAAAATGACGCTGGGAAATACTGTTAATACGATTTGATTTGATGGAAGGTTATCAAGACAATTTCGCAGTAATATGGGTCTAAGACAGAGCGATCCGACCTCAACCCTCCTCTTCAACATGGTCCTAGAGATGATCTTAAGTAAAAGTAAAATAAGTTTGGAAAGTAATATATTACAACATTCTTGTCAATGTTTAGCTTATGCGGACGATTTAGTGCTTTTATCAAGGACAAGAGAGGAACTAAAAACAATGGTAAAGGAATTGGAGAAATTTTTAATTGAAGTAGGGTTGGAAATTAATCAGCACAAGTCTAAATATCTAGTATTAGAGAAACAGAAACAGGAAGAGGCTTTACAGTGCAAGAGTGATTGTGTGAACAGAATTTACCAGTTTGAGTAGGTGAATAGTGTGGTGTACCTAGGTGCCGAAATCAACAGTGACGGAAACAATCAAAGTGAAATTGACAGAAGAATTGCAGCAGGATCAAGGTGTCTAGGTAAATACAGAAAATTATTTCGCGAAAAGGATTTATCAAATGCAGCTAAGGTGAAAATTTATAAAACCATCATAAGACCTACAGTGACATATGCTAGTGAAGTATGGGTGACAACACAACAGTGCGTAAAGAAGTGAGAAGTATGGGAACAGAAAGTCCTCCGAACAATATTCAAAGGCATTAAAGAAGAAGATGGATGGAGAAGAAGGACGAACGCGGAGTTGATCGAAGTCTTTAAAGATGTAGGAATAAAAACTATTGTCGATCAGAACAAATTACGATGGTTTGGACATATAACAAGATTACCAAAAGACCAGCTAACAAAAAAGATGTATCAGTTGCAGTTGGGTGGACGAAATAGAAGGGGCAGACCAAAGAAAACCTGGTGGGAACTGGTGGAAGAAGATATACACTACTATGAGATAGACAATTGGCAAACGCTTACTTACAACAGGAAGGAATGGAAGAAGAAGATTTTAGCCATAGGCCTTTAGGCCTGAAGTGCTATTATATATATTCATAGCGACGTGTAGTTTGGTGGTGGTGTTATCTAATTTCACCACCCTATGATGCGGAATATAAAATGCATTATTGCTGTATTTTTTTCAACTAGCGACATGTGACCAGATTCGATATAATCTTGCATTACATTTCGGTATTTTGCATAGAAATTAGGATTTTTTATCAAGCGTGATTCTAACAATCTTAAACACCGTAACACAACATTGTAACTATTTCCGAATACTGGTGGACAATTATCTTTAAAGGGTAAAGCCACTGTGAATATACCATTCGAATCCCTTTCATGGGTTTGTACAAAATGTTTTTCGCAAGGATCTGTATAACTAATGAGATCTGGAAATCTGTCTAATAACCAAAAATTCTCTATTTTCGTGTCTAACTCGACCTCAGTGAACAAACATGAAGGTTCTTTCATTCACCCTTCCGATCAACACGTAACCGAAAATAGTATTTAGAGCCGGCCGCTTCATGAGTTCCCTTGCCGGACACAATATTTCCTAAAAGAATGTATGGAAACAGATCTGCACCTATTAATTTACTATTTTTTATTTATTTATTATTATTATTTTTTATTTATTTTTTCTACAGCCTTGGTAGTGTAATGTCTGGCGTGCCGGACTTTCACCCAGGCGGCCCGGGTTCGATTCCCGGTCCCGGCAGATCTGGTTAAGGTTTTCTGCAGTTTCCCTTAGCTGTGACACAAATGTGGGATTTGCGCTGTTCCATCTGTAAGTCGGCTGCAGCCGCACATAGGGCCTACGTAATAATAATAATCGCCCCCTCCCTCCCGCACAAGCTTATAGCTTCTGGGGCCTGGTTTCCAGGTTATGGGTTGTAGCAATTATTATTATTATTATTAATAAATCAATGGGACCCCTTTCGAAAAATGACGGATCGGCTAATGTCAAATTACGTATATGTGTGACTAGGTTGTAATCCTTTAATGGATAAAGACAAATGGCTTCTAGGTAATCCTAATCGTTGCACGCATTTCTCAGTTATAAAATTGACTTGCGACCCACAATCGATGAGGACTCGAATTGGAATTAATCTATTGCTCTTATCTAGTACATGAACGATGGCAGTTCCCAGTAATACTGTATGGTCAGACCGGACCATCCCAGTGAAGACAGACCTGCTCACCGTAGCTGAAGCAGGAACAACTTTGTTTATCTCGGAGAGCTTTTTGAACGCATTACTAAATCATCACCTGAAGGTACATAGGTAACCTGTTCTTTCAAGGTTTTATTGAAATGTAAAAGGGTATGATGATTTCGTTTGCATATCTTAAGGGTATGTGAACTAGCAAAACACAATAGACACCTTTTCTGTTCCTTGAGAAGCTGAGATCGTTCCACCAGGCTCAGATCCCGAAAGGATGGACACAAGTGTAAACTATGTTGATCCTGACATACAGGACAATTATTTAGAGGATTCGCTAAATATAAATGCGAAATCTCCCGTTTCTCCAGTGTAGATGGTTTAGCTCTACCTCCCTGGAATTTAGTCGACGACAATTGCAAATTGTCCAGTGCTAGACTATGCTTCTTTAAAAATTCAATTAAATAATCAATGGACGGAATATCATCCTTAGACTCAATTAGCGACAGTTCAAAGTTTTCACGAGTATTGGAATCCAACTTCCTCAGCAACAAATTGACCAGCATCAGATTAATCTGATCTGCGGCATCATTCAACATAATTGAAATGATTCCCAATTAGCAACGAATTGATCCAGCACTAATTTCAAAGCCCCTGATGACCTCTCTTCAACTATTGGTAGCTTATATAGGTTCTTAAAATAAATATCTGCAATCAACCTTCGATTATAATAACGTTCTTGAAGTACTTTTAATGCAATTTCATAATTAGGTCCGGATACTTTTAAGTTCCTAACCAAAGCTAACGCTTCACCCTCCAAGTGGTTTTTTAGATAATAAAAGCGTTAAACATTGGAGTCTTATTTTTATGAATTACCTCAGTAAATAGCTCCAAAAAAGTAGGGAATTCTTCAACATTACCAGAAAAAATCAACAACTTGACGTGAGGTAATTTTAAACGTGGCTCATTAGAAGCTAAATTCAACTCCCCTACATTAGCGTTTACTAAAGGTTTCGGATGGATCATCTCTTCGAACATTCTCTTGATTTTTCGTTCTTTTGAACGAATAGAATATACTAGTGAGTCAAAATTATCTAAAATTTCATAATATTTATCTGACTGTTCACTAGTAGATATGCTAGGAGGGTTTGGCGGCAATCCTTATGGAAATTAACATGGGAAATCGCTAAGGTCCAAAGTAGTAATTTTTGGTCAATCTCAAGGTCATCCGCGATCTAGCGTGTGACCTCACCGCACTTGCGTTATGCGCGGTCCAGCTTAACTCTCATTAAATTGGAATGTATGTGTAGGAGAGAAATACTAAGATTCTTCTTAAATGATACATGATAATTATATTACAATACAATATGGTTTATTCAACTATTTTCACAATACATAGCATATACAATTTTAGATTTGGATAATTACACAGTGATTAATTTAATTCGCGCATGCATATGAGATATAAAAAATGAGCTAGGCAAATGAGAGATGAGATATGCAAATGATACCGTGAATTAATTTAATCACTGTGTAATTATCCAAATCTAAAATTGTATATGCTATGCATTGTGAAAATAGTTGAATAAACCATATTGTATTGTAATATATCATGTTGTATCATTTAAAAAGGATCTTAGTATCTCTCTCCTACACATACATTCCAATTTAATGAGAGTTACGCTGGACCGCGCATAACGCAAGTGCGGTGAGGTCACACGCTAGATCGCGGATGACATTGACCAAAAATTACTACTTTGGACCTTAGCGATTTCCCATGTTAATTTCCATAAGGATTGCCGCCGAACCCTTATAGCATATCTACTTTCACTAACGTCAGCTAGATATGCAGTTTGACAATTGTTGAATTCGAATAAAAGTTTGTTCAAGTCTTCCGCGCGGACTATACAATTTTCTAATTCATCTTCATTTTTTGACGATTCGGCATTGAGCATTAAAGTTAATAGTCTAGCGAATTTCTTCTGACTACGTTCCATGTTTTCATTAGACATGCTGAAATTAGTAATATAATTAACAATGTAGTATATGTCAACGAAAATTAATAAAAAGCTTCCTTTTTACGTAAACTTTTGTTACAGAGATGGGAGGGTTTTAGTGATTAAAGAAACTCATAAACCAATAATAATAATAAAATAAATAAAACACATAAATAAACGTTTGCAAGTCTATTCAGGAAAGCGCATGTAATTAATTTAAAAGAGACAATTACTGAAATATATTGAACTGAAATTACAAACTAAAGTAGCTAACCTGAACAATAAGGAGTAATATACTTAAAATCGTTTAAATTGTTAAAAAAAGGGGGGAAGAGGATGGCTATTTCCTAGGGCGTTGACTGGTCCGTTCCTGTAATAAAAGATAAACAGCATGAGACCACGTCTCAGTAAGTATTGACTCATGCACTAACTACCCTTTTGTTTCTGTACGTAAGCTCATCTTTGTACATGCACCATACAACTGCATGTTAAAAACACTAATAATGGTGTCACACAAAATAACATTACATTGGCGTTGGTCCTGGCTCGACACTGACAAACCTCCGTACACAAAGGACCAAAATGTGAATGAGACGCAACCATCCACCGTCAATGTTCTTAAAACAAGGACCAGATAAACGCAAAGCGTTATCCCATCACTTTGTGCACAGAGAGCAAAATATGCGAATGAGACGCTAACCATTCGCCGCCAATATTCCTAAAAATAAAGGCCAGGTAAACGCAAAGCATTACCCTTCAATTCGAACCTGTCCGCATAGGTCGTATGTAAACATACCCCTACCGACGGTGGGTCGCCACTCCCACGGACACTCAAATAAATGACACCAACTAGGGACTCGTTAACTGGCAAAGCAATATCATTCGCAACATATTTATGCAATTCAAGAATTCATATTATCAACTAATATCTGCATCATTCAGTTAACCTGCCCCTACTGACTTACGAAGTCATGCACCATTACAAATCAAAGCTAACAAAGAATCATTACACACAAACCAACACTTACTGATTAATTTCTTTAACACAATAATAAAGCACAAGCTCACACATTCACTTCTCTTGACCTTGCTATACTGCACTCTGAAACAAACTGAATTCTGGACCGATAAACAAACATCTACCCTAAATTAGTAGAATTCTTAGAAATTTGGCTTTCTTCGGTTAAGAGTCTGGACCGGAACAAATTGCTTCTTTTCCATTTACTAAAATGTATCGTTATTTTTGGTATTGTTAGAATGCAACGTAACACTTTATTGATGTTTGACAGTCAAACTGTTAATTATTTTCAATACTCTTCTTTCCACTACTACAAGGTTATGTCAAATTTAAAACTTTGACAATTAAATTACGATTGACGCAAGTTAAAAACAGCCAACCTTTCGACGACAATAAGTGGACTGTATTTCAAAAACGATAAATTAAAGGATTTATAATGTTAATGATATAAACCCATCAAGGGACCTACCTTAAATGGTAATGTTTCGGCAATCTCTCAATCAAATTCTCCCGGTTTCCCAAATTTACCCCAATTTCTAATATTTGGGGCCCCAAACGATGTCCGAAAGAATGATTATAATCCCGTCGCCCAAATCGAAGGTTATTTTCCAAATACTAAATCCTTTTATCACCTTCACGGAAGTTCCACAAAACACTCACAAATGAATCATGGTAAATTATAGATAATACAAATAATTAAATTACTTTTTTAAGATCAAATATCGATAAACTAAAACCCGTTCAAAATTAAATCCAATTTTAAATTATTATGAAAAGGTGATTCGAAAGCAATTCTTATATTTTGTTTTCGCGGCAAACTATCTTTTTATATAAAATGGCGGCGTGAACGATCGTGCTTGACTGTCATTGCTCATTGCATAAACAGTTATTCATTTTAATAAATATACTATTAATATAAATAAAATTATTCATAATGCTCCTGCAAAGGCATTTATTTTCAACATAAAAAATCAATGCTTACAATAGTTGTACAAAGCATAAAGTTGACGAATGACATTTAGAGAGATCACTTCATCATTAAGAACTAATGAGGGATTTCTTACTATATTGATGATTATACAACTCATAATAAAATTAGCCAATAGTAGTTGCGAATTATCCTAGTTACCACATATAGATAAGTGAATATACGCTTCACGACGTTGTATAATCGTTTCGGTATTTCCAAGCCTGCAACACTATTGGTTCAAGCAATCGTTGTCAGAGTAACAATTATTTTGAAGTCATCGACATACCTGTGCATGCAATAAATTAAATTAATCTGTCAAAAAAGTGGTATTCGATACGATTATATAAAAATAATAGTTGATTCTAAATTTTATTTGTTATATAATCGTATCGAATACCACTAGAGCAACCGAAAATAATCTTATACCTACCTCGCGACACGACGTATTCCTTAAAACACCACTCCAGCTACGCTGTCGTGGTGTTTCGCAGAATACGTCTCGTCGCTCGGTAGGTATAATCGATTATTTTCGTTTGCTCTCGTGGTATTAAAACTGAATATTTCATAAAAATAATACTATATTGACGCAGCTGGGAATTGGTTTAGTCACACATATGTACTTGTTTGAACTTATATGTATCTAGTATGTTTAGGTGTGATGAAACATTTGATTATTTTTTGGGTAAAGGGAAACAGGGAAGTTAGAATGACTAGAATAAAATTATCAAACGTATGCGAACAATTAAAGGGATTTAGAAATTATATGCCAAAAGAATTTAATTGCCTTCCACGATCAATTTTAGAAATTGATCGTATTAAGGCAACAGAAATAAGGCAATTTTTATTATATATTGCCCCAATTGTGTAAAAGGAAATTTAAGTTCAGATGAGTTTAATCATTTCTTAAGCCTTCGTTGTGCCATTAGTATTTTATTCTATGAAACTTTAATATCTAATTCATATGGAAGATTTGTCGCCTTGCTGATAGTCGTTTCTCAGTAGC
Source organism: Agrypnus murinus (assembly GCA_929113105.1). Taxonomy (NCBI): domain Eukaryota; kingdom Metazoa; phylum Arthropoda; class Insecta; order Coleoptera; family Elateridae; genus Agrypnus; species Agrypnus murinus. The sequence goes on along the minus strand of OV816030.1, from coordinate 134,349,282 downwards.
TCAGTTGGTAGAGATACCACTTAGACAGTGGAGAGTTCTGGATTTCGATTCCCAGCCAAGACGATATATTTTTCTATATGAAATACATAAAAACTTTCAAGTGAAGGTTCATTCAATGGTTCCTCTGTAAAAATCTTTAATTTTTACAAGTTTCTAGTTTGAATTAAATGTTGTTTATGATATCAATTGAAAGCTAAAATTTTGAAGATTTTAATGAGATCTTTGTTATAAACTGTAATCTCATGTAAACTGTGATAAAAGCGAGTTTGCAATAAAGTGTAAATGTGAATTTGTTAAGCTTATGATAAAGATTGATAGGAAGATCAGTTTTTGAACTAGAAAACACAGGTCAAGACTTAATATTTTATAAAATCTTAACTGAATAAATTTATTATTATGGAGTGCATTAAATGTAAAATTAAGAATTCTACAGCAGTTATCTTTTGTGATGGGTGTGAAAGACCTGTCCATAGAGAGTCTTCAGATCTTAATTCATCTGAATTAAAAGTCATGGATTTAAAAGGTAAGTGTTCTCTGAAATTTTACTGTAATGATTGCAGCGAAGGGGTGCGCTTGGTACCTAAACTTATTAAAAAAATCGAGGAAATGAGTATTGAAGTTAATAAGCTGAAAAATTCTATATCTGTACCAACTCAGATTTGTGAAGAAAAGGTGTTAAGTGAAATTTTTGAAAGGCAGAGACGGATGAATAATGTAATGATTTTCAATATGCCTGAAGATTCACATGATGATAAGGAAACTGCAAAGGCTATAATTAAATCAGTAGTTAAAGAAGATTTGAATATAATTGAAATGGTTCGACTGGGAAAGAACAAAAATGGAGCGAGAGCGTTACGAGTTACATTTTATAATTAAGATGAAGCTATGAAGCTAATAAGGGGCCCAAAACATGTTTTAAAGGAAAAAAGATTTTTGTTAGTGCGGATCTTACATCATAACAAGCTCAGCATCTACAGGGATTAAGAGAAGAACTAACTTTGAGAAAAGAGAAGGGTGAAGAAGGTCTGTTTATAAAATTCAATAAAGGTGTCCCTTTTATTAAATCTTCAAAAAACTAAGCAAGAATCTCAATTCTAGAAAGCAACTAGTTTCTGTTTATTATAAGAATGTTGGGGGTCTTTGGACAAAACTTTCTTCTCTGCAGCAATCTACATTATGTTCGGGCTATGATGTTTTAGTGCTAGTTGAAACTTGGTTAAACCAAACGTTTAGCAACAGTGAATTAGGTTTGGAAGGATATGAGGTTTTCAGATTCGATCATGATTTCACCAATTCGTTAAAAACTCGTGGTAGTGGTATTTTAATAGCAATTAAAAGTAGCTTGTCTCCTAGTTTAATTAATCATGCTATTAATAATGTTGAGCAACTTTATGTTAAGTTACCTTGTAAAGAGTCTAATTTAATAATAGGCGGAGTTTACATACCTCCATCGTCTGATATTGATATATATGATCTCCATGTTAATACAGTCAATTACATATTTGAGAATCGCCCAAATTGTCAAATGATTCTGTGTGGTGATTACAATTTACCTCTTGCGAGTTGGTTTAATGATGAACTGGGTTTAAATGTTGACTGTCCAGAGAATTATCCAGCTTTATCGCTAGCAGGTAGTTATAGCTACCACAACTTATTTCAAATTAATACTATCCCAAATAGCAGAAATACCTTTCTGGACCTAATGTTTTCTACTTTAAATGAAATACAGGTTATGGAAGCTGCTGACAAATTGTTTCCTAACAGCATACACCACACTGCAACTTGTTTTGACATTAATCTTAAACTTTATAAACAATTACAGTATGAAGAATTTAATTATGATTTTAAAAATGCCAATTACTGGTACATAAATAACTTTTTTGCAGGTATTGACTGGTATTCTCTTTTACTCAAGGAAATAGATGTTAATATAGCTATATCTAAATTTTATGGTATATTGTATACTGCCATCGAAAATTTTGTACCATTAAAAAAGTTTAGAACATCAATTTCCCAAATTGGTTTAGTGCAGAACTTAGAAGATTGATTGTAGAAAAGAAGTTAGAGCATAAAAAGTACAAACAATATGGTAGCAGGCAAGCTTATGAGCGTTTTTCATTTCTTAGGGAAAAATGTAAGAATCTAACTGATCAGTGTTATAAAACAACAATATTAACAAAATTCAAGCCAATATTAGTGAGAATCCTAATACTTTTTGGAAATTCGTGAATAATAAAAAACGAAAAGCGTTTGAATTACCCTCTCAACTTTTTTACAACAATGAAACAGCTGCTAATAATGATGGCATAGTAAATTTATTTGCATCGTACTTTTCAACAGTATATACTGACATTAATGTTAATCAAATACCAATATTTTCTTTTACAAATACAGTAGAAGTTAATAACTACCATATTAAATCTTCAGAAATAATTGGTCATATTATGGTCCTACCGATAAAATTCTCTCATGGACCTGATGGAATTCCGTTAGCTTTTTTAAAAAACTGTCTATTTACATTAGTGCAACCAATTCAACAATTATTTAATCTGTCCTTAAGTACGGGAGTTTTCCCTGACTACTGGAAACACAGTTTTTTAAAACTGATATATAACACAGGTATTCTTGAGGATGTAACAAACTACAGAGCTGTATGTAATCAATCGGAACTTCCTAAATTATTGGATTATTTTGTCAATAAAAAACTTTCTTGGGACTGCAAAAATATAATTATTGAAGAGCAACATGGTTTTTCTCAGGGTAGGTCCACATGTACTAATCTTCTATTGTATGAACAATATATCGTTAAAGCTTTGGAAAATCGGTTACCAGTTGATTCTATATATACTGATTTCTCCAAAGCATTTGATAGAGTCAATCACAATTTATTATTAGTTAAACTGAGAGAACTGGGAATAGGAGGGAATATTTTGAAATGGCTAACTTACTGGAAGGATTCAATATGTGAAATGTGCTAATTCAATCTCAGTTCCCATACTTGTTCCTTCTGGGGTACCACAAGGCTCCCATATTGGACCACTGTTATTTAATTTATTCATAAATGATTTGAAAGAAGTTATTCATTACAGTGAGATACTATTTTTTGCAGACGATTTGAAAGTATTTAGATCTATTAGCAATAAACAGGAAGCAGAGTTACTACAAAGAGATCTTGTTACTTTAACTCAATGGTGTGAGGTAAATGTTTTATGTTTAAATATAAATAAATGTAATGAAATGACCTTTTCTAGAATTAGTAACGTTTTCATTTTTCCCTATAATATTAGTGGGATAATTTTAACGAGAAAAGAAAATATCAAGGATTTGGGGGTTGTGTTCGATGGAAAATTATCGTTTAATTTTCATATGAGTGAAATTGCATCTAAATCTTTAAAAATCTTAGGTTTTATTAAAAGAACAACAAATTTATTTTCTGCTTTTTCTGTTAAACTGTTATATTGTTCTTTAGTTAGATCAATTTTAGAATATAATTCGGTAATCTGGTGTCCTATGTATAACTTTAACATTGAAATGATTGAATCTGTTCAACATAAGTTCGCATGATACTGTAGTTATAAGTTGGGTTTTACATACGATAGTTATCATTATTATCAAGTATTAAATGTGCTTAATCTTGTCTCCTTAGAAAGTCGTAGAGTTAGTGCTGATCTATGTTTTTTACACAAAATTTTGAATGGTAGAATTAATAATTCAAAAATCATAGAATTAGTAAAATTTAATGTTACAGAGAGGCGAACTCGAAATTCCGATATGTTTAAAATACCTTTTCTTTATACAAATTATGGCCAGAAGGAACCTATAACTAGAATGATGAAATTAGCTAACAAGTACGAATCCAAATTAGAATTATTTGATTCATCCATTCAATCTTTTAAGGATTCATTAAAAAATAACAAATATGTATTACCTATTGTTAGATTATAAGTTATAAATCAAAAGACTTTCTGTACGCGTCTTCACTTTGTACTACATTATTTACTATAAAATGGCATTGCCGTAAATAAATAAATAAATAAATATATGAATTTACATTCAAAATACAATTTAAATACCTATTTGTATACGTTTAATTAGATTTATAGAATAATTTATATTTCAATTACAAATTACGTAATTCTTTGTTTTCCCCAAAAATCTTTTAACTAACAAAAAAATTACACTAATTTTAAATTTTGCTTTTGCCAAATGCAGATAATTGTTTTAGTCTATCCACTTTGAAATTAATTGGTAAATAAATAGTATTAAACTAACAAGTTTTTCTAACTACCAAATGCGACGTTGCAAAAAGTTTCTATCAAAAAGTGCCTGTGACTACTACAACATATCTCTTAATAACTTCTGAAGAGTAAGTTTCACGCACCTTAAAAACGGAAGTTAGTGAGACTTCTTGATGTATCATTTAAAGCACATTAAAAATAGGACGTCACTAAAATGTCTTCCGGTTTCCGTTAAAATAACTTTCCAAAAATCTGATGTGGGGAACGTCACATTTCAAACATCATAATAACTTTTCGGTCGCACCGAAAAAGCTGTTTAAATCTATTTGGCCATCATAAAAAGCTAATCGACAACTAATACGATAAGACTCCTAATTTAAATTCCTTACCTGGTTATCACACTGCACATCCTTGACACTGATGCAAAAGGTTTTGGCAGCTGTTGTCAGAATGACTTCACTCACAATATTAGAAAATCTCGCATATAACAATTCTTCAGATGGCTGACGGGAAATCAAACTAATACCCAAACTTGCCAGTCTTAATGTGAACTGCATCTCTTTATGTTCTTCCGTGCTTTCATGTGACGAAACTCCAAGTAAATTAGGTCTTTGTTTTAAAGCAATGGTGCACCAATCTTTCTCTTCGGATGTGGCATATATATGTTGTTCTTTCATGTCTCTTATACTAAGTACACGTGTTGGACCATCTGTGCCGATTTCTAAAGAAAGAAAACCAGATCCCGGTCTCAAACGCTGCCTGCTTACCGCTTGTTCTAATGGTATTCCTGTGCTGGTTGTCTTGTGACAAATCGGTTGAGGTAGTCCTAATACTGCAGCATTCCCTAAAGAGATGGAATAGGTTGAATTAAATTTAAGACTTAATTAAATCATACATAAAAGCAGCCCTAATTAATGCAAACAGAAGCAATTTTTGTATTTTGAGAGTAACTTTATCAGAATGTTTAATGTTAACACATAAAGCAAGATGTTTGGATATCATTATTTGGATATCAATATCATTGATCCTGTTATTGTATCAACTCAAATACATTAGACGAAACAAGGGCAGGTGCAGAAGATCTACATATTCCACATCTTCAATTGAGAATTTAATGATTCAAGGATTTCAGTTTATTAAACTTCATTTTGCTGAATGATATGTTGAGCTTAGCTTAACAAAGATTAATTAGAAACATTTATTAATAATTGTCAAAGTGGAGCAGTGTTATATGGATCAGTAGAATAATAATAGAGTGAAAGAAAATATTGATTTGAAAGCAAGAGCTATTTAATTAGGCATTAAAGAAAGTGAAAATGATAATGTTAGGGTGTATTTTGTAGCGTTAAGTCGTATTTCACATATGCCAACAATAAGAGAGTGACAAAATACTGGTACAAGTGAACTACCGCATGCAACATGAGCTACAACGCGCAACTATAAAGTCAAAAAGGCTTTGAAGGAAGGCTTGCTAAGGAAGGAAAAAGGAAAAGACAGGGAGGAATAGAAGCATTTTACAAAAGCAAAAAAACGCCGCACTCTCCATTCAAAAGGTGGGAGCTTGAAAAAGGGGAGAATAGCACTCAGGACTTAATGGGCGAGGAATCGTAAGAGTGTAAAAAGAAAAAGAAGTTTAACAAGTTACCGACAAAAATAGTTCACCTAAAGGGAAAGAGAACGAACACAAGAAACAAAAAGAAATGAAATTAAACGATGATGAGAGTAATGATAGGAGATAAGAAAGGATTATGTAAAGAACAAAAGAAGCAGCAAGAACAAACCAAATTACTGACATAGGAGGTAAGAGATTTAAAAAATGAGCAATGCCAAATTACAGATCTATAACATGAAAATAAGAAAATGAAAGTTCAAGTAGCAAAATTAATGAATAGAATAGAAAGAATGGAAAGAAGTGAAAAAAAGAATAACATAGTAATAAAGAATAAGCGGAAAAGTTTTTAGTGGATGAAATAGGAGTGAATGTGAATCCAAGCACTGTATTTAGTTTGAATCAAGGAATAGGTAAAGGCATAACCATAGTTAAGCTAGAAAAGTGGAAAGACAATCAATTAAGATATAAATTAAAAGGTAAAGAGATATACATTAACAATGATTTAACACTTGAAGAAGGAAGGGTATAGCAATAAATGAGTATGCAAAGAAGGAAAACGAGATGGACAAGAGAGTAACAGTAAATTATAGAAAAATATGGTAGATGAAGAGGAATAGATACAGGACATTATGAAGGGCAAATTAGTAAAAAAAACGGATATGGATTCAAAAAACTAATAGAATGTAAAAAGAATGAAATTTTGAAGACGATTGTAATGAAATGGAAAGAGAATAAAAAAACGAGAGGTTGTGAAAATGAGAATAAAGAATTGATAAGTAAACCAAAGAATAAAAAGAAAGAGCAGCATGAAATAAAAGTAGGAACATGAAACTTAAAACTACATTGCAAGGAAAAGAACCAGAATTAATAAATGAAATAGAAAAATACAAGATACAGATGCTTGGAATAGTGAGACAAAAAAAAGGAAAGGGAATAAGATCAATGGAAAAAGGTTAATAACAAGTTCAGAAATGAAAAAGTATGTGACCGACTATGAATTAACCTTAGATTAGGTAGGAGAGAGGAATGCTTGTTTAGTGTTCAGCCATCAGTTCGCCATTGCTTTGAAGGCAAACATTGAGTTTAGGTGGCGAAGTTATTTTGTGTTTTACAATAAATATATTATTTATATAATAAGAAAATATTAAACATTCAATATGGAAAATTGTTGTACCTTTAAATTTCCCAGCAGAAGTGAAAAGAACGCACAGGAAATTCGTTTTCAGAGGTAAAATAGAAATATGTCGATATGCATGAGTATCTAAATTAGATTATATTTTATTAGTGCATTATCGGAAATTAACTCTACTCTTAATATGATGTAGTTTAAACATTAAGCTTTAATTACATTTACATTGAACACATTAATTAAAATCGTATTTCAAATTCACTCACGTAAAAGCAGAATTGTCAGAATTATATACAGATATAGAAAAACAGGTAGGAAGTACGTACGAGACCATATGTATCATAAGGAACGCGCTAATAAAATAAAGAAGGGTTTATATCGGGCCACGCCTTTGCTCGTCTTAGTTTGTTAGTGGGGGAACATTCGAGCATTAAAGTTGTTTAGTAAACCACAAACCGAGTGTTGGTGTAGTTCCCCAACCCCACCAACACAAACTAAACAAGAAGAGCAAAGGCGGGGCCCGATATAAACCCTTCTTTATTTTACTAGCGCGGTCCTTATCATACACACATATGGTTTCGCAGATACTTCCTTCTTGTTTTTCCACACCTGTATACCTGGGATCAGTATCGTAGCTAGTAATTTTAATAGAAAATTCACATAAAATAAAATTAAATTTACTTGTTGTATATGTTCAGACCTTCAACCCCCTTCCACCCCTACTTAGGGGTACTGGACGAGTCCGGCATTTACCTGAACACTATCATTGTAAATAGTTTTGTACAGTATTAAATAGAGTGTTGTAACAGCAACATGCATTTTATTTTCTACAAGTTTTAATGTGTTTAAAAAAGCTTAACTACTAACATTTTGGTCCTTCCATCCAAATTTATTTTTGCGCTATTGGATTCGTACTTCAATATATTATTTTAACGCAATACCAAAACGATTGTTACACTTATTATCAGCATTAAATGTGCGTTCGCTTAAAGATGGCACCATCATCATATCATCATCATCATATCAACATCATCATATCAACATCATCATCATCATATCAACATCATCATTATATCAACATCGTCATTATATCCCTACATCAACGTCACATCTGTCTTTACATCAGGAGGCCAACATCATTCATCAAATCAACAGCATCAAATCAAACTAAGGTCAGTCCTTTCCCTTTCATACGTTATTGTAGACACATTCGATATAGTCAAGAGTATTTCTTATACAGATTTTACGAAATCTCCCAATCAATAACATAATAATATCAACTAGTAATATTTATAAATTTTCTATTTAATCAAAATGTCAGATTTAAAATCATTAAAATCAAGGCGCAGTAGCATCAAAGTTCGCCATACTCGATTTTCTAATTTCTTCAAAGACAATAATAATCTAAACAAATTTACTGAAATTAAACGTCGCTTAAAAGGTGTAAATTCTTGTTTATCAGAGTTTGAAGAGGTGCATTTGCAAATACAAAAATTAGATGCAGTTCAGGCGAAGGACTCCGATCTAGAAGAATTTGAAAATGAATATTATAAAGTAATCAGTGACGCGGAAACTATGATGCACAATCCAAACCCATCTCTTCGACTTCAGGGCAGACTTATAGTCAAACCCTGACCGCGAAAAAGATGGCAATTGTAATTGAAACCTTCCCTGAGGGCAAACTAACCCCAGAACAGGCTAAACAATTACAACAGGGTCTCACAAAGTTGATCTTTTCAAGTGATCCTGGTACCGGGCCTCAGTTTACAGGCAGCTACTACCACGCGGGGGTACTTTATGTGACCTGTGCTAACGAAAAAGCACAAAGCTGGCTACAAGATAAGGCACCTACACTACAGCCGTGGGAAGGTGCAAAACTTAGAGTAGGTCTGGCAAAAGACATTGTCAAAACCTCCAGGGTCGTAGTGTGGATTCCCACAGGACCTTCTGGAGGCTAAAGAACCTGCAAAAATACTGGGGATGCTCAAGACCCAGAACAGCAATTTAAACATTGACGACTGGAGAATTATCTCCAGCAAGGCTGAATCCCAGGGGGTAACTCTGGTTTTAGCAATAAACGAGGGCTTAATGAAGGAACTAAGCAGAGCAGGATATAAAGCCTACCTTGGATTAGCTCAGGTAACCTTCAGAACCTCGAAAAAACCTGAGGAAATCGTCAATGCTGGAGCTAGTACAAGTGAACCTCCAGCACAGTAAAGCGGCGTCTGCCGCTTTCTGTAAACTATGGGCAACAAACAACATCAATGTTGCCCTAATTCAAGAACCCTGGTTATTCAGGGGGAAAGTTTCAGGCCTGGGCACTGTCAAGGGCCAATTGCTGTACAATAGAAAACTTGACAATGTAAGAACCGGTATACTTGTGGGGGAAGGACGTCAAGTTCTAAAACTGACAAACCTTTGTTACAGAGATCAAACAGTGATTCAACTGAAAACGCAATTGGAAGGAAATCTGAGAGACATTATAATCGCCTCAGCATACCTTCCATTTGACTCACCCAATCCCCCACCATCCGAGGAGCTCCAGTCACTGGTTGACCACTGCAGGCTCTCTAACCTGCAGCTCATTGTGGGGGCCGACTCCAACTCTCATCATGAGGCATGGAGAAGCAGCTATAACAACAGTAGGGGTGAGTATCTCTTAGATTTTATTGTCTCGAATGACTTGGAGATCTTGAATCGGGGGAACAAACCCACTTTTGTTACACGAGATCGCAAAGAGATAATAGACATCACTTTGTCTACCGCTTGTATAAGCTCCCAGATAATCCAATGTCTGCATGTGTCAGAGGAACCGTCACTCTCGGACCATAGATACATTCGGATGGAAATCAATAATATTGATAAGCCACCAGTACAGTATCGCAATCCGAGAAACACGGACTGGGAGAAATATAGGCAGGCCCTTCAAATTAATTTAGTAGATTTAAAGAAATCTATCAAAGTACTGATATAGAGGTAACAGGTGCAGAAGCACATATACAGGAAGCAATCAACCTCTCTTACCAGAACAACTGCCGGGTTATCCGAAAATCCACCAGTAAGGAGGTGAGGTGGTGGAATAACGATCTGGCAGAGCATAGGAAAAACACGCGTAAATTGTTTAATAATGCGAAAAGAACAGGGAAATGAGATGAATACTACCAATCCCTGACAGCATACAATAAACAAATCCGTAAGGCCAAAAGAAACTCATGGAGGGAATTCTGCCAGGAAGTTGAAAACACTTCTGAGGCAGCACGACTCCAGAGAATTCTGGTCAAAGATACGGTTGAACCAGTAGGCACCATCCTAAAACCAGATGGGAAATACACCGAGAATAGCAGGGAAACCCTGGAGTTATTGCTTCAGGTACACCTTCCTGGCTCCCACATTCTTCAAGAGAATGAAGATCTGCACAATGTTCCACTTCAACCTGTAAGGGCGGAGAAAACATATTGGCAGATCTCGAACAGTATTATAACCCACGAGAGCATTGAGTGGGCAATAGACTCTTTCAACTCATACAAGGCTCCTGGCCCGGATGGGATTCTACCCGTGCTATTACAGCAGTGCAGCGTGCATTGGTAGAATTCGGATCTCTGAAGAAAAAGAATGAGGTAATGAAAAGCAAGAGGAACTAAGAGAATGTAAAAGTATGGATCATGGAGGACTACCCTAAAACAATACTGGAAGAGCGCAGGGAATTACTGAAGCACATGAAAAAAGCTAGAGAAGAGGGTTACAGGGCGAACATAACATACAACAAATTGATTATCAATGGCGAATCCTACACTTTGGAACAGCTCATACAACCACAGGGTCAGAGGGAGGAGGAAATAGACGAGGAAGATTTGACAAATATGGAAAGAGCGAAAGAAGGTAAAAAAAGAGAAAGGTCCACGGATGAAGAAAACGAGAACACTCCTAAGGAAACAAGATCAATAGGTATAATCCCAAAGAGAAACAAATATTGGACACAAACAATACTGGCCCCATACAAGAAAACAGGCGAAGTAAAAGCAAATGCAACAGAGGGGGATATAAAGAACAAATCCTCAACAGAAGACGACGCTCTAGAAAAAGAAATGCAAAGAACCATAAATACCAGACGGAACCAACAACAGTTTCCAAAAAACTAGAAAAAACATCAAACTGGACGGAAGAAACGATGATGACATGCAAAGAAATAGGACAAGAAAACAATTCGGAGAAAAATGAAGAACGGGAACAAGCCAAGTCAAATAACTTAAAAGATATATATGCAATAGATCTGATCTGATATGCAAATATCAGATCACGATATAATACAATGTTATATTGACATGCCACATACAAAACCAACTCCTGTATTCAGAACATACAGAAATTTTAGAAATCTTAACCAGAATCAGTTTTGTGATCATTTAAGTTCTATACCGTGGCGGAATATTTATGACATTGAAGAAATAGATGATAAAGTTAATTTTATTATAGATAATATAATTGCTGTCCTAAATATTCATGCGCCGTTTATTACATCAAGATTTACCAAACAGTATGCTCCTTGGTTAACCGATAATATAAAGCGTATGATGCGTATGCGTGATCATGCGTTGAGTCGATTCAAAATGAGTAAAGATGCTGCACATTGGGAATACTATAAGGAACTTAGAAATGGTACTACTCTTGCTATAAGACAAGAGAAAAAAGCTTATTACAATAGTAAATTTAACCACGATAATAAATCAATTTGGAAAAGCCTACGACTTTTAAATTTAACTAAAAAAAGTACTAGTATGAGATTACCAACACACTTGTCAAATTGTAATGAAATTAACAATTATTTTATTAATAGTATACCTAAACTTCAAATTAATAACAACGATGTTCTTGAGTTTTATAAAAACAATATTAAAGAATCTATTACTAGTACATTAATCTTTAAAGCTGTAAGCGAAAGTGATATATTAAAAATTATCAATTCAATAAAAACAAACGCAACAGGTACAGATGGAATTAATATTACTGTGCTTAAGCTTTGTGTACCATTACTTTTTCCTTATATAATGCATGTTATAAATTCTTGTTTAAGTAAATCGAAATTCCCAAATTGTTGGAAAACAGCTCTGGTCAATCCTTTGCCAAAGATAGCGTCACCAAAGGAATTCAAAGACTTTAGACCAATTAGTATCTTACCGACTTTCTCAAAGATACTAGAAAGGGTGATTGAACAACAATTGCGCGAACATGTGGAGAAATTTAATGTATTGCCAATGACACAATCGGGATTTAGACGAGGTTACGGTTGCAACACGGCTTTGTTAAGTGTTACAGATGATTTGATTCGAGCTACGGATCAAAGAAAAGTTTCAATTGTGGTACTTTTGGATTTCAGTAAAGCATTTGACACAATTGATCATACAGTTCTTTTAGCATTGCTTCATTACATTGGGCTTGGTAGCCGAGCATTATCTCTGCTCCAAGATTACTTGAGTGGTCGTTATCAGACTGTAGTTTCGAATCAACAAAGATCTGATGCTTTGCCGATTATTTCTGGAGTGCCGCAAGGATCAATATTAGGCCCCTTATTATTTTCTATTTATACGTCGCAATTTCCTAATGTATTAAAGTTTTGCAATTATCATTTCTACACAGACGATTTACAAATCTACAAAACATTTGACATACAGGATCTATTAAGAGCATGTGATGAAGTTAATACAGACCTGCAAGCCTTGTTCAATTTATCTAAAAATTACGGCTTAAAATTAAATCCAGCTAAATGTGTGGCATTGGTTTTTGGTAGAGATGGTGACCGATCAAAAGTAATCGACAGCATAGCTGTTCAAATAAATAACGAAAATGTTCCTATCGTAGACTCTGCAAAAAATTTAGGACTGACGCTTGATCATACATTACGATTTAAACAACATATCTCAAAATGCTTGCAAGGTGCATACTGCAATTTACGCTTGATATACCAACATCGTTACTCTCTCAATAGAAAACTTAAAATAATGTTATGTAATTCTTATCAAAATTTGATTATTGTGACGTAGTTTATAGTCCTTGCTTAAGCTCTCGAGACATAAGTCGAATACAAAAAGTGCAGAACTCGTGTCTGCGCTTAATATATAGTATTAAAAAACATGAAAGAATTTCACATAAATTACAAGAAGTTCCTTGGTTAAATATGCAAAACCGTCGCCAATTACATTCGCTATGTTTATATCACAAAATACTGATAACAAAAGTTCCTCCATACTTATGTAACAGAATCACTTTTCGTACTGATATACATCATCTGAACCTGAGACATAGGGGAAAGTTAAGTCAACCTAAAATAAATTCGGAATTAGGACGACGTTCCTTTTCGTACTGTATTGCTCATTTCTATAACGCTTTGCCGGATGATCTCAAATTTTTAACACTTTCGAAGTTTCGCGCAAGTTTAAAGGAATTATTATTACTTAATCAATAACAAAAAGAAATGTTTATACCATATAGGAATATTGTTACTTGACAATCATACTGTTACTATTTATTTCTGGTTTGGTCTGCCCTGACGCATGTATTTACCTATCTGACATATTTGTTTTTTATTTTTAACCTTATATACAAGAAAAAGGAAAACACTAAAGCTTATAAACAAGCTGCATGTATTTTTAATTTTATTACTTGTTTTATTAAAATTAAGTGGGTTAAGTGGTAGAGCAGCTTTAGAATTTTTCTAAAAGAGCTGAACTTCGCCCACTCCTTCTTCTCATAAGAGAAAAAATGTAAAATGTATGCATATTCTGTTAAAATAAAGGCATTATTATTATTATTATTATTATTATTAATAGAAGAACTAAAAATGAAAAACACATCTAAAATACCACCACCCGCAGAAAGGATAGTACGAAGATTGAGAAACTTACAAATATGCAAGGAACGAAGAGCCAGGGGAAAGAAGCAGACAAGATATGGAATTAAGAAAAGCAAGAATAAGAAAAGAAGGAGGAATAATAAAAAGAAAAATGTAGTAAAAATTGGAACGTGGAATGTAAGAACTATGTTAATACCAGGAAAATTGGCCCAAATAACAAAGGAAATGCAAAGATATAATTTAGACCTAATAGCAATCCAAGAAACGAGATGGAAAGAAAAAGGAGAGATTAATCAACAAAACGTCACAATGCTCTACTCGGGCGAGAAAAAACAAGGGAGGAATGGAATAGGATTCATAGTCAGAAGGAAATTAAAAAACGCAATTATGGAATTTATACCAATCAATGGAAGGATAGCTGTACTGAAGATTAAAGGAAAACCGAACAACTTAACAATAATTAACGTATACGCACCAACAGAGGAAGCAGATGAGGAGGAAAAGCAAAAATTATACGAAGTATTAGAAAGGGTGACGGACAGCATCAAGAAAAACGACTTCCTTATGATATTAGGAGATTTTAATGCAATGGTGGGGAAAGAAGAATGTTTCAAAGAAGTCGCAGGAAGATTCACACTTCACGAGAAAACGAATGATAATGGAGTAAAGCTATGCAACTATCCGGCAGCAGAGCACTTAATGATAAGCAGCACAAGGTTCAAACACAGAAGAGAGCACAAAGAAACATGGCTTATCCCAGGAAGGAATACAGGCAATCAAAGAGACCATGTACTAGTTAGAAAGAGACAAGCAGCGAACATACAAGACGTCCGAACATACAGAGGTGCGAATGCAGACACGGACCACATGTTAGTGGTAGCAAAAATAAAGCAGAAGGTAACAAAAAGAGAAAGGAACGAGCACAAGAAGAAACGATGAGATATAAGAAAACTAAAGGAGGAAGAAAACAGGAAGAAATATGAAGAAATACTGGAACAGGAACTAAATCAAAAAGTACACAACACAGAAAACGACGTTGACACAGAATGGGGGAGTGTTAAGCTCTGTCTAAAAGAGGCAGCCAAGAAAACAATAGGATACAAGAAAAACAAGAAAGACAAACAATGGTTTGATGAAGAATGTGAGAGAGAGACAAATACAAAAAGAGAGGCCAGATTGAAGTGGATAAGGACAGGGAAAGATGAAGATCATGAAAATTACAGGAAGGTAAAGAAAGAGGCGGGCAAGGTATTGAAGAATAAAAAAAGAGAGTGGATAGACCAAAAAATGGAAGAGATAGAGACCAACAAAAATCGAAACAACACCAGAGAAATGTATGAAAGCATAAGAAAGACCCGAAGAAACAACCGAATTAAAAATAGAGGCGTGAAAGATAAAGAAGGGAGACTACAAGTGGAAGAAAAAATAGTAAAAGAAATCTGGAGAGAACATTTCCAGAGCTTAATGTGTACAAAAGAAGGAGTAGAACTAGAAGACAAGGGGTACGAAGTAACCGACCAAATAGAGGAAGAACCAAGCTTGGAGGAAGTGCAAGAAACGATTAAAAAGATAAAGAATGGAAAAACTCCTGGGGCGGATGAAGTGAATGGGGAAATGTTGAAATATGGAGCAATAGAACTACACAAAAGACTACACAACATAATAAAAAAAATCTGGAGAGAAGAAAAAATGCCAAATGAATGGAGAAGAGGGATAATCACACCATTATTAAAAAAAGGGGATCCTGAAATATGCAACAACTATAGAGGCATTACTCTTTTAAACACATCCTACAAAGTATTTACAAGCATAATCCAACAACGCCTAAGACAGTACACAGAAAGGGAATTGGGAGATTATCAGTGTGGGTTTAGGCCAGGCAGATCCACGGTAGACGCCATACACATAATGAACCAAATAATAGAAAAAGCCTATGAATATAACATCGAACTACACCTGCTATTCATAGATTTCCGCAGAGCATTCGACGAAATCAGAAGACCACAAATAATAAAAGACATGCAAGAACTACAAATACCACAAAAATTAATACGACTCACGCAAATGACAATGGAAAACTCAGAAGCGACAATAAAAGTAGGAGAGGTAGAGACGGATTATATCGAGATAAACAAGGGCGTAAGACAAGGGGACGCACTATCGCCAGTGCTATTCAACGTGGCCATAGAAAATATAATAAGAAAAACAGAACACAGAGGAACAATAAGAAACAAGGAAATACAGGTGGTGGCGTATGCTGATGATCTAGTTATTATATCAAGATGAAAAACAAAACTAAATGAAACGTTGGAGATAATAGACAAAGAAGCGAAGAAAAGAGGGCTCTCAATGAACGAAGATAAGACATGGTATATGAAGTGAAAAAGAGGAGACACAGAAGATCAAACACCATACAAGAAAGGACAATACGAATTCAAGAAAGTGCAAGCATTAACATATCTAGGTACCGAGATAAATAATAAAAACAGTAAAGTACAAGACATAAAAGATAGAATCCAAAGGGGACACAAAATGTTCAACATATACAAACCACTGCTAAAAGACCGTAAGCTTACAAAAGACACAAAAATAAGAATTTACAGAACATTAATAAGACCCACAGTTATATACGCAGCAGAAACAATGAGGTTAACAAAGAAGGATGAAGAACAACTAAGAATATATGAAAAAAAGATACTAAGAAGAATTCTGGGCCCAGTGAAAACAGGAGAAGATGAATATAGAGTGAGGATGAACGAAGAAATAGACAGAGAGATAAAAAGTGAGGACATAGTACGAGAAATCAAAGCGCAAAGGATACGATGGCTGGGACATGTAAGGGGAGCAAATGAATATAGAATGATTAAGACAATAACAGAATGGGAACCAGGAACAACAAGACCAAGGGGGAAAACCCAAAAATAGATGGAAAAACGAAGCCCTAGAAGATATAAAAAAGATGAACGTGAGGGATTGGAGAGAAAAAGTCACAAATAGACAGGAATGGAGGAAGATAGTAGAAAAGACCAAATCAGACCAGAATATTTGACACAAGCTAGATGTAATAATAAGCACTAATCCAGCTTAATAAAAAGGATTGAAGAGCCCAAAATAAAGGGCGCCAATGATTCCCAATGGAATTAAGGCAGATATATATATATATATATATATATATATATATATATATATATATATATATATATATATATATATATATACGCATACGCATACGCGTACGCGTACGCGTACGCGCACACACACACACACACACATATATATATATTAGTAGTATTATTTGTTTTGATTATTAGATTCTTGTTTCTGATAACCGCTGCCAGTTGTGTTGTTTTTTGAGCATGCTGTACTGTATTATTTCCTACTATTTTTTATTTAAAATAATATTTATTCCCAGAAAGTACATACTATGTAATAAAGCGTACCGATTTCTAGTGAAAAGCAATAAAATCATCACTGTAGATACCGTAAATATTTCTAAGAATTGTTACAATAATTGGACACAGCTGCATTATTAGTAGTAAAATAATGAAAACAATCCCGCCGACTACGTTTATTTTGAGTACATATTATGTTTGTAAACACTCGGCCAAGGTAGGGCCTAACAATTTAATCCCTTACACTGCAGTTTTTAGTAAAATAGTATAACAGTATTTACTTATTTCTTAGATATTGTTTTTATATTATGTAATCAAATTACCATCCATCAAGGTCATTCTATCAAAACATAAAAAAAAAGGTTTTACTAAAAGAACTGTGTACTACTGTATTTAGATTTTATAATTCAAAAAAAAAATAAATAATAAATAAAAAATAACAATACCTATTAATGGATAGATTAAATTATCGTCTTTACTTAATTATGTTTATTAACGAATAACAAGTCAAATTTAATGTATTATTAAATGGGTCAGTATTAAAATGAAGTAATTTCTGTCTGCGTTTCCTATTATAATACAGGGGAATCCCGCGGATTAAAAGAACCTTTTAAGTTCCTTGTGCTAATTCAATAGATTGTTTTTAGACAGATAGTCAAGTCCGGTGTGTGGGCTATAAGACACCCTGTATGTGCGAATCAACCTTTAATAAACATTCGGCTGAAAACTGCTTTTGTCATGCCACATTTGTGAAGGCCAATCACAAGAACTCTATCTTCTTTGATCCTCCATTTCATTATTAAATCTTTATTAATTTTAAAAGCTTTTTGTTCTGCAGTTGCAGAAATCTTGAAGAAAAAGAGCATCACTTGGCATGAAGCTAAACAACTGGTACAAGATAGAAATCGATGGAAGAAGTTTAACGTTTAGCCTTCTGCTTAGATCAGTAATGGGCACGGTAGAGGCCCCTTAAGCAGCTGCTACTCCTGCCTTCACTGGCCGCTAGCAGCGGTCTCCGACGTAGGCGTAACAGCGATCCGAACTAAGCAATCACACATAAGCGCGCGGCGGGCTTATAATAATTAAATAAAATAATAAGTTCACATAATTAGATTAGAAATATATCACAGATGCAAAATTAGAGGTTTCCATAAGCACAAATTTCATAAAATAAGTACTTACTAATTTAAAATGCTTAAAAACAGAATTAACTAAAAAACAATAGTTAGTAGTTTGAATTAAAATAGTGCGCGTCGCACAGAGGCTCCGTTCCCTCCAACGCCCCGGCCTTGGCCGTGTGTCAGCGTCAGAGTGGGGGTACTAGCCGGGCAGTTTCATACACACTATGCAAGAAATGCCTATTACTGGTTTAGATATACCTCTATACTCCATAAGCAGCAGTTGAGGAAGGAGAAGTAATTTTAGAAACTTTTTGTGGACATATTCTTGAGCTCAACTATCAAACAGCAAGTGACATTACGTGCACACGTTCAGATTGTCATTAATAATGGGTCTGTTTAGAGTTGTAACAATATTTAGGAGGCTACTAGGTACACTGCTGCTTATTTGAAAGTGCACAATAGACCCAATTTACTTCGGTTATTATTAATTATTATATAATAAATTATTTTAAACAAGTACTTGAAAATAAGAAAAACATTTCATTCTGCTGCAGCAGTTATAAACACATAGCCCATGAAATCCTGACTTACATAATAATAATATTACATATAAAGAGTCGTGCACTTTCAAATTGGCGGCACTGTACATAGTAACTAGCTTCGTAGTAAATGATGCCACTGTCTGTATCCAAAGCAATGATCAATTTAATTATCAAAGTAGTCAACTTGTCTGAAAACTGCTTTACGTTATCTTAAAAGTACTACAGATTTAATTATTACCCTGAATACTTGTAACAGACAAACAATGTATCAGTTTAGTGCAGTGAAGAATTTCATGTGAAAATCTGCGTGAAGATTTTGATAGGTGCTTTAAGTATGAGGGTAAAGTTGCACACTAAGCAATACAGGGTGTAACTAATGTAACTAGAAACCTCCTAATGGGGGAAGATATAATGATTTAGAACATACGCTTCCTACTAGTTTTAGAGAAAATCACTTTTTAAATTTTAAGTACACCCATTTACTTCCAATACATTAAAATTACTAAACAAGCAAAAAAGAAATTTTTGTTAAATGTTTTAAAATTTAAAAAAGTAGTTTTGTTTCATATTTTTAATGTAATGCTAGTACAATGGACGTACTTAAAATGCGATTTTCTCCAAAACTAGCAGGAGGCGACCACATGTTGATAAAGAAAATATGTTCTAAATAATTGCAACTACCCCTCAATATGAGGTTTCTAGTTATATCAGTTACACCCTGTATAAGTTGAATCTGACAAATACTTAAAGCTACTAGTAATGGATGATTTCTAGCCCCATTAAGACACACCTAAAGTTGACAATTTCAAAAGATAACGATGCAATAACAGCATTATTCTTAAAATGATTTAAAAAATCTAACCACTACAATTTAAGAAGCTTCATCAAAATAGTTGAACTAACAAATTAACTTAGTTTTTTTGTACATAAGAAACTCAAAATACATACACTGTTGCCAGCAAGCTACTGAGCTACCATATCCTGAAACATACTGTCATAAACGCTAAGCAACATTCCTTATTCCTAAACTTACCTGGTCTAAGTCCAAAAAATCCATCTTGTGCTTGTACGCACATATTATAATGTGCACAACATAAGCGACCCTCTTCAGTGAAACGCCACGTTTGTGTAGATCGCCTACGTGGATCTGGCCTTCTCAACATTAACTTTGTGTATGCTGTAGGTTGGGGAGCAGGCCCTTCTATATCCAACACGAGAATATTTTCTGACCTAGGTTGATGAGGATGAGAGGGTGGGCTACTGCCTTCGTGTTGTAATTGGCCCGTTGTTGTCATTCGCCATAATTGTGATCGTTGACCGGGCTGTTTTCGAGAAAGCACCACCTGTGTTCCACGAACATCAACGTCTAGGACTAACTGTTGGCTTTCTATATCCAAAGGATCTAATGTATCTTCCCCACTAGAATTTTTCAAATTAAGTTTTATATTAACACAAAGTATTTTTATTTAGTACTTACTTTTTAAATGTGCCTGTAAATGCAATATAAATAAAATTTTCATAAGTTAAACCAGTAGCAGCTCCTAATTTATTCATGTCATATGTGCCAGAAACACCTCCTGGAACTGTTATATTAAGAGCAGATGGTGCTGTTGGTTGATCCCATGCATAAGGGACACTTGTGTGTGCTCTGGCAATACTACGCATTATGTCCTTAGAAGAGGACTGAGCGAATGTTATAGAGACTTCAGAGAAATTATCAACCCGGATGGGTGGAGGCATTGTATCTGCATCGGTAAATACTACGAAGAATGTTGCTCCTTGTAAAACCACTTCTAATCTAAGAAAATACATTCGAAACTGAACATCCCTAAAACAAGCAATACAAATAATTTGCAACTGGGAATATTACTTTAATCTTGTATACCTAATATTTATATGCATTGAATCATTCTGATCTATTTTAAATCCACCTGACCAACAGCAGTCAGGTATATCTTTAATTAAAACACATAAGAGCTGATCCTTATCAGGTCTGCGCCAATGAAATGGTATATGACATTCAGGAACTACTTCTAAATATGTTTTTTCTGCCAATGGATCAGTCTACATGTAGAATTGTGTTGTTAGAAAATGTAAAGTAGTAGTTATTGAGCATGTTTTTAAATTACTCTAACCGTTGTTCGAGCACTCCAATATAAGACTTTGTTTTCACATGCAAACCAATCAAGTAGCTTTACTGTTAAAACTAGTAGAAAAAAAGATTCTGATAATAATTATTGATATTCTTATCAATAATTTTCCAAGTGACTTACTTTTTTCACATTTTTTTTGTTTAAAATAACTCATAAAAAATAGCATCAAAAATTATTTAGAATAAATCTATTAAGGTAGAAAATCAGTGACATCCCCAGTCAAATAAGTATCCGTATTAAAACTTTTTTCATTAAATTTAAATTCCGCATAAAAAATTACCTTATAATTTTAAAGTTCCATTATTATTAAAAAATCGCTCGTTCTAATAATCTACTGACAAATGTATAGAAATATTGGTCTTTGACTTGCGCACTAGGACACTCCGCAAAATGTGGCAATTCGGCCGGCTTGTTTACATATGCCATGCATTTCGAGGTTAGCTCATCAGCTCAAATGGCAACAAAATGCCAAAGTGAGTGAGCCTGAAAAAGATTCAGAGAAGCCTCAGCCGCGAAAAGATGGGCGTTTTGTAAATTCTATGAAATTAAAGAATTTTAATGAATACACTTTTAAACGAGTTGAACGTTGTTCAATGCCAATCAAGTGATTAACTTTCATTTACAACAATACTAAGTTATTTATAGTTTGGTTTCAATTAAACGTAAAAAAATCAGCTTGAAGCCAGAATTCAAATTACACGTAGAATAGCCGATGGCATTGCTGCCATATCTTGGTTAGCTTCTCGTGCGCATTCGCACACACTGGTGGTATATTTTGCTCATCTGGTTTAATTTTATAAATACAATATCTAAACTCATAGATGGTAAAAAATGTTGCTTTTCACGGAAATCTAATCAAAAAATATTCAATTATCATTTAATGATTTTCCATGACGATGTACGGTTGCTAAGATAGTATACTTTTAATATATTTGTGCCTCAGACAGTATGGGCAATTAGTATTCAATATTCTATTGCAAAAATGTCACATTTCTTTAGTTACTTTCTCACGTTCTAGATGGTAGAATTTTTTTTCTCGCAGTCAATCACTTCCTCGTACTTTTAATAACAACATATCCAATTTTCATCAACTTGTACGATTGTAAAGTTAACTCATTTTCTATTTTAAATAATAGTATATTGTACAACTACTTGTGAAAGTCATACTTTTTTCACAAAGGACCTCGCACGTTTCTTATGGAAATTGGATCCCGGTCAAATTGGCTGAAATTTTGATATGTTGTAGTTTATATAATCCTGATCAAAATCTTCCTGGCCACGAAGCTCTAAAATTAATAGTTTCGTAGTTACAGAGCACAAAAGGCAGGAAAAACTCATACTTCGGTTTATGGATTTTTAACACGTACAGCCTCAGTTACGTCATTTTTTGTGTATATTTTTTATTTTTGTTTTGATTAACACAGGTAATTATGTTGTTTTGCTTTCGTGTGAATTATGTGAAATTATACAGGGTGTCCCATTATATTTTGCCCCCTTTATAAATCTCTATAACTTTTGAATTAATTGAGATAATGAAATGCGATGTTCTTTAATATTCCTATTTTTTAAGTTTTTTCCGAGTATCTGTCTTTTTTTCTAACTTCCGGTTTATTCGGAAATGACAGCGGATTTTTGGGGATCGGGCAACTTTGCGATTTCAAATGGAACACCCTGTATATTTTTTCACAGTTGGAAAGCTCATTGTTTCCTCTTTCCAAAAGTGCCCTACTTGTTATGGTTATTGCATAGGGTAATAACATGCAGTATTCACTTTAAGAGCTTATAAAACCATCACTCTGTATAATAACCATGACAAGTCTGGTACATTTGGAAGGGGGGGCAATGGGCTTTCCAACTGTGGAAAAATATACAGGTTGTTCCATTTGAAATCACAAAGTTGTCCTATCCCCCGAAAATGCGCTACATCATTTCTGGATAAACCGGAAGAGGGTAAAAAAGACGGGTACTCAGAAAAAAAATTTAAAAACTAAGAAGACTGGTAAACACCTCATTTCATTATCTCAATTAGTTCAAAAGTTATATAGGCTTATAAAGGGTCAAAATATAATAGGACACCCGGTATAATTTCACATAATTCGCATGAAAGGAAACCAACATAATTACCTGTGTTAATTAAAACAAAAAACATACACAAAAAATGACGTTACCGAGGTTGTACGTGTTAAAAACCCATAAACCGAAGTATATGTTTTTCCTGCCTTTAGTGCTCTGTAACTCCGAAACTATTAATTTTAGAGCTTCGTGGCCATGGAAGGTGAATTTTTATTTGCGGTTTTTTAAAATAAGAATTCTAAGAAATTCTAAAATCCTTGAGTTAAATTGTAAATGTTGCAAATGCAGATTTAGAGTTTGAATGGTGGTATATGACAATCCAATGGTTTTTAGTATATTATATCAGTTAGTTCTACATGCAGATTTTAATTTTATAAATGTAAGTGTTGTAAGAAAATGTAAACTGCTTTTTTTTATTATCACCCAAACTGACTTTCTGTAAATTTCTTTCCAAATTGTTCTCTTAATTTTTTGTTT
This sequence comes from Agrypnus murinus, assembly GCA_929113105.1. NCBI lineage: Eukaryota > Metazoa > Arthropoda > Insecta > Coleoptera > Elateridae > Agrypnus > Agrypnus murinus. The sequence continues at coordinate 134,325,698 of OV816030.1, read as the reverse complement.
CAAACTCTTTATTGACATCATATAATCTGCAGAACGACTTTTTATTATTTGCTTTTAGAAACAAAATCCCTTTTTGTAGATTCTTATATTTTTTTATTTAAAATAATGAAATCAATAGCTTACTGTTGAATTTTTCAAATTTTTGTATAATTTTCATCTGCATTCACTGGTATTTAATCTTCTAGAAAGCATATCCTTACTTCTAGTATTATTGTAAAATATGGTGGGTACAGCGTTTTCTTTAATTTTTTCCCAAGAATTTTCCGCCAATTATCTGCAACTTCTTCCATTATATGGAAGAAGTTTTCATAGTTTGTAAATGAATTCTTCAGTATAGATTAAATAAAAATTCATCACATCTATTTTGCAATCCTTTGTGCTTCAACCAATCACAATCTTATTCAATTTTCAGGATAGAATCATTGGGTATTTACGATAATTGGAGCGGTTCAGTCCGGTCACTATTACTGTCATTTTCTTTTTAATGTCAATAACAGTGACAGAAGTAGTAACCCTGTAAACCCGATTCAATTATCGTTGACATTTAAATATGACAGATTTCAAAGTAAGATATTAAATAGCGAAAATAAAATTTGTTATAATAGTCAACTAAGCCTTTGAAAAATTGATGCACCAATCGTGTTATGCAACTTTTCTTTACTCTTAATTAATATAAAAGTACCATACCTATATATTCATGCCCATGTCTTTTTGCATGTTGGATTTCTGTTGTCTTTGGACGAAGTGATATCACCAGTGTTAATAATCTTCGCATCATTAACTAGATTTTGCACTTATTACCGCAAGGTTATTGATTAAGAATACACCAAAAAAGTGTGTCCAATGGTAATAGTATAATAGAATATATCTTGCTAAAAAATTACCCCACCTAAAAATTTGGTTTTGAACTGCCTTACACAAAGTTGACTTCAATCTCATCAGCATAAAAGGAACTATGTGATGTAACAAGAATTTTCATGATGAAATGGTATAGAAGTGAGCAAAACAAAAGAGAAGTTGTGCTAAAACTTATTGTTGTAACAAAAGAATTGAGCTATACATACCACATGCTCCCATAATTATTGCACTACATGTGTGTATTTCTTTTTCAGAAAACACAATTTAAGCATAAAACTTACAAGAACATGCAATACAAGTGTCAGTGGGAGAACAGGTGAGTATGATAAGCAGTTTTTAAAAACAATTTTTTCAGTAATACTTTTAGAAAATTAGAAGAAGCTTGAAACCCAAGAAAGAAATAGCAAGAGAAACAATATAATGATTAGAGGTGCAGAATTCAACAAATTAAACCTAAAAGAAGATGTCAAAAAATTTCTACAAGAAATAGACAAAAACACGGATATTGAAGAGGTATATAAAGTGGGAAAACCAGAATTAAAGATAGCCATAGTAAAAATGACGAATTTTGAACAAAAATTAAAAATACTGAAACAAAAACAGGACATAAGAGTCAAAGATGTATATACAGATTCAGACCTAACACTAGAACAAAAAATACAAGCGGATGTTAGAAAAGTAGCCCGAGAAGAAAAGAGCAAGGGTAAACTAACTAAAGTAGGATATAGAAAGATAGAAATCGACAAAATAGTATGAATGGTCAGACGAAAAAGGGGGCTCCCTGAGAAGAGCAGACGATAAAGGGCCAAAAAACTAAGAACATATCCAAAGGACGGACACACGAAGACGAACAAAGCAATGGAAAGGGAAACGAATATAGGAACATGGAATACGAAAGGATATAAAAATAAAGAAAAGGAAATTATAGAAGTATTTAACAAGTACAACCTAATGATCTTAGCACTAACGGAAACAAAAATAATAGGTGATGGGTTCAAAAAATTAGAAGATGAACATGTACTAATATACAAAGGCATAGAAATGCAAAAACACGCAAAAGCAGGAGTAGCATATATAATACACAAAAACTGGACAGAAAAAATTGGAAATTAATTTCAGAACGTATAATACTACTAGAAATCGAAATAAAGAAGGAAGAAATCCTAAGCTTCATTAACGTATACGGACCAAACGAAGGGGAGAAAGCAGAAGTAATGGAAGAGTTTTATGAACAATTACAAGAGACATTGGATAGTAGCAGAGGAACAAAAATACTGCTAGGAGATTTTAATGGAAGAGTAGGAAAAGATACAAAAAATTGGGAAAAAGTAATAGGACAACAAGGAGAGACTCATAGAAATAGAAACGGAATCAATATTAGAATTCTGTACAGACAATAACTTAAGAATATCAAATACCTGGTTCAAACATAAAGATATACATAAATTCACATGAGAAGAACCAAACAGGAAAGAGAAATCAATCATCGACTACGTAATAATAGAAGACAAACACAAGAATGAAATTACAGAAACAATCGTAAAACTGAGGAGCCGAAGCAGGAACAGATCACTATTTAGTCACCTCAAAACTAAAAATTGATAAAGTAGAGACAACTTACAAAGAAAAACAACGAGAGATACTAAAAGTGTATAAACTAAGAGAAAAGGGAAACCAGGAGAAATTCCAACGAAATGTCACAGAACTACTAGAAAATAACAATGAGGAAATAAGAAATGGAGGGATAGAACAAATATGAAAAATTCTCAAACAAACTTTAGTCACAAATATATGCGGAAAGTACAAAACAAGTAAGAAAAAACAGACACCTTGGTGGAATGAAGAAATAAGGACACAGACAAAAAACAAGAAAGAAAAATGGCAAAAATACCTAACTACAAAGAATACAGAAGATTACGAGATTTATAAACAGGAAAGGAAAAAAGTAAAAGAACTAGTTCTAAAAGCTAAAAGAGACGAATGGGAAAACTTCGGTAACAAAATGGAAGAAAACAATAACAACAATCAAAAACTCTTCTACAGGGTCCTGAAAAACATGCGCCAAAAGAAAAACTGGTCACTACCTCAAATAAACGATAAATTAGGGGAAACATTAACAAAAGAAAAAGAAATAATGAACAGATGGAGGCAATATTATATTTAACTACTGACGGATGAGGGAAAAAAGAAAGAAAATATGTCAAGAGAAATAACACAACAAAAGGGGGAAATAGAACCAACAAATAATGAAATAACGAGAATGGAACTAGAAGAAGCAATAAAGAAACTGAAAAACGGAAAAGCGTCAGGGTATGACAAAATTGCCCCAGAATATCTAAAATACATGGGAGAAAAAGGATTCGATGTACTACTACAACTTATAAACAAGATATGGAAGCTGAAAACAATACCAAAGGATTGGGAAGTAGCCATTATCCTCCCAATATACAAAAAAGGAGACTCTAAAAACTGCTAAAATTACAGAGGAATATCACTGATAAGTGTACCAGCGAAAATATATGAAGCCATATTAGAAAAACGATTAAGAACCAATGTAGAAGAAAAGTTAAATGATCATCAATATGGATTTAGACCTACAAGAGGTACGCAAGATGCTCTATTCACGATCAAACAACTAATAGAGAAGATGATAGAACATGACAGACCAATCAGTATAGGCTTCATAGATATAATCAAAGCATTTGATAGAGTGAAATGTACAGACATAAGGCAAGCGCTCAGAAACAAAAATGTAAAGGAGAGAATAATAGCAAGCATAGGAAGTATTTACAAAACCACACGAAACATAATAAGAACACAAAATAATGAATCGAAGGAGTTTACAACTACAGCAGGCATCAGACAAGGAGAAGCATTAAGCCCATACCTATTTATAATATTAATGGATGAAATAAACACTAAATGTAAAGAAGAAACGAGAAAACCCACATGGGGATACTACAGACTAAATCCAATAAGACTACCAAACCAAATGTATGCAGACGACCTAGCAATCATATCGAACAACGAGGAAAACTTACAATATAATATGGACATATGGAACACCGCATTACAAGAGAAAAAACTGGAAATTAATATCAATAAATCAAAAGCTATGGTAATAGCTAGAGAACCATATTCAATAAAAATAATCATAGACAACAGAGAGATAGAACAAGTAAGAAGCTTTAAATATCTAGGCCACACAATAGAAGAAAATGGGAAAATAGATGGTGAAATAAACAACCATATAGCAAGTGCAAATAAACTATTTCATGCCCTAAATAAAAGTTTTCTAAGTAAACGAGAAATTTCACGTAAAACTAAAATAAAAGTGTTTAAAACAGTGTTTGTGCCGGTACTAATTTATGGAAGTGAAACGAAAGTCACAAAAGCAGACTACAAGCAATGGAAATGAGATACTTGCGAAAGGTGTTAGGGGTAAGAATAATGGATCGAATCAGAAACAGCGTGATCAGAGAAAGATTTAGAAACAACAGACATCAATAAAATAATAGAGCAACGCCAACTACAATGGTGGGGACATCTCACAAGAATGGACCCGGAGAAGCCAACAAAGACAATCTGGCAGATGAAGACAACAGGAAAGAAACCAAAAGGACGACCTCGATATACGTGGAATGAACAGATAGCCAAAATAATAAAAAAGAAAAACCTGTCATGGAGCCAAGCTGAAGAACTGGCCAGAAACAGAAAAGAATGGAGGAAATTCACAATGAAATAGAAGAAGAAACCTCTACACCTGAACTAAGGTAGAAGAGGAGCGATTAAGTAAGTAAGTAACTTTTAGAAAATTGAGACTTATTAAAAAAAATTAATCTATTGTTCGAAGAGGTAGTATAATAAGATGATTTAACTTGGAATGCTTTAAATTCATGAAGTTCCATATGTTCAATGAATTAATTAATGTTCCTTCTTATTTTGTTGAAACAACCGGGTGTAATTTAAAAACACGCATTACAAACTAACTCACCACAGTTGTAGTATAGCAGCTTTGTGAAAATAATAAACGATATGAACTTTTATTAAATATTTGGAATCTAGGTGAAATTGTGACAATATTTGTATAACGATACCGTCCACGTCCTGTTCTTATTTCAACACCAATTAAAAACACTGCATCTGGTCTACCATCTCTCATACTGACACGCAACTTTCTGACTTTTATGCCTCTCTGAAGATCAAAGTCTTGACACCACTGTAAAAATAATTACACTCGTGTATTAATTGTTTAGTATATCAGTTACAAAACAAATTATATTTATATTATTATATTATATTTATATATACCTACCTGAGCATTTCCTTGTGGCACGACAGCAGTACCAACACGAGCAACGACACTAGGACTAGCATCCGGGTCTGAAAAACTAAATAATAGTGGGGCGACCATGCGTGCTATCTCGTGCTCTTCAAACTGTCCAGCAGTTTCAGTATTGACACCTCTCTGTCGAAAAACGAGAGGCAATCCAGTCTTATTAATAATCCAATATGGTGCTGATACAGTGATCTGAAAATATGTCAAATCTGATCAATCAGAAAGCCAAACTTTCATTTATAAATTTTGTAAAGCAAACACAATCTCAGTTGGAGCATGAACATAATTTATATTGACAAATTCATTCTGAAGCAATGCGACACATACCTTAATTCTAGCATCACTGAATGGTACAACAAAAGCTTGTAAAAACAATCTGCGGCCAGCGCTATCTTCTAATCGTACGCGACATGAAAAACCAGTGACACAACCTGCAGGCACTACTAACGGACTACTCACAGGAAAGTTTTCCAAACATAATTTCATTTCTATCACAAGTTCTGTATCTACCTAATCACAAAAGGAAAAAAAATAATAAAAGGCAGAAAAGTACATTGTCAATTTCATACATGTGTTATAAGTGCTTTACTCCCAGGCAGAATGCGTCCGTTACCACCAGCTAAGTTATAGTTCAAATCAGTTGGTAGAAGATTAATCAAAAGGATTGTAGGTAAAAGCGTAACAGTATGGGCAGGTTGGCCTATATAGCCTGTAAAGTCCAGATTACTTGGTGCTTTCTCTACTTGATAGTTCTCTTTTCTTATTTCTGCACAAAATCTACGAAATTGTATTATTAGAAACTAAACTTATTATTAGAAAATTATTTTATTATCACTATTTCTTTTTAGAGTACAGCAGATCATGATTTTTGGTTTGTATAAGAGCCATTCCGCACCAAATCAACCAAAATAAGTATGGTTTTCAACCTTACCGTTATAGATATTTTTTAAACTTATAGTTTTAAACCAGTTTTAAGAAAATTAATCGAAAAAATCTTCAGATGAATACGAATAGTTTCCTGTGATGTGCAGTCAACAAAAACCCATTGTTTAAAAATTAGTTAGGCTCAATATCATTGCTCTCCATTAACTCTTGCAAATGTTGTTTAAGTAGTTCAGGCTCTGGACGGTATTTACATTTATCAAAATAACATTTTGGTAAAGAAGGATTACATCCAACGCTAGCAACACAGTCTTTGTATGTTTTTATAGGAATCTTATCATTGATTATAAGATATGATATGCATCCAATTACCATGAGTTTAAAATTCTGATAAATTGTGCAGACACAAATATTGTGTACCACTAGCTCCAGTCAGAATGAAGTTTTTTTGGCCTTAGCTCAGCAAACTTTGAAGATCCTATGCTTACATCTGGATTATTTACTTTAAAACTGTCCATATATTTCTTTGAGGTTTTTAAACGTAATCGTTTGTCGGTTGTTTGTCACCTTTTGGAACAAGCACCTTTTGAAACACCTAGAAAAATCTAATTATGCCAAACACCTTTTGGAACAGAACCACCTAATGACACCTCAAAATGACAACAAACTCTTACATTTTTGCGACAACAAACACAAATTGGACATTTTAGTAGCTTTTGAAATATACAAACATAAACACATACTACTTTTAAGGAATGAACAAACTGAGTTTAGAATTCTCCTTTATTAAAAGTGTTAGATGTTTAGTTTTTGTATGTATTGTATCTAGTTACCTATTTTCTGTATTTATCCTTGGCCACGTGTTTGTTTATCAATCTTATCTGTCTTTGATAATGACATTAAATGTTGAAACAATTGTCAGGTTAAGAATTTAATAAAACTTATCTTTTGATTTTTATTATAATTTATAGCCTCTATAAGAAACACAATACATGCAATAAATAATTATACAAAATATAAAAAATAAAAATCAAAATAGAATAAAATATAGAAAAACTTTATGAAGTAAAAATGAACTAGGGAAACCTCGTCAAGACATGATGGTCAAAAGGAGTGCAGGTGTGCAGGATTTCCTTAGATACAACATTCGTTGTGTGATTACAATCCTTTGGATTTTCATGAATGATTATTTAAATAAACAACCAAACATAACCAGTTGAAAATTCTAAGCCTAGCACTCCTCTCTTCCAGCTTACCCTCCTCTCTTCCGACATACATATCAACCACTCTGGCATATCCCTCCCCTCTGGTTTATTCTACATACATACATATGGAAATTCCACCTTACGAAATGATAAGAATAAAATCAAAAATCAATCTTGTTTAAAAAATTCTTGAAAACGTCTATTAGTACATACTATTTCAAAAACATGGTATAAAAATAGAGCTGGTAAATTTTCGGAAACTTATTTTTTGGTAACTTTCCATGGAAATATTTTCAGAAACTTATTGAAATAGCAACTGTCAAAAAAAAAGTTGATGCCAAAGTGTGCTCCGTGAAATCTTGGGGTTTTGTGGAAATATTTTGGGGCTCCGTGGGACTAGTTGTAAATCCTGTAATATAACAAAAAGATACCACTTGCAAAGTTTTAAACGTTCCTACAATAACAGCCTAATTACTATTTTATTTGTTGGTGCCCTTTGCTACCACATATTTATGTGAAATAAAAAACAAAATATCGCAATAAGCTGGATGCTACACAGCAAAAGCTTCAATATAAAAAAAGAATCACGTAAACCGGCCCAGTGGAACTCTGAAACAAACTGGAACAAAAATAAGCCTTGTATTTTAAATATATCGATTTATTTAATATAAAGTATTTGCAGGAATGAATTCCAAGAACAAATACTTATTTATGAAGACACAGTATATGTAACTAACAAAGGCTAAGGAATGAAACATTCAAGTAGTAGAATTTTCATTAATAATAAAAATATTATACTAAAGTCCGTTTGCGGAGACCTGTCGCAGGACATAAACAAAAGATAAGTGATGCTATTGGTCGGCACGCATGTGGTCTCATTGACGCTTAAACTACTTTACATAAATGCAAAAACACGTATATGCAATCAGTTCTCATTAACGTTTGTACTGTGCAGTTGCATTTGTTTCGTAAAATTTACAAATTTTTTATGCAGAACGAGCCTCCAACACTAAGAAAGGTACTGAAAGCCGTAAATGAAGACGAAACCTTACCAAATTTTAAACTAAACACTTTTTCTAAAATACTAAAGAAAAAGTTAAAATTTAAATATGCACGTCGATCAAAGAATGCCATGCTTGTTGATCGTAAAGACATTGTCCTGTGGTGGCGAAACTTTTTAAAAAACCATTAAAAAGTATTGGGAAGAAGATCGACAGATTTTTCTACCGATGAAACTTGGGTTAACGCTGGTGAGTTTATTTATGTTTAGTTTCTATTTTATGAAATCTGGAATTCTTGTCTTCAATGGAGTGGTGATAATGACGCACGCCATTAGAAAAGAGAAAGTTATTTCTCTGAAAATCAATTACCTACTCTATTTAGAGATTTATATGGCAACATCGCGATACTTATAAATCATATTACATTGAAAGAATATTTCATTTTTATATTTACATATTTTGAAAATCTAGGTTCACATAAATATGTGACAGCAAAAGGCAACAACAAATAAAATAATCATTAGACGGTTATTGTAGGAGAGTTTTTAAAGCTTTGCAAGTGTATCCTTTTGTTATATTACGGGACTTATAATATCCTATTTCAACCTTAAATTATTTAATATTTAGATTTATATCATAAATCTAAATAAAATTTTTATATATTGCAACGTTCTTTTTAAATAATAACAAAATGCTGTTTAAATCATCTATTAATAAAGAGAAAACATTCGCACTTAACACACACTAATTCAATCTTAACTAATTTACAAAACACAATTATAAACTAACTATTAACTATTATTTATATTCAATCACAATATTTATTTCGTACACACTCAGATATTTATCTATTACCACTTGCGACTACTAACACGTCTGATTGCTCGCGGTTCACTAATTGAATTCCCTTCGGCGCCAGCCGGCTTTTATATACCGTACATTCTTCTAGAAAATACTGTAGATTCTTCTAGAAGGTCTATTGATTTTTCGCGCCGTCGATGACGCACGCGGGTGAGTCACACGCATTCTCGAACATTCGACGGTGAAGTTCAAAGGGCTGACCGCGCTCATTACACTGCCCCCTCTTCAAGTCTGTTCTGTCCCAGAACAGGCACCACTCTCCGGTTCCTGTAGAAAGGGTCGTGACGATATCGGCAGTCTTCACCTAGACTACACGTTCCATTCCGGTAGAAGTAACAGTCTACACTCTTCGTTGGCCTTGATGCGGGCTGTGGGTCAAAACTGCAGACCAAGATTTTAACGTTCGCACCTCTAAAGATAACTTCCAGCATGTTTCTAACGATCCTCCAGTCCAACTGGTCCCGCCCACACCCGAGTCTGGGAACTGCCAATTTGTTAATGCCCTTGGCAAGTAGCTCGGTCCTCAAATCCCATAACGCTCTCCATAGGTTCGCGTAACTGGGCTTCTGGTGGTAAGCCTGTTTTGTTACTAGGTAGTAAATAGACCGTCCATGATCCAGCAGGTGTAAGGTCTTGCCAACAGAAGGATTCTGTTCTCGGAGTTCATCCAGCCGTCCAAATTTATATCTAAACACTACTGCGATCCCTCTTGCCATGCGGAGGTCCTCGGAGACACAATGGGCAATGGAATAATCAACAGGGACCCGGAAGAGATCTTGTTGCATCTCGGTCGTGACTCCGAATCGCGCTTTTCTAGTTCCGGAAAATGCAGCCATAAATTCTCCAAAGGTTGGCTGGTCACCTTCAGGTCTTACGGTGTTGACAGCCACTTCGGCCTCATTTTCTAGATCCGGGACTGCGTCATTCTTTCCCTCATAGGGCGCCAGACGATTGGAGTGTACCACCTTTGGTTTCCCTCTTGGCAATTTCTGGATGCGATAAATCAAGTCATTTATTCGTTTCTTCACCTGGTATGGGCCCTCCCAATTTCGCTGTAACTTTGGAGAATAGCCCCGACGTTTTTGCGGGTTGTATAACCAAACAAGCTGTCCAGGTTGAAACCTTCCTTCTTGAGCTCTCACATCGTACAAAGTCTTCATTCGGTCACTCGAGATTCGGTCATGAATCTCCTCCAACTTCTTCTTTAGGTTGATGACATAATCATTCCCGGCTACCTCCTGCTCTGCAGGTGGAGATCCAAATTCCAGATCACATGGTAACCATAACTCACCTCCAAACATCACAGACGCTGGTGATTGGCCGGTTGTTTCGTGGACCGATGCACGATAAGCCATCAGGAACAGATGCAGGTATTGATCCCAGTCTCGTTGATGATCGGAGACGACCTTGGCCAAATATTTGCCCATTGTGCGATTCATGCGTTCTACCATTCCATCGGACTGCGGATGTAACGGTGTGGTCCGAGTCTTGCGAATGCCCAACAATCGACAGACTTCTCCAAAGAGTACAGACTCAAAATTGCGGCCTTGATCCGAATGCAGCTCCATGGGCACTCAAAAAACAACTGAAAAACTCTTTGACTAGTACGTCAGCAACAGTCGCGGCTTCCTGGTTTGGTAGGGCATATGCTTCTGGCCATTTGGTAAAATAGTCCATTGCCACTAAGATGTATTTATTCCCATCGTCGGTTTCGGGAAATGGTCCGGCAATATCTATAGCTATTCGTTCCAAAGGACTACCCACATTGTACTGCCTCATAGGTGCTCTTCGTTTCTCCAAGGGTCCGTTACCAGTGGCACATAGTTCGCATTTCCGGCACCACTCCTTCACGTTTTCTTTACAGTTGACCCAATAAAAACGCTCCCTAACTTTCTCCAGAGTCTTCTTCACACCGAAGTGTCCTCCTGATGCACCATCATGGAGATGTCGCAATACTGTAGCCACCCGGCTCCTAGGAACCACGAATTGAGACCTAATAGTGGTGCCATCTTCACTCTCCAGCACTCGCTTCAGGAGATCATTTTCCACCTTCAAGGACTCCCATTGGGCCCAATACGCTTTTAGAGTTCTGTTGAAAGGGCTGACGACCTCCCAGGCAGGCCTTTCTCCCACACGCTTCCATTCCAGTACCATCTTTAATTCGGGATCAGCCTCCTGTTGACGTTGCAATTCTCCCGGCAACCAATTGTCGTTGACGATAGTAGTTCTCAGTACTTGGCAAACTTTCTCTTCCAAACGAGAGCAATGACGGCAATCTGTTGGACAGGGTCTTCTTGAAAGAGCATCGGCATTTCGATGACTAGTGCCCGCTCGATGTTCCGTGTCAAAGTCCTATCCTTGTAATCGTTCAATCCACCTTGCGACCTGGCCTTCAGGATTACGGAATTGTAGAAGCCATTTCAACGCTGCATGGTCCGTCCTCAATAAAAACTTCCGTCCATACAAGTATTTGTAGAAGTGCTCAACGGACTTCACGACAGCCAACAATTCTTTTCTGGTCACACAATAATTCCTTTCGGCTATCGACAAAACCTTACTGAAATAACCGATGACCTTTTCTTGTCCATCCTGTATCTGAGAAAGTACACCCCCAATGGCCAGATTACTTGCATCTGTGTCCAGTATGAATTTTCCTTCGGTCCGTGGATAGCTCAATATTGGTGCTGTTGTCAAGGCACTCTTCAACTGTTGGAAAGCGGTTTCGCACTCTCCGCTCCAAACATACTCGCGCCCATCTTCAGTTAACCTTGTCAGAGGCTTTGCTATATTGGCAAACCCAGGAACGAAACGCCTGTAGTAGATACACAATCCAAGAAAACTACGAACTTGGTGTTTATCTCTCGGTGTTGGCCACTCTTGGACTGCACAGATTTTATCGGGATCGGCTGCTACTCCATTTTGTGATACGACATGCCCGAGGTATTTTACTTCCTTTCGGAATATGTGACACTTTTTCGGACTCAATTTCAGGTTGGCTGCACGCAGTCTCCGGAACACTTCCTCCAGATTTTTCAGATGTTCCTTGAATGATTTTCCAATCACGATCACGTCATCTAGGTATACCAAGCAAGTCTTCCACGACAGCCCCCTCAGAATGGTCTCCATTAGACGCTCAAAGGTGGCCGGAGCGTTACATAGACCGAAAGGCATAACCGTAAACTGCCATAGTCCGGAACCAATAGTGAACGCGGTCTTCTCCCGGTCTTCAGGTTCCATTTCAACTTGCCAATAACCACTCTTTAAGTCCAAAGTCGAAAACCATCGTGAACCAGACAGGGTATCTAACGTGTCGTCAATGCGTGGTAAGGGATAGCTGTCTTTCTTGGTCACGTTATTGAGCTGCCGATAGTCCACACGAAATCTCGTTGATCCGTCCTTCTTACTGACCAGGACCACCGGTGATGCCCATGGACTGCTGGATGGCTCGATGACCCCTTGTTCTTCCATATCAGTAATGATTTTCTCGGCTTCTGCTCGCCTTGCTATAGGTAGACGTCTCGGTTGTTGTCGGACTGGCCTAGAGTTCCCTGTATTGATTTTATGTCGCACAATATTGGTTCGTCCCTTCTGGGTATCATCAAGAGCGAAGATATCTTGATATCGGTGAATCAAACTCTGTACCTCTTTCACTTCCATTTTGTTAAGGTCTTCGCATGAACTAGCAATCATACCCACTAGTTTTCCACCATGGTCTTTGGGCACTGGTTTTGGAACATCAGCCATACACCTGGCTACTCGGAATACTGGCACACACTGTCCCACAAGGGTGCTCTTCTTTAATGTCACCGGATCCACATTAACGTTCATAATCCTCACCGGTACTGTCTTCCCAACCTTGATCAGCGCTTTTCCCACCAGTATGCCACTATGGATCTTCTTATCACAGACAGGCTCCATCATTCGCACACATCCTACCTGAAGATCTCCATCCCAACCTGCCTCGACAATTATCTCGCTCCGACCTGGTAATATCACATCTTCTGTCAGCAACACCCTTACGACAGGGTCTTCTCGTGGGTGCAAAGGGAGTTCTTCGTTACCAACCTTCAAAACGCCCTCCTTCAAGTCCAATGTAAAACCAAATTTTCTCAGGAGGTCCATTCCCAGGATGAAATCGTCAGTGATGTCGGCTACCAGCACCTCATGATCACGTTCTTCACTTCCAATGCCAATCTTCATCTTCACCACTCCGCGTGTTGGAATTACTTCACCTGTCGCTGTACGGAGTTGAGTAGTTGTCTGTAACAGCTTCATACTTGTTCGTAGGACATTAGGCCGTATGATGGACTTTGTCGCCCCCGTATCAATGAGCAATGCAACAGTTCGATTAGCAATTTTCCCATCTACGAACAAACTGCTGGTACTATTCTTTGATGTTACGGCATGGATGGTGATCTCCGGGGCATCTTCACTCAAGGTCAACGTTCGCCCCCTCTCGTCGACCTTCTTTAGTTTTCCAACGGCTGAGTTTGTTTTGGTTTAGGGCAACGGCGTCGTATGTGCCCTTGTTCGCCGCAATTCCAACAACGGGGCCCTCGAACTTCTTGAAGATTCTTCTTACGGCTCTCTTCCTTCTGAAGAACTCTCATTAACAACTCTTCTAGGCGATCTTTGGAATCTTCCTCTTCTTCTGCAACAGTTCGAACTCGCCCGTGGCCTCGGGACGCTTGTTTTGCGGCTTCAAATTCTAACGCGTGAGCAAGCGCATCATCAGTTGTTCTTGGTCGCGCCAGCCTTAATGACTGCTGTGTTTCCCCATCTCTTAGTCCATCAATGAAGGTCTGCACAGCGAGTTGTCCCAGAAATGAATCGGGTGCCGTAGGGTACGCCAATCGGACAAGCCGCGCTACATCGGCTTCAAACTCCGCAAGGCTTTCTCCATTCTTCTGGACACGATTCTTTACTTGCGCGTGATAAACCTGTTGTAGATGCGCGTCTCCATATCTCATCTCCAATCTAGAAACTAACAACTGGTAATCATTTTCCTGCCCTGCTGGGATTGTTTGCAGGACGTTCAACGCGTCTCCACGCAAAGCCACAGTTAAAGAAACGGCCTTTTCCTTGCGTGTCCATCCGTTGGCTCCAGCGGCCGCCTCAAATTGTTTGTAATAGGTGGACCAAGGTATCTTTCCATCGAACGTGGGTGGTTTTACTTTTATCCCTACGGCAGGACCCTCTTCTTCTTTAAATTGCTTCTTTACTTCATTAAACGGCCACTCACAAGTTGAGGGAAACCGTAGTTGATTCATTCTATCTTCCAACATATCGGTTATGTCGTCTTTCTTAGCTGTTGATGGTAATTGCATTTGGGCTATTTTCTCTTCTACCATCTTTATTACCCTATCTTGTTCCGCCAATCTACCTTCCAATAGTCCTAACGCGCTGGCATTCTCCAAAAATTCTTCGAAAACTTTATCTTCCAACGCTTTGACATTTTCCAGCAATTCTCCTTTAAGCCTTCTAGAACTTTCTTCAGATTTTTCTAGTAATTCTGCAAACCTTCTAGAATTCTCTTGGTGCTTTTCCAGTAATTCTTCTTTAAGCATTCTAGTATTTTCAAAAACTTTTTCTTCCAGTGCTTTAGTATTTTCAAGTAATTCTTCTTTAAGCATTTTAGAATTCTCTTCTGATTTTCTAGAACTTTCCAGTAACTCTTCTTTTAACATTCTAACATTTTCTTCGGACTTTCTAGAATTCTCTTCGTGCTTTTCCAATAGTTCTTCTTTTAACATTCTAACATTTTCTTCGGACTTTCTAGAATTCTCTTCGGCTTTTCTAGAACTTTCCAGTAACTCTTCTTTTAATATTCTAGAATTTTCTTCGGACTTTCTAGAATTCTCTTCCATTTTACTTAAAAACACGTTGGTATCAATTGCGGGTCCAGGTATTTCGAAGAGGAAACTTTCAGGGTATTCTTTCTGTTCCAAAAGCCATTCTCTTAGCCGATTTATTAATACGCTTTTGAGGCCCGTTGTTTCCAAGTCCCGTTCTTCCAGTTCGCGTTTTAAGTCTATTACCTTCAGATCTTTCAACAATTTCATCGCCATTTTAATTATTAGTTGTAATTGTTTTTAACACTAACAGTTTATTCTCACAGCACTTTGTTTATTACACGATTTTATTTATTTTAACCCCACACCTGACACCACTGCAACGTTCTTTTTAAATAATAACAAAATGCTGTTTAAATCATCTATTAATAAAGAGAAAACATTCACACTTAACACACACTAATTCAATCTTAACTAATTTACAAAACACAATTATAAACTAACTATTAACTATTATTTATATTCAATCACAATATTTATTTCGTACACACTCAGATATTTATCTATTACCACTTGCGACTACTAACACGTCTGATTGCTCGCGGTTCACTAATTGAATTCCCTTCGGCGCCAGCCGGCTTTTATATGCCGTACATTCTTCTAGAAAATACTGTAGATTATTCTAGAAGGTCTATTGATTTTTCGCGCCGTCGATGACGCACGCGGGTGAGTCACACGCATTCTCGAACATTCGACGGTGAAGTTCAAAGGGCTGACCGCGCTCATTACAATATTTTTTACAGTACGACATTATTCTGGACTGTAAATAATGCTAGAAAAAAATTAATACCCATGAATCATTTAAGTTTCAATATGTTGAAATTTCACTGGTGCCTCCCCTTAAGGCTCCGTTATCGCGTAGGTAAAGTACCGCTTTAACAGCTCTGAAGAATTCCATTACAATTTTTAAAAATTGCACTTAGTTTACATTTATTGTGCATGAGATCTTTTCTTAACAGTGTTATCTAGTTTATATTATGCTGTATAACAAATACAAAATTACAAAAGCTATTTCCTTAACGGATAAAAAAGTGTAAATCTATAAAAACAAAACTATAGATAGCGAGCTTTTAAAAATGGTAAGGTGTACTTCCTAAATTATTGTTCAAGTGTTATTTGAGATAAAAATGCCCAAATATACAACAGTATAAAAGAACTTTATGAACTAAAAAAAGGTCATATCCCGCGTTTATTCAAACATTTTGGTAATGGCAACTATGATTCTTAGTTCAGGCTTTTGCTCACGTAACGCACTGTATGCGGATCAAGTTAAAAAAGCGCGAAGTTTCAACGAGTTTGATTTGACTGTTAATACATTTAATGCATTTTCGTTATTGTTACATATATTTTTGTGATTGTCGATGTAAAGTAACAGATTATTGTTTATATCCCTTCCCATATTTTAACTTTTCTAATCTTTTATTATTAGTTATAATAGTTATTATAGACTATTATTTAATAAAGTACCAAAGTAAATGTTGTTTTTCTTTACTTAAGAGCATGTGACGGTTAATTTTTGAATAAACTATTTCACTCTTAATTAGTCTTGATTAATTTCTTAAAACAAATATATATTTTCAATATTTTAATACTTTTAGTATAGTAATACTTTTCTTTTTCTTAAAACCAGCGAGAACAACTGATATTTTTAAAGATATTTAGCAGTTTTATATTCCCCTTTTTTAATCTTAACTACCTTAAGGAGGATACAGCGAAATGTAAAAATGTAGAGAATGACGTGAAATTTAAACCTCGAGTTCTTTGACACTTATTCTATTCGGTAACTTTTTTTTATAATCTTCTTGTGTACCATTACAGAGAAAAATGGAAAATAAAATCCAGAATTTAACATGGGCTCTTATGGAGACCATCTAACCTTTAGCAGTTTTAACGAAAAAATTATGATGAAGAAATGTAGGGAATCTGATAAAAAACTAAAATGACATACTCTCATATTCGAAGAACAATGCTGCCCAATATTTTTGAAATCTTGTTTCTAGTTAATGCACAATAATAATTTAAAGTAAACAAAACAAGAATTTTTCACGACATATGTGGAAAGACAGCAAAGATGTGACAACATCTCATAGCGCACGAATTCAAACAGAACAGAACAGAAAGATGACATATAATGACTGTTATAATAATCTATATTTTATTGTATTGACTAATAATCATATATTTTATTAATCAAATTATGTTGAACAATTCAGTCTTCTGCGTTAATAATATCAGAATACAAATGTTAATTCGACGAAAATATTGCAAAATGTAAAATTACCTTTTGCAATGTGATGAATACAATTTATCATCACAATCATAATATCCACGAAATCAGTAATACAAACACACTAATTTTAAAAATATATGTATTAAACCTCAACAACTTTTTATATATTTCTTGTATCTGCTTAGCAGATTGTAATCTTTAGACTATACAAAAGTTAAAAAATAGAATATTCCCATCTGTAATTGCATACAAAATTACAAAACATTCAACATGTTTCCACTTATATTTTGGGATTGACATTTGGAGGTTAGGATGTCAACTCAATCGAAAGCTGAAACCTAACACTGCTACCAACAAAATCGATTGATTTCTTTGAGGTGTTGCCACGATTCTTAACCTATTTACATTTATATTTACACTTTCAACAATTAAACAAATGCACTCCAATCGACTTAAATTATTTTAATATATACAAATAATTAATAAATGCATTATAGGCATTCATAATAAAATGATTTTGTTCAGTTTTAAAAATGTTAATTTATTTTTTTATCGATTGGTAATTCTTGTTAGAGCCTATGTAAAAGCATAGGAGATATCCCCTTGCCCTTCACCCCGCAAAGATCCGCTGTAACCTCCTTAAATTATTCTTTGGCATTTAAAAATTAAAAATTTCAGTCAAACTTAAAATATTTTGAAAGTTCACGCATGTCTGGCAACACTGTAAGCAGACAACTGCGATTTTCAAATTTTAGTTTTAAAGAAATTAATTCCCATTTGGAGACCATAGCGCCATCTTTAGGTGTTTATAGTTAATGAAGCTTCCTATTATTAAAACTGGCGGCGATAACGTGCCCTTAATGAACAATTTTCAAAACAATCGTGAAGAGAATCGAAAAATTGGGAAAATTTAATGCCTATCAATCATCATACACAACGCAGAAAATTTAGACTTTTCTGGTCTAATTAAAGATTTTGCCGGTAAACAAACCTGAAAAGTTAACTTTAATTAATAATTCAAATTATTTTGAAATTTTCTGTGTGCATATAAAATATGTTCATGTATTTTTTATCTATGTTAATTTATTTTTAATAAATTGAGTTAATTTATAATGGTTTTCTTCATTAGTAAAATCGATTTTTTTTCGGTAACAGTAACTTTATAAAGGTAATAGGGTCTCTGAAGGACTCTGTCCGAGGGTATCAAGAGGGCTAAGGCCGGCACTGTGCAAGTGGAGATATTTTAACATTAAAACCTGCAGGGGAGGGTGAAAATCCAGCACGGTTGGGAAACTTTATGTGGAAGATTCTAAAAAAAATGTCCGAAATAATGTTTGCCGCAAGTGGCCCAACAAATGTGCCTTTAACTTCACAGAATCTTCTTAGGCTAATGCCTAAATAATTTTTAAATTATTATTTTTAACAAAACACAATTTTCAAATGTCAATAACTTTAATAACTTTATACAGGGTACGTCAGTGAAGCGGGAAAATTTAAAACTCTTCTATTTAAAAACGTTTTTATTTTAGCATGAAAGTTTTTACAATTTTCTGTTAAATAAGAGACGCCATTTTATTTTTTAAAAATAACGCTTGGCAGGTGGGCACCATTATGATCTACGCACTCTTGTAGTCTTAATCGAAAATTTTCCATTACTTGCCCTAACATGGCCGGTGTAATGCGTGCAACTTCTCCTTGAATTTTAATTTTAGTTCCGCTAACGTATGCGGTCGCTCAACATACACCTTGCAACTGCACAAATCAGGAGATCTACCTGGCCAAACAATGTCCCCGTTTTTGGATATGACATGATTCGGAGAGTTCTCTTACAGCAGTAATAGACACATGAGCAGTATGACTTGTAGCACCGTCTTGCTGGAACCACGTAATTTGTGGAAATTAAACCAATTCTTGCCTTAAAAATGTTGTGAATCATGCTTGTGTAATGTGCTGTAGTAACGGTTGTAGCGTTTCCTTGATCGTCTTGAAAAAAGAACGGTCCAACAATGCCAGCTGACAAAAGTGCACACCACACTGTGACCTTCGGAGTGTACAATGGTTTCTCATGTAACTGAAGTGAGTTTTCAGCGCTCCAATATATATATAGACCCGTAACTTTGTTAGCAAAGTATAGGTCGCTCGTGATTGAGCTCTTCTGATCCGGTTTGTGCGGAGGATCGGTCTCGCATATTCTGTTTGCATTTTTCTTCTGTTACAGTTTGTTATGTGTCCGTGCCATCTTTGTCGTTTTCTTCCATTCTTTCCTATCTTTTATTATTTCGCTCCAATTCACTATCTCCATATCTCGTATGTCTTTCATCACTTGGTCCTGCCATCTGATTTTTGGTCTTCCTTTTGGTCTACTTTCTGTAGGTTTCCAGTTTAATATTTTCTTTATTGGTGTTTCGGGTTCTCTTCTTTGGATGTGTCCAAACCATCTGAGTCTTTGAGCTTTTATAAATCTAACTATGTCTTCTCCTCCTAATAAGTCTCTCACTTCGAAGTTCATGAGTTGTCTAAATTCTCCTTCTGGTGTCTTCACTGGTCCGACTATTCTTCTTATGATCTTCCTTTCCAAAATTCTCAGTCTTTCTTCATCTTTATTGTTTAAGCACATTGTTTCTGCGGAGTACGTTATGACTGGTCTGATGGCCGTTTTGTATATTTTTAGCTTTGTTGTTTTGCTAAGGTTTCTGTCTTTCAAGAACTTTTGGTAGCTCCAGTATGCTTTATTCCCCGCCTTTATTCTTTCAGTTATTTCTGGGCTTCTCTCATTCTTTCCTTCTACTATTACTCCCAGATACTTAAAATATTCTACTCTTTGGAAGTAGTTTCTTCCTACTTTTATTCCCCTTAAGTTATCTAGTCCTCTTCTTGTGCTCACCATGTATTTTGTTTTTTCTTCGTTTATTTTCAAGCCTCTAACTTCAGCTTCTTTTGTAAGTTCCCTTATTACTTGTTCCAGGCTTCTTTTATCTCTTGCTATGAGAACTAAATCATCAGCGTATCCGATTATTTGTGTAGAGTTGCGTGTTATCATTTTATTTCTCCATTCACCTATGACTCCATCTAATGCTATATTGAACAGCGTGGTTGAGAGGCCATCTCCTTGTCTCACTCCCACTTCTATATTGATCTTGCTTGAATTACCTTCGGCTGTGAATATTTGTGCAGTAGAGTTCATCATTGTCATGTTAGTCAATCTTATTAGTTTTCCTGGTATTTGCATATTTTTCATTTCTTTGAGTAGTTGCTGTCTATTTATGGAGTCAAACGCCTGTTGGAAGTCTATAAAGAGTAGGTGTATTTCAATATCGTGCTCGTAACATTTCTCTATTATCTGTGTTAATGTGTGTATCGCATCTACCGTTGATCTTCCTTGTCTGAATCCTTGTTGATATTGCCCCAATTTTTGTTCGGTGTATTTGGTTAATCGTCTTCTTATTATGGAAGTTAACATTTTGTAGATTGTATTTAGTAGTACGATTGCCCTATAATTACCACATTTCATTGGATCCCCTTTCTTGTAGAGTGGGGTGATTTGTCCATTTCTCCAGTCTTGCGGCATGTTTTCCTCGGTCCATATTTTTAACATTAGATGGTATATTCTTACTAGCAGCTCTTCTCCTCCATTAGTTATCAGTTCGTTGTTTATTTCATCTGGCCCTGCCGTTTTATTCCGTTTTAATTGTTTGACTACTTCCATAAATTCTTCCCATGTGGGTGGGTTCACTTCGTTATCTCTCTCATCTCGTATTTCTTCTTCTATTTTTCTTATGTTATCTCTATATAGGTCAGTGAAATATGTCTCCCAGGCCCTTTTACTTATTTTTGCTGTTACTACCTTTTTTATATTGAACCGTCTTATGTAGTCGAATAGTTTTCTGCTATCTCTATTGTTGTCTTCCAGTATTTGCATTTTGCTGGTGATCCAGTCGGCTTTTTTCTTTTTGTATAATATCGTTGCTTGCTGTTTAATTTTCTTGTACTCGAGTAATTCTTGGTCCCTTCTTGTTTCTATCCATTTCTGTCTTGCTTCACTTTTCTTGTCACTCTTCTTTTGGCACTCTTCGTCGAACCATTCTTTTGACAGTTTGTTGGTTCTCTGCCCTATTATTTTTTCTGTTGCCTTAATAATACTTGTTTTGATATTGGTCCATTCATTATCAATATTATCCTCTTGTTTAGCTAGTGCATTTTCAAATGTTTCACAGTATTTTCTTTTTATTTCCTCGTTGTTTAGTTTTTGTATGCACCAGTTCCTTCGTTTTTTCATCTTCTTCTTATTTCTTGTTATTTTCATTTTGAATTTCATTATTACTAGCACATGGTCCGTGTCGGCATTTGCGCCTCTGTAGGATCTTACGTCGTGTATTAATTTTGTCCATTTTTTCGAGATTAATGTATGGTCTATTTGGTTACCGTCTGTTCTGCCCGGAATCATCCACGTAATTTTGTGTTCTATTCTGTGTTTAAATTTAGTGCTGGTTATAAATGAATTTGTTGTTGATGCTAAATTACACAACTTGGTGCCATTATCATTTGTAATGTCGTGTATCGTTTGTTTTCCTGCTATTTCTTTATTAAATTCTTCTTTACCTATCTTCGCGTTGAAGTCTCCGAGTATAATAAGTATGTCGTTTTTGGGTATCTTTTCACACAATTGTTCTATTTCCTCGTAGAATTCTGTTTTTTCCTCTTCGTCTGCTTCCTCGGTTGGAGCATAGCAGTTTATCATAGATATATTGGCTTGTTTATTCTCTAATCTTAGGTAGCATATCCTACCATTGACCGCTCTAAATTGTATTATTTTCTGCCTCATTTTCTCAATGACCATAAATGCTGTTCCGTTTCTCCCCTGCTTTTTCTCTCCCGAGTAATATAAAGTAAAATATTTCTTCTCAATCATTCCTTCATTTCCCCATCTTGTTTCTTGGAGCGCTAAGACGCTTAATTGGTATTTCTTCATTTCTTTTGCTATCTCCTGCATTTTCCCTACCCATAACATGGTTTTCACGTTCCACGTTCCTATCTTTACTATGTTTTCTTCTTCTCTCTTACTTCGTTTTTTTTTGGAATTTTTTGGTTTGTGTTTTTCGTTTTCCTTTTCCTTAGCCTTTTTCGTTTCCTGTGTCATTCTGCCCTTGGTTTTTATTAGTTTTTTGAGTGCTGTCCTATTTTAGTAATCTTTAATAATCTGCCACATACGTCTGCCTCCCCGTTATCTTCTGGCGACCTCTGACTTAATGTTCTTCCTTTCTTGCCTTGTTTAGCTTCCTGTTCTAGTGTTTTCCCCATGTCCAGTATTCTTCCATTTTCTATTTCCCCTTCGTTTTCTTCTTTGTTTCCATTTTCTTTATTGCTTTTCTTCTCTTTTCTTCCTGGTATTTCTATTTCTATAGATTGGAGCTGTTGAAGTGTGTAGGGCTCCCCATTTACTATCAATTTATTGTATCTGATTATTGCATGGTTTCCCTTTTCTCTGATTATTTTCATAAATTTTATTAGCTCTTTCCTTTGTTTTTGTACTTCTTTTGTGAATTCTTCTTCTATATATATATCTGTTCCTTTTAGATTTTTTGTTGCCTTAAGTATTTTCATTTTCTTCTGCCAGTTGTGTAATTCTACCATGATGGGCCTTGGTTTTCCATTATGATTTTTACCAATTCTCCTAATATCTGTTACTTCTTGTTCCATATCTGTCTGTATTCCCATTTCTTGTAAAATAGTTCGCGTTATCTCCTTTAATTGCAGGTCTTCCTCCTTCGTTTGTTCTTCTGCACCATGAATAATCAGTCTTCTTTTCCTTATTTCCCTTTCCATTTCCTCTAGCCTCTTATCTTGCTCTTCTAGTTTTAAATTCATTTGTATGTTCTCATTTTTTAGTTGTTCATTTTCCTTTTTAATTTCGTTTATTTCACTTTGGAACTTTTCTATTTTCACTTCTAGTCTTGCGCTACATTTTTCTATTATGTCCAGTTTATCTAATTTTTCTAGTTTTGTTTTTATATCCGCCAGGATTTCCTCCATTTTATTAACTTTTTGTTCAGGTTTAGTTGGTGTTTTTTTTTTTTTTTTTTTTTAAACCCTCTGAATCCCTCTCTGTGGTTTGTTTACGTTGTTTATCTTGTCACTCGCGTAGTCGCGCGCGCGCACTGTCGTTTTATTTCGTTATCTCTTTTTGTAATGCTACGAATTTTAACCTATTTTCCACTAATGAATTAATTTTTCCACTTAGTATTTAACTATTTTTAAGAACTTCCACTTTTTATTTATCCTTCTAATACGATTTCCCGGATTTAAAATCACTTTATTTAACAGATTTGGAAATTTCTAAACTCACTTTAAAACACCTGTACTACCGTTATATACGTACCTGTACTCCAATATAGACTATTCTGCTTATTTACGTAGCCGTTCAGGTGAAAATGGGCTTCATCTGACATAAACATACGGTGGATTAAGTTGTCATCGCCATCCAAACGCTGCAACATTTCTTGACCAAAATTCATGCAAGCAACAAAATCAGCATCTTTTAATTCCTGAACAATTTGAATTTTATAGGGGTGAAAACTTAAATCCTTATGCAAGATTCGACGTATTGATGGTTCGCTGATATCCAATGCTAATGCATGTTTAATCGCAGAACGTTTTGGACTGAGTGTTATGGCAGTTCGAACTTTATCAATGTTGTCTGGCGTTCTAACATTTTTGCTGCTCCTTTATGTTTTAAATTTATTGTGGACCCAGTTTCTTCAAACTTTTTAACCCATAAGTTAATAGCATGAACAGACGGTACCTGCCCATGACGTGGAATATTGAACTGATTGCGGTAACAGGTACAGTTGTCGTGGAATCACCATTTTTATAAAATAATTTAACACAGAAAGCACGATTTGCACCTAGCCACTGTTCCATGTTTACTAAATAGCAATAAATGACTGATAATATATCATCAAGTTCATCGCCCTCACCCAAACGTCAAATGAATTACCAAGCTTTTAAATTTTCCCGCTTCACTGACGTACTCTGTACTACCCTTTTTATTTATTTTTATTATTTATAAGAAATTCAAGCCTGACTTGGGCTTTATTAAAAAATAATCGGGCTTCAGACAGATTCGGGTAGGATATTTCAAAGTAGTATTCGGACTGAAGCCGGGTTCAAAATTTATCAGGTTGCGTCAGGTAGAATATCAAAAATTTGACCTGTGCAGGCCTCTAGTATCAAGTTTTAAAATAAAATGGTAAATATGGTTATACTTCTTAGAAAAGCTGAACATTGTAGGTTTTTTAATTTCCATTATTGATAAAAATTATGTATTTATTGAGGTTAAGTTAAATGCCGTAGTAGTAGTAGTAGAATTAGCACTCAGATCGCCGCGAACACTATACTTAAGATTAACTTAAAAAAACTGTAGAATTTAATTACCCACCAATTTTCACAAATTTAACTTTTATGAAACAGGTTAACCTATATAACTCCATAATTCTACTCTGCATAATCTTAATTCTAAAAAGTTGTTAGCCATGGCCAACTGCACTCTAAAAAACCTCATGCCAAAAAAAAAATTGTACCTATATATTATAGAATCACGAGGTGCATGACACGACCTGAGTTCATAAATACAATCGTTCGAACGAGTTACTTGATCCCAACGTATGTGGGGACTGCAATAAGTATGAGTATAACCATTATTTACTGGACGGGCGTTTATATGTGCATGGACATGTGTTAGTGGCACTGCTAAAGCTTCATCATTTGACAGTATATAAGATTTACTTGAAGTCCAATATGCCAGTGCTAAAACCAATTATTGTTATTTAAAGAAGAAAGTTGACAATCAGTTACTAACCATTTTCGCTTATTGGAGGATTCTCTAATTTAATCTCCACACTTTCTTGCAGTTTATTTAAAACAAGTAATGCAGAGCGAACAGTGACAAGCTTTCGAGCAGATCCTTCTAAGGTTACATCAAATACAATACGAGCAAACGATATTTGTTGAGACTGAAAGTATCAAAAATGGTTTATACAAATTATATATTATTTCATAAAATTTATGTATACCCTATGCTGGATTTCAGAAGCAGTGTGCCTAAAGTAAGTGCCCACTTTATCAACAGTCACTGGAGTGATCGGTTTCCATCCTTCTACCTTTATGCCTAATTGATGCATTCTTAATCTATGTGAATCACCATGTCTTCTCTTATCTAATAAAAAAGATATTTAAAAACAACAAACATGATATGATTAATTAATAAATAATTCTTTAAGAATTATTTTGAAAATATTCACGAATTAATAAAATTAGGATTTTGTAAACTTATCCAAATTAGTAGCCATAAGCGGTTGAAGAGCTGTTTATATATATACAGGGTGGTCCAAACCACCCGTACACCCCTTTTAAAATGCGGGGGATTAAAAATTTCTAACAAGACGATGGGTGATCTTACTACTATGGATGTGCTTTATTGAATGACGCCAGAAAGAAATCCCCCTGACCCCCCTTGTACGAGATAAGGGGGGCAACTTTAAAAATTCAAATGGGAATCCCTAAATTTTATTGCATATTTAGATTCTACTCATCGAAATATGAATAATTTATTTGAAACATTTTTTTATCTTGGCAACAGGTGGCGCTGTAATCGCAAAAAACGACTTTTTGCATTGCATTGCTGTCTCTAGCATATTTACAGGTGCAAATAACAGTTTTCCATATTTTTTACTAAATAGTGATGAAAAAGCTTTGCTAATGTATACTTTCATGAGAAAAAGATTTTACGTTACGATGAAAAACGGAAATTCTCTCCCTAAGGTGTTTTCGACAAACAGATTTTTTTTCTTGCGTTGTACGTGACAATTTTTTTTCCGAAATTTTTAGATCGTTTTTTAACCTTAACGTCTACTTATTTAGATATTGCTTAATCTTTTTAATCTTTATCTGAATAATTTTAAGCATATGTAATTAATAAAAATGACCGATAAAACATTCTAAATTGTAATCTGCTCTGCATATGGCAAAATAATACTTAAATCCAACTAATATTTAATTTTAAGAGAAAATAACTTGCTACAATTCTTTACTTCGGAATTCTATTTAAATAGTATGTAATTGTTGAAAATCAACTGTTCAAATAAATAATTTTTATTTCACAATTTAAAATTTTATTCGTTTAGATTATTCTTACTTTATGGCCTGAGTGGATGAGATATCCATATTTCATCATTCGTTTCTAAACGCTAAAAGAAAGATAACCACCGAAATTTAATAGTGAATTACAAAGTAAAATTCTCGTCGGCAGTGTTTTGAAGTAAAACCATCTTCCCCATCTGTAACGGTACATTTTCTATCGGCCTCAAGTATGTAAAATTTTATATTTATATTTACAAAAATCTTAAGTTCGGTTCTGCAAATTTGCATTCTTTTTAAAATATGTGTTTAAAAAAAATGATAATTCAAGGCGTTCGCAGTTTTAGAGGAAAAATCAATACTTGCTTTTTAGTTGCTGTGCCCTGATTCGTTAAGCCAAAACACGCGACTCGTTGTTAATTGGTACTTAGAAAAAATCAATACTGTTCGTGAGTGAGACCTCGCTATTGGCTGATATTCCTACGCGGAAATAAGAACGCGGAGATTGGGGTTGTAGCGTCGCGTCACTTACTTGATTCCGGCCTGTGCCTCGTGGCAGACGACTCTCGTTTGATCTTCCAGTAATGAAGGTCGATATTATTGAATTCTCGTTCTTGTTTAAATAATTAAAGAGAATCTCCCGCTCAAGCATAGAGTGTGGACGTCTTTCGATTGAGTTCCGATAAATAGTGGTTGATTTTGAATCAATGTTATCGAATTACAGTTTATTAATCCTTTAGAATTAAAATAAATTCTCAATACAGTACAGTACAGTCTTAGTGTTATTTTGTTGCAAAGTGCAAGTTTTGAAAGGATTTACGTTTCGTTAAATCGTGTTTGAAAGATTTATAATTTTGTATCGCGAATAAACAATAGTGGTTCATTTTATGGTGAAGAACTACTAAAAACAATTATTTCGTTTCGTTTGGTTTTAAGACTAGTGCAGTTTATCATAAAGAAAAACCACTTAAATTTGATCCAGAATTTAAAGA
Source organism: Agrypnus murinus (assembly GCA_929113105.1). Classification (NCBI taxonomy): domain Eukaryota; kingdom Metazoa; phylum Arthropoda; class Insecta; order Coleoptera; family Elateridae; genus Agrypnus; species Agrypnus murinus. Next base: position 134,298,346 of record OV816030.1, on the reverse strand, counting down.
CAGATTCTCGTTCTCCTATAAATTAACACAGTAAATTAGAACTTCGCGTAAAGAATGGAAACGCATTAAGTGCTACTTGTGATTAAGATTATTTAAATTTCTGAGAAACATTACCGTTTTATTTCATGAATAAAAGTGAATACGTTATAACTTATAAACATTTTAAAATCTTGGATTGTTTAATGTGTGCTCGATCAAACTTATTTGTGAAATCATATGCGCAAATGACAGTAATTAAATTGAATCTCATCCTTGGATTCTGGAACAACGATCTTCCGAAATAGAGGCCATTTTCCAATTTCTAATGGATTGTTTTTGTTTCTCTTCTACGAGTTTAGTTGGATAAAAACGAAAGGTATTGTACTTTATAAGAAATTGTTTATTATTGCAGTTTAGTTTAAGAATCCTTTATACAAGGAACTTTGTAATTTTTTATTAGGAAGAGAGCTCTCTATTGCATTTAGGAAATTCAAGTTTTTAATGTTAAACAATTTTAAAATAATCAATGCTGATAATATTTAGACTAATCTAACTTGCATAATATCCTTTAGACATTTGTTTGTCGATTTTTTCAACGAAGTCGAATTTACATAATTTTACTGATTAATTCTATTTGACCAATCTAATAAATTTCTTGGTTATTTTTTTTGTTGATTAAAAGGTTTTGTGTAAATCTTTCTCGAGCTATTTTGGTGTAATTATCTTAGAGAGGTTAATCGTTATTAAATGAATATTGATTTTACTTGTAATAAACCTGTCGTATGTGTTTTATTATTCAAGTGCTTTGTTATTTTTTTATCTATTTTCTTATTGTTTAATAAATGTTTTCAGTTTATACTAAAGATCTAAAAACGGAACCATATAATTATGAACATTTTATTTCATTTTTATTCCAAATTTTAAAACAAACAAAATCTTTTTGTTTTCAATCTAATATTTAATTCATTTTCTGGTTAGTGAATTTAATATTTTTTAAGCTTATTTAATTAACATCATTGGTTGTTTATACTAATAAACACGTTTAAGCTTCATAATCAGATGGCGCCCTTTTTGAGTTATTATTTGTGTTCTGAAACCTTTATCTACTCCTTTTCACAATTTATACAACTGTGGAACCAATACCTACGACCTGAATACTAAATTTGTAAGAGAGAGCTAAATCTCAAGCCGTGGTGAATATTCTGAGTATTGTATGATAAAGTAAGTATGAATAATTTTATAGTTTTTATTGTTTATCTTGTGTGAAAAAACGAAAAGTTACAATTGGCGCCCAATCGCGGGGCGTTGTTTCGTTTGTGAGTTTTTAAAAAGTTACACATCTTGGAAAATGTTGTTAGAATGGAACACAAATTCTAAAACACTTAAGGCAAAAAATATTGTTATCACGTACAAGGTTAGAAAAAAAGTCGAAAACACCTTAGGTAGAGAATTTGCGTTTTTCATTGTAACGTAAAATTTTTTCTCATAAAAGTACACATTAGCATAGTGTTTTCATCACTATTTAGTAAAAAATATGAAAAACTGTTATTTGCACCTGTAAATATGCCAGAGACGGCGGAAAATGCAAAAAGTTTTTTTCGATTACAGCGCCACCTGTTGCCAAGATAAAAAAATGTTTCAAATGAATTATTCATATTTCGATAAGTAGAATCTAAATATGCAATAAAATTTAGGGATTTCCATTTGAATTTTTCAAGGTGCCCCCGTTACCCCCTACAAGGGGGAATCAAGGGGGTTCCATTTTGGGATCCTTCGAAAGAGCACATCGACATTAGTAAGATCACCCATCGTCTTGTTAAAAATCTTTAATCCCCCGCATTTTAAAAGGGGAGTACGGGTGGTCTGGACCACCCTGTATACACATACAATATACAATATTGAAAAGTGGCATTATTACCTGCAAATGCCGTATTAGCTTTAAACTCCCAAATATTAATATAATAACTACATTATTTTAAAACAATTTTCACTATTTAATGCATTAAAGAATGTATTTTAAAGACATACTAATTTCATAATATGTTATGCTATTTTTATCTAGTTTAAAAATTACCTAGTTTTTTGGTCAGTCACTTTTCGAACACTTTTTAAAGCAAACTTTTATGCACTACTGTTACTTTGTTGGACCTAAATTCTCACTAAAGCAATAAATCTTTTTTATGACATTACCTGCATGTACATAAAGCTACACTGTAATAATGGCCACTTGCAAGATTCTGTCACCGCAGTAGCGTAACAAGACAGCATTGGGCCCCGGAGCAAGATAATCATTAGGGCCCCCACACGGTCGTAAATAAGAGGAAAAATTTAAATAAATTCCAATCTTAATAATAACATATTGATTGGTATATATTCTTATTACTAAAGAAAAAGTTAAATTTTTTTATTTTGGCTCTTACGTCATATTCATATCGTTCAAGTAAGCTAGTATGTTATAGAGAATTTCCCAGCGTGCTGAAGGAAGATAAATTATAACATATGTTCCAACACTTCTGTTAACTACAAATACTAAAATACTAAAAAAGTGTGAAAGAGATGCAACGCAAACAACAATTGATAATCGGAAGGGGTATTACCTGCACGTTAATAGCATTTTTAACCTCAATGTTCTTCTTGTGTTCATTGTATGTTCGTATACAATTATACTTTGAATTGTTATCGTTATTGTGTCCTTAGGCAAACTAATGTTGTGTTAGTTAGTTGTTCAATAAAAAACTTTATATCTATATTGCTGTGGATGGTAGTTTCAAAATTTTGGAAAATTTTGAAAATATTGTAAAATTTTAAAATCTTTGTTAAAAACTAACACTTTTGAAATATTTTTATCAACTTTTCCAGTTAAAAATAAATTTAAGTTAGTTACTGGTGTATCATTGATTGAATCAATGTGTATACTTTTTAATAAGGTTAAATAATACATGTTTCTTTATTTATTATCAAACAGTTTAATCATCAAGTTTTTAAGTATATGTAACATCCAGTTGTGCGCAATATATTTTATTATGTAATTCATTTATGTATAATTTCAAATGAGTAATATCAACGGCAAATGAGATTCTTTAAGGTTTTTGTTTATGTAAATAGATCATTATTATTGCGTAAAAGTATTGTGTAATTAATTTGTAATTGCGTCAAATATTATGATTATGTTTTAATCTGCTATTATGTTTGTAAATAGTGTAGTCATTGTATTATATGGTATGGTGACGTCAGATTAAGTAATGTGATTATGTAAATAGTAAATAGTATATAAGCTTAGAAAATCATATTTTTAAGGCACTTCACTAAATAAAGCGACGGAGTAAAGTCATGTAAGATAAATTAGTAAATATGTAAATAGGCAGTTCATGATAAACGGCATACAGATACAGTCGTCAAATTAATAATGTAAAATGGGCACTTCCTGATATACGACGAACAAGAACGTATGTAAAGTTCACTTCTGAAAATAAAGCGACAGAGTAAAGTCGTGAAAAATAATATTGTAGAAATGTAAATAGTCTAGTCTTAAATAGACAAGTTAAGTTGGTTGGTGAATTGAATACGGCGAAAGTGTAAAAAGTTATAAATTGTAAAAGTGTATTAAGATTATAAAGAACCACCTAATTAAATTACTAGCTAAAGTTATTGCTAGTCAATAAATCTACGTTAAAACCATAAACTGGTGTTTTATTTAATTAAACACATAAAACAAATTACGACGAATATTCTTCGACTAAGGGAAAAAGTACCTGCTATTAATAAAACAAAAGTGTGCTATCAAGATCAAGAGTGTTATTCTTTGGTGGAAAGTTCTGGATTGTGTTATATGGGACATCCATGTAAAAAGGAAGTCAACCGGAATTGGAAACCAGCACTGGGACAACATAAGGTGACTTACTCTGCCAATTTGTTTGGATACGAGGACTAGACTAAAAGGAAAAAAGCAACTATTTAAAAAAAGGTAGGAAGTTATTTCCTTTCTGTATTGGTATCTGCTGAAGAAAAGACTATCGTTTGTGAAGTGCATTTAAGTGAATTGAACAATTTAGTAATAGTTAAATTTAATTAAGAATTCAATTTTAAAAGTGATTTCAAATTTCAATTTGTATATTTTTAATACCACAAGAATCCACATTTGCCCTGAGATGAGTCTTTCTTAAATTTAATTCTGTTATTTAAGTTATTTAACTGGCGCCCAACTCTCTTACGTAAACTTGAGTTAGTCAAGAACTAACGTATCATTAGTTTTATATAACTATTGTATTATTTAAAACTATTAAAAGATATTTTCTAATCATATAAGATTTTATTAAAAGAGGGAAGTTGAAAAGCATTTCCAAAGTTTACAGTCATTTTTAAAAATCAATTTAATTATAAAATAATTATCTACAATCTAACAGCAATTATTCACAATTTTAAATATATTATAAATTTTTTTAAAAATAATTTATTATTTTTAATAAACCAATATTACAGCAATATATATAATATTATTAAAATGTCTACTAATTTGGATTGATTAGTTTTGATCAACATGAGATATGATCTATAATCCGAACTTAGTCCGAATTACAGATGGCATATTATGTGAACGCCGTTATCTGAACGTTTCATTAATCCAAACAGGTCCTGGCAACTTTCTGTTCGGATTAGCCGTACAATACTGTATTACTTACCATGAGTTCTAAATGAAAATGGTACAGTCTCTCCAGGTGCAACTAATATCCATCGATCAGTAACTTCCATAGATTGATCTGTATGAAATGAAAGGTCCATATCTGATATGAATGTAGTAAAATGCAATGGCAATCCAGATTCATTTTTTAAAGCAAAAGGAACAAAAGGTGATCGCCTTTTATATTCAGGTGAACTATCAGCATCTTTTCCATTGACTTGAGAAACATTCCCTGTATTATAATAATCTTGAATCCAGTTATCGTGTACTTGTTTATATAATTCCATAAAAGAAGATGTTATATTAATATTTAATTCATCTTGAGATTCGATGTTTAATTGCAAGCGATTTTTTGATAAATTGTTGGTTAATACATGATCCCATACAATAACACATCTACAAAAAAGTTTTAGATATAAATTAACACAAAAATCAATAAACTAGACTAACTTCCATTGTTCCACGATGGGTTCCCAACCAGACAAGATTCTATTGTAATAATCACTATGCAATCTACACTCTAAAGCCCCTTCAACAGGTACACCCATTTCTTCAGTTTCTTCTAATTCACCTATACGCTGCCTTAAATTCAGCTGTGCTAAAGATATCTCTAAGAGTGGAACATCCGCATCACCACAATCATCTATTACGCACATGGAAATACAATCAGCTTTCACCTTTAAAAATAATTTATTTCATTGAATACACTCCCATAACAAAAACAAAAAAAACTTGTACAGAATACCTCAATGGCAGATAAACTAAAAGAAACCCTAGAAGTTGCTTGATGTTTTGATATTTCATGGCTAGATGAAGGAATAGCATTTTGTGTTAACCACAGTGCAGCATCATCTAATCTTTGTTCGCATTGCTCTAAAGCTTTTATACAGTCATTGCTGTGGAATCCAAGTACGGTTAATTTAGATATTTTATCTGAAATAATTATAATTTATTAAATTAATTTTTTTGGTAAACGTGATAAAAGATTTCTAGACTTTTTAGGTCAAGAGTCTTGAGGGTTGATAATTATAAAACATAAGTTTTGCATAATAAAAAATGATTAAGTTGGTCATAAAAACTTACTTTTAGCATTCACAGTCTGTGAGGTTACTGCATCATTCTTACTTTCGTACATTTGTTTTGGTAATGAATTTAAAATTTGTAAAAACATTCTCATGTCGTGATAAGACAATCGAATTGTTAATATTTGCAATTGCACCTAAAGAATAAAATTATTTGAAACACTTTTTATAGTAATCTGTTTTTTTACTCAGACACACCTCTAAGATTCGGTCCTTATTAATTTCCATATTTAAAACAACCGGATCTATAATCGATAGGGCAGTCTCATCTTCCATGCCCAAAATACAAGAATACACTTCACAATTACTTAAATTACACGATAAGGGTTTTTCAATTACATATGGTTTGTAAGATAATACTGTGGTGCTCTAAAAATTATAAATTGTTAATTTTGTTTTCTGATTTAAGTTTTTACAAGGCGTAATTCTTCAATAAGTAAAGTTACAAAATAGTTATTTAAGTATTAAGGGCGATAGGTACGCTTTACCAGACCGACACGTAGCGGAGGTCTCCATATTAGCCGAGACTGGTAAAGCGTACCTAACACCCGTAATGCTTACACTATTTTTTGCCCGATCGGATCTATGAGTGAATTTTAAATATATAGAGTAAACATTAAACACATCACACTGAAAATGTGAATTTTCAGTCGGTTAATGTGCCTGGTTGTTATGGAGTTGAATAAACAAAAACAATTTTTGTCTCAATCCGGACGAATTTTAGAATGATAGTGAGTGTTTTTCGACTTAAATGACGAGGTACTTTATTACCGAGCCTTGGGCGGTAAGTTGAACTTACAGCCCTGAGAGCAGAGCTTGTAAGTGAACCAAAACGCCGAATCGGGCAAAAAATATTGTAAAATTGAATTAAATGTAATATAAAAGAGGAATACTATCGAACACAAAAGTTCTGAGCTCGGAGTTTGAATGCGCATAGCAAAAAAACTAATAGTTCAAATTAATTCAAATAAAAACAGTTAGATAGACAATTTATTTTTGGATAAAATTGTAAATTTGTAAGATTATCTGATTTTAAGTTTTTGAGTGTTTGCGAATTTTGTTACAAAAAGTCCGGTTTTTTGGGAGTTTTGACGTAAGGCATGTTTTTAAAAATTAATATTTCATTAACTACTTGACAGGATTGGATGTAATTTTATATGCAAGTAGATAATAGTATTGTATGTACGTGAAAATTTCTGTGATTTGATATCTGTATTATTTCTCAAATTATTCTATGAAATAGAGGGTAATGCATTCTGGTCTTCTGGTGCCTTAATCAATATCTTGTTTTTACAAAATATAGTATTTTTTAATAAAACAACAAATATGTTAAGAAATTTTAAAAATATTCACGAGTTAATTAATAAACAATTCTTAAAGAATTATTTATTAATTAATTCGTGAATAATTTCAGTATTTCTCATTGTATTTGTTGATTATTAACAAAATATTATCTTTTGTAAAAAAAAATCTTGATTAAAGCACCAGAACACCAGAATGAATTATATTTCACCAAATAACTTGAGAAATAATGCAAATAACAAAAATTCCCACGTACATAAAATACTATTACCTACTTGCATATAAAATTACATTCATTTCTGCAGAGTAGTTATTAAAATATTAATTATTAAAGACACGCTTTACATCAAAACTCCCAAAAAACGTACTTTTTGTAACATAATTTACAAAAATTCAAAAACCAAAACTCGGATAATTCTTAAATTTTGCATTCGATAGTAGGCAGAAGTGGGTCTCTGACGGCCACTAAAGATCATTCTGCTACTGCAAAAGTAAAGCCAAAACAAAAATACTTCAAGTTGTCAACTCTGCGACAGTGTACACTATCATGTGCTCAATAAAAGTCGCTACTACTTGCGTCAATTTGTTAATTTAATTAAATCTTTTTTTATATATAAATCTTTCATACACAAACCGTGAATATCAGTTATTTTTCTTTTTCTGGTAATTAATTTTTTAATAATTATCATCAATTTAATTTAAGAATTCCAAATAGTTTTAGTCCAGTTTTATTGAAGTAAAAACAACATCACAGTAATTAAAGAAATAAATAAAAACTATTCTGCACCTATTTCTAGAAATATAGAATTCTGTAAACGTAACTAGCATTTCAGCTAGCAATAGCAGAACAATTAAAAACACAGACTTTACAAATAGATTTTTTTAGAATTGCTTTACTTATTAAAAAATTACATTCTTTACTATACTGACATACTTTAAAAATTACAGCATTCGTATCCCATTGAGAAATATCCTCAACAACAACAATTTCCGAATCAGTAATATTAAGTTTTAATTCGAACGGTATTGTAGCATCTTCAATTTCTTTTTCACTAGATGGGAATTTTTCAAATTTGGGACTGACAGGTACTTCGATAGAATCATCCAAAATAAATTTCTTTGCTGCAGTCCACCAATCGAACACGGCCATTAACCTCATGTTATTTAATAGAATTGTAAATTTAGTACGGTCCTGTCTTTTTCTACTATGAATTTCTGCCTGCACAACTTCATTAGAGATAAAATTAATAGGCTGTAAGATATTGCTGAAAACATTTGAACGTTTATTGGCAGATGCATTTTGATATCGAGTATCCATTATTAAAATCTCCTGGGATACTAAGTCTACATCTTGACTTAAATTGCTGAATGTTTCCACTGTAAGACGTGACTTTATGAAATTTATGCGTGCTAATGGAGAGACTCCATGTTTTATTTGAAGTCGCAATATAACATTTGATAAATCAAACTTGAGGGATGAAAGTGTCCATACTTCTCTTCCTCCACTTGCCTATATAGAAATATATTAGTAGAGCTAGATAAAAGATAAATGTAGATTACCTCAGGCATTGGTGGGACAGTCTGTGGTACTGATGGTAAAATATGTTCCGTATTCTCACCTAAATTATATGTCAATAATTTTTTAATCAACTGATACTGATTTAAATCAAGGGCCACATCCAAAGTTGATAACTCTCCATGCACACTCATATCAGCAACTTTAATAAAGATTAAAAATTAAAACAAAAGATGCATTGTTGCAGCATTTAAGGTATGTATCATAAGTAGCCGCACAAAATGAAATGTCTAAAAATATGAAAACGTGCACATAGATTTTCAATGAACAGGAGATGACCAAAGACCCAGTACAGACACAACAGTCTTCTGAACCGAAGAAAAGAACACGTACAGAAGGGAGCACTCCGTCACCATCTTTACAACGAACTGCTAAGAAATCCAAGGAAGAAGCTGTTCTGCCCATTCCTGGCTCTCCAACATCAGGGCAGACGTATAGTCAAACCCTGTTGGCCAAAAAAATGGTGATTGTTGTAAGTCTCCAAACCTACCCTGTTTGTTCGCAATTATTTATTTCTTAATAAATTAAATAATTTCTTGTTTGGGAGTGAATCATATTTGTTGAGAGTTAAAAAATATTTATCGTTCGCAATTTTATCCAGTATGAATCATTCGTGGGTAAGATAACAACATGGGTTTATATAATATGTAAAGATGCAGTTTTATTAATACACAAAGTATTGCAAATCTTCATCTAAAGAGATTTCTCGTAAAAGGTTGCTATTTAAATTTATTAACAATACATATTTATGGTCTCTTTCGATAGTTTTGAGCTGTATTTAGTTAATACTATATATCTATCGTATTCTAACTATCACAAAATATCATATTTTTTATTAATAAAAGTAAAATCACTTGCTACAATTCATTCATATATGACCCAATATATGAATGAATATATACAATAATTTATATACATAAAAACTTTCAAGTGAAGGTTCATTCAATGGTTCCTCTGTAAAAATCTTTAATTTTTACAAGTTTCTAGTTTGAATTAAATGTTGTTTATGATATTAATTGAAAGTTAAAATTTTGAAGATTTTAATGAGATCTTTGTTATAAACTGTAATCTCATGTAAACTGTGATAAAAGCGAGTTTGCATTAAAGTGTAAATGTGAAATTGTTAAGCTTATGATAAAGATTGATAGGAAGATCAGTTTTTGAACTAGAAAACACAGGTCAAGACTTAATATTTTATAAAATCTTAACTAAATAAATTTATTATTATGGAGTGCATTAAATGTAAAATTAAGAATTCTACAGCAGTTATCTTTTGTGATGGGTGTGAAAGACCTGTCCATAGAGAGTGTTCTGATCTTAATTCATCTGAATTAAAAGTTATGGATTTAAAAGGTAAGCGTTCTCTGAAATTTTACTGTAATGATTGCAGCGAAGGGGTGCGCTTGGTACCTAAACTTATTAAAAACATTGAGGAAATGAGTATTGAAGTTAATAAGCTGAAAAATTCTATATCTGTACCAACTCATATTTGTGAAGAAAAGGTGTTAAGTGAAATTTTTGAAACGCAGAGACGGATGAATAATGTAATGATTTTCAATATGCCTGAAGATTCACATGATGATAAGGAAAATGCAAAGGCTATAACTAAATCAGTAGTTAAAGAAGATTTGAATATAATTGAAATGGTTCGACTGGGAAAGAAGAACAAAAATGGAGCGAGAGCATTACGAGTTACATTTTCTAATTACGATGAAGCTATGAAGCTAATAAGGGGCCCAAAACATGTTTTAAAGGAAAAAAGATTTTTGTTAATGCGGATCTTACACCACAACAAGCTCAGCATCTACAGGGATTAAGAGAAGAACTGACTTTGAGAAAAGAGAAGGGTGAAGAAGGTCTGTTTATAAAATTCAATAAAGGTGTCCCTTTTATTAAATCTTCAAAAAACTAAGCAAGAATCTCAATTCTAGAAAGCAACCAATTTCTGTTTTTTATCAGAATGTTGGGGGTCTTCTGACAAAACTTTCTTCTCTGCAGCAATCTACATTATGTTCGGGCTACGATGTTTTAGTGCTAGTTGAAACTTGGTTAAACCAAACGTTTAGCAACAGTGAATTAGGTTTGGAAGGATATGACGTTTTCAGATTCGATCATGATTTCACCAATTCGTTAAAAACTCGTGGTGGTGGTATTTTAATAGCATTAAAAGTAGCTTGTCTCCTAGTTTAATTAATCATGCTATTAATAATGTTGAGCAACTTTATGTTAAGTTACCTTGTAAAAAGTCTAATTTAATAATAGGCGGAGTTTACATACCTCCATCGCCTGATATTGATATATATGATCTCCATGTTAATACAGTCAATTACATATTTGAGAATCGCCCAAATTGTCAAATGATTCTGTGTGGTGATTACAATTTACCTCTTGCGAGTTGGTTTAATGATGAACTGGGTTTAAATGTTGACTGTCCAGAGAATTATCCAGCTTTATCGCTAGCAGGTAGTTATAGCTACCACAACTTATTTCAAATTAATACTATCCCAAATAGCAGAAATACCTTTCTGGACCTAATGTTTTCTACTTTAAATGAAATACAGGTTATGGAAGCTGATGACAAATTGTTTCCTAACAGCATACACCACACTGCAACTTGTTTTGACATTAATCTTAACCTTTTCAGTGCGGCGGTCACGGACCGCTGTCGAGTCTCCAGTGCGGTGGATTTTTCAGCACGCTGCAGCTCTTTGCAGCTTCTCACAAAAAAAATTCATAAAGAGATATCGGAGCTTTATATCTTTTTAGAAATATGTGATTATATGTAAAATATAATCGTAAGACCTACGTACAACCTTCCTTGCAATGAGAAGTGCACTAAACAATTTTTTATTGGCGCGGACAAATGTTTACTCTCTTGGGTTGGCCTTCAAGTCTGGCCCCCACCAAATAATCGTATAAATATGTTGAAGTAAGCTGGGAAAATCGAAATCGTATAGATACGTCTTTAGCAGTACGGACACGCACTTGCAAAACGTATCTATACGTTAAAAGCAGCGAAAGGGTTAAACTTTATAAACAATTACAGTATGAAGAATTTTATTATGATTTTAAAAATGCCAATTACTGGTACATAAATAACTTTTTTGTAGGTATTGACTGGTATTCTCTTTTACACATAGAAATAGATGTTAATATAGCTATATCTAAATTTTATGGTATATTGTATACTGCCATCGAAAATTTTGTACCATTAAAAAAGTTTAGAACATCAATTTCCCAAATTGGTTTAGTGCAGAACTTAGAAGATTGATTGTAGAAAAGAAGTTAGAGCATAAAAAGTACAAACAATATGGTAGCAGGCAAGCTTATGAGCGTTTTTCATTTCTTAGGGAAAAATGTAAGTATCTAACTGATCAGTGTTATAAAACAACAATATTAACAAAATTCAAGCCGATATTAGTGAGAATCCTAATACTTTTTGGAAATTCGTGAATAATAAACGAAAAGCGTTTGAATTACCCTCTCAACTTTTTTTACAACAATGAAACAGCTGCTAATAATGATGGCATAGTAAATTTATTTGCATCGTACTTTTCAACAGTATATACTGACATTAATGTTAATCAAATACCAATATTTTCTTTTACAAATACAGTAGAAGTTAATAACTACCATATTAAATCTTCAGAAATAATTGGTCATATTATGGTCCTACCGATAAAATTCTCTCATGGACCTGATGGAATTCCGTTAGCTTTTTTAAAAAACTGTCTATTTACATTAGTGCAACCAATTCAACAATTATTTAATCTGTCCTTAAGTACGGGAGTTTTCCCTGACTACTGGAAACACAGTTTTCTAAAACCGATATATAACACAGGTATTCGTGAGGATGTAACAAACTACAGAGCTGTATGTAATCAATCGGAACTTCCTAAATTATTGGATTATTTTGTCAATAAAAAACTTTCTTTTGACTGCAAAGATATAATTATTGAAGAGCAACATGGTTTTTCTCAGGGTAGGTCCACATGTACTAATCTTCTATTGTATGAACAATATATCGTTAAAGCTTTGGAAAATCGGTTACAAGTTGATTCTATCTATATATACTGATTTCTCCAAAGCATTTGATAGAGTCAATCACAATTTATTATTAGCTAAACTGAGAGAACTGGGAATAGGAGGGAACATTTTGAAATGGCTAACTTACTGGAAGGATTCAATATGTGAAATGTGCTAATTCAATCTCAGTTCCCATACTTGTTCCTTCTGGGGTACCACAAGGCTCCCATATTGGACTACTGTTATTTAATTTATTCATAAATGATTTGAAAGAAGTTATTCATTACAGTGAGATACTGTTTTTTGCAGACGATTTGAAAGTATTTAGATCTATTAGCAATAAACAGGAAGCAGAGTTACTACAAAGAGATCTTGTTAATTTAACTCAATGGTGTGAGGTAAATGTTTTATGTTTAAATATAAATAAATGTAATGAAATGACCTTTTCTAGAATTAGTAACGTTTTCATTTTTCCCTATAATATTAGTGGGATAATTTTAACGAGAAAAGAAAATATCAAGGATTTGGGGGTTGTGTTCGATGGAAAATTATCGTTTAATTTTCATATGAGTGAAATTGCATCTAAATCTTTAAAAATCTTAGGTTTTATTAAAAGAACAACAAATTTATTATCTGCTTTTTCTGTTAAACTGTTATATTGTTCTCTAGTTAGATCAATTTTAGAATATAATTCGGTAATCTGGTGTCCTATGTATAACTTTAACATTGAAATGATTGAATCTGTTCAACATAAGTTCGCACGATACTGTAGTTATAAGTTGGGTTTTACATATGATAGTTATGATTATTATCAAGTATTAAATGTGCTTAATCTTGTCTCCTTAGAAAGTCGTAGAGTTAGTGCTGATCTATGTTTTTTACACAAAATTTTGAATGGTAGAATTAATAATTCAAAAATCATAGAATTAGTAAAATTTAATGTTACAGAGAAGCGAACTCGAAATTCCGATATGTTTAAAATACCTTTTCTTTATACAAATTATGGTCAGAAGGAACCTATAACTAGAATGATGAAATTAGCTAACAAGTACAAATCCAAATTAGAATTATTTGATTCATCCATTCAATCTTTTAAGGATTCATTAAAAAATAACAAATATGTATTACCTATTGTTAGATTATAAGTTATAAATCATAAGACTTTCTGTATGCGTCTTCACTTTGTACTACATTATTTACTATAAAATGGCATTGCCGTAAATAAATAAATAAATATTAGGGCGCTGTCTGCGTGCTGTCCAACTTTGTTTGATAATTCTTCATTAATTGATACTCTGTTTTTAATTTATTTGTTTTCATCAAGAAATTTTAATTGATTATGTACTTTAGCATTCTGCTTAATATTTCAAGTTGTGAGTGTGTGTGTGTGTGTGTTGGTGGTGACTTAGGAAACTTGGTCCATTTTGTCATAATTCCGTTCTCTAACAATTTTTTTTCCTACTCTGAACCCTTTTGTTGTCATTATTTAATAAACAAACTAATGACGCAAACATAAAATGCATATAAACTAAATATACTTATTTAAGACTGTAATTTGATTTTTCTTTAACTCATTTATTTTATTTTATTTAGTTTTTTTAAATTATTAAATTGTTAATTATTTAATTAAATTAAATTATTTTGTTGTAACTGCTGCTTTTATAACTTTGTTTTTTATTTTTTTAATATTTTCAATTTTTTATTTGATTTTATATATCTATTATGTATATAGGTATTAGTATTATAGTATTATTATTTTTTGTTTTTGTTTTGTTTACCTTGTTTTTTCCTATTTGTGAAACGTGACAGGGACACAAAGAGCGCTTAGGTGTCGTTCAAAGCGTCTTACACAACACAGGTGGACCTCGGAAAGAATTGGGAAATAACACAGGTAATAGAAAACAAAGGTGAGTTATTCTCATTTTTTTTTTACAATATTTTGTTTATATTTTAGATGTGATTGAATAATATTTTATAAATGTCCATATTTTTTTTAAGTAATTCTATTAGATTATAAGGTTTTTTTAATATCCATAAATATTAAATTTAGCATTTAATTGCTGAACTTTGTTATTTCACTACACCCCAACACTACATGTTCTAAAGTACCTATTTCCCCACAGTTGCAGTTTGGGGAATTTATTACATTTATCTTATATAAATGAGCTGGAAACAAAGCATGATTAAAGCGAAGTCTGCATATATAGGCTAGTAAAATTAGACCCGTTTTGGACCGTTGGTGGAAATAAATGTTGCAAAGCGGGAGATCGTTTCGATCGCTTCGTTTGAGGTCAAATATAAGTATCTTAGGTTTGCACGGTCCCTCGACTCGAGCTTACCTGAGGGCATCAAAAGAACCACGAAATCTTTGGACCTTTTTTAGTTTTTCGTTTATAACTTCAAAGCGGTGCTTTCCAACGAAAACTTCACTATTACAAGAATTAAAGAGCATTAAATTCTGCATCTGATGAGTATCCAATACTTTAAATTCGGTCCAGTGGTATGGTCGAAATCGACGGCCGAGAAATGACAATTCTACAAATTTTCGATTTTCCGTCAGACCGGACGCCCAGAGTCTTTCCGTATAAAAAAAACCCGTTGGACTCATTCTGATTGTTAATATAAGACGAAAAATACCTAAGCTTTGATATTATAGAGGTTGCCGGATTAACTTAATGGCCATTTTTTTGTCATCGCCCATCATAGCAATTAGAATCAATTCATATGAAGTAGTGCAGTACTGGTCACTCGATCATTTCGAAAAAAGATAATTTTTTGTGTGTTATCACCCCTAAGTATTGGTAGATCAAAACCACTGTCATTTTATTTTTAGTCCATTTGATTGAAATATGGCAGCCATATTTGTTTCGTGGTGCACGACGTTGCTTGCAGTTTTTTGATGTAAATGTAACTCTTGATATCTCAAGAACGGTTGATCCTAGAGACCTGTGGTAAAAATGATTGCATTGCTCACATGTCGGACTACATTTTTTAATCATAAACATAATATTGATATGACATATCATAACGAGAACTTCAAAGCCCATAAATACCAAAATAGTAAAATTTCAGATTTAAAATATTTTATACATAAACTACCTCTAACCGTGTACGTTTAAATAGGAAATCCGCCCTAAGACTTCATTTTTATCTGGATATATGAAATATGCCCCCATAAAAGCAGAAATTTTTAAAAAGAACTTTAATCTTCGGGATTAAATCACATCCATAAGTAAGCGTCCTACAAAAATTATGTTTAGATTTAAAAATGTAGTCCGACATATGAGCAATACAATCATTTTTACCGCAGGTTTCTAGGATCAACCGTTCTTGAGATATCAAGAGTTACGTTTACATCAAAAAACGCAAGCAACGCCGTGCACCACGAAACAAATATGGCTGCCATATTTCAATCAAATAGACTAAAAATAAAATGACAGTGGTTTTGATCTACCAATACTTAGGAGTGATAACACACAAAAAATTATCTTTTTTCGAAATGATCGAGTGACCAGTACTGCACTACTTCATATGAATTGATTCTAATTGCTATGATGGAGGATGACAAAAAAATGGCCATTAAGTTAATCCGGCAACCTCTATAACAGTGGTGGCGAACCTATGACCCGCGGGTCAGACTGACCCACAAAGGCTTTTTAAATGACCCATGCGTTGATTTTTATAAACTTATTTTTTATATCATATAAGAGAGAACAGATAATTGAAAATATTAAAAAATTAAAGTATGAATAGGTAAGTATTTAATGTTGAATTTTGCTCTTCACTTGCAAAAGTAAAAGTTGTAAAACAAAAAGGAAACGTAAATCTTTTTAGAGGATTTTAAAAGTGAGAACCAAAAAAAAGCGTCAACTGTCAAGTTGTTTCTGTTAACAAATTTTCAGTGTTTCCAAATTATCGGTACCCTTTTTACCCCCTCCTCCTTCAAGTGACGTCACTGACTTAGTGACCCACGGGCTAGTATTAAAAAAATAATGAACCAAATTTGACCCACTTCTCAAAAAGGTTCGCCATCACTGCTCTATAATATCAAAGCTTAGGTATTTTTAGACTTATATTAACAATCAGAATGAGTTCAACAGGTTTTTTTATACGGAAAGACTCTGGGCGTCCGGTCTGACGGAAAATCGAAAATTTGTAAAATTGTCGTTTCTTGACCGTCGATTTCGACCAAACCACTGGACCGATTTTAAAGTGTTGGATACTCATCCGACGCAGAATTTAATGCTCTTTAATTCTTGTAATAGTAAAGTTTTCGTTGGAAAGCACCGCTTTGGCGTTATATGCGAAAAACTAAAAGAGGTCGGAAGATTTCGTGGTTCTTTTGATGCCCTCAAGTAAGCTCGAGTCGAGGGACCGTGCAAACCTAGGATGATACTTATATTTGACCTCAAACGAAGCGATCGAAACGATCTCCCGCTTTCCAACATTTATTTCCACCAACGGATTCTATTTTACTGGCCTAATAGTAGATATAAATTTTGGTTTAGTACATACATTAGGTTGAATGTTTTTGTAGTAATAACCCTATTCTGATTGTTTATGCAAAGATCAATTACAGTCAAGCACGATCGCTTTCGCCGCCATTTTATAAAAAGATAGGTTGCCAAAAAACAAATTAAAAACAATTGCTTTAAAATCGCCGTTTTCAGAATGATGTAAAATTGAATTTGAATTTTGAAAGTTTTAATTTATCGATATTTGATATTAAAACAGTAATTTAATTATTTGTATTCACTATAATTTATTATGATTCATTTGTGAGTGTTTTGTGGAAATTTTATGAAGGTGATAAAAGGATTTAGTATTTGGAAACTAATTGAAAAATAACCTTCCATTTGGGCTGCTGGATTTTAATTATTCTTTCGGCCATCGTTTGGGGCCCCAAAGAGTAGAAATTGGGATAAATTTGGGAAAAGAGAGAATTGGATTGAAGATCGCCAAAACCTTGTCAGTTAAGGTAAGTCCCTTTATGGGTTTCTATTATTAAAAGTATAAATCCTTTCATTACCCTTTGATTTATCGTTTTCCAAAATACAGTCCACTTATTGTCGTAGAAAGGTATGGGTTTCATTTGTATCGATGATAATTTTCACATTTTCGGAAGCCCGCAACCTAACATTCGAGCCACAGATCGATCGTGGTTGGCTGTTTTGACTTTTTTTGAGTTTTAAATTTGACATAACCTTATAGTATTAAAAGAATTAACAGTTTGATTGTCAACATCAATAAAATTACTTAAAAACCAAAGCTTTTTATTGAATTTAGTTAATATACATTATATTGTTAACTATTACTAATTTCAGCATGTCTATTGAAAGTATGGAACGTAGTCAGGCGAAAGTCGCTAAACTATTAAATTTAATGCTAAATGCCGAATCATCAAGACCTACTCGAAAACTGTATAGTCAGAGCGGAAAATTTGGACAAACTTTTATTCGAATTCAACAATTGTCAAACTGCATATCTAGCTGACGTTAGTGAACCGTCAGATAAATATTATGAAATTTTAGATAATTTTGATTCACTAGTATATTCTGTTCGTTCAAAAGAACGAAAAATTAACAGAATATTCGAAGAGATTATCCATCCGAAGTCTTTAGTAAATGCCAATGTAGGGGAGTTGAATTTAGCTTCTAATGAGCCACGTTTAAAATTACCTTACATCAAGTTATTAATGTTTTCTGGTAAAATTGAAGAATTTTAGACTTCCTGGGAGCTATTTACTGAGGTAATTCATAAAAATAAGAATCTCTCAAATGTTTAACATTTTTATTATCTAAAAAATCACTTGGAGGGTGAAGCGTTAGCTTTGGTCAGGAATGTAAAAGTATCCGGACCTAATTATGAAATTGCATTACAACTACTTCAAGAACGTTACTATAATCGAAGGTTGATTGCAGATATTTATCTTAAGAATCTATATTACCCGTAAGTCAGGATAGGTCATCAGGGGTTTTGAAATTAGTGCTGGATCAATTTGTTGCTAATTGGGAATCACTTCAATTATTGCTGAAGGATCCCGTGGATCAGATTAACCTGATTATGGTCAATTTATTATTGAGAAAGTTGGATTCCAATACTCGTGAAAAATTTGAACTGTCACTAATTGAGTCTAAGGATGATATTCCGTCCATTGATTATTTCATTGAATTTTTAAAGAAGCATAGTCTAGCACTGGATAATTTGCAATTGTTGTCGACTAAATTCCAGGGAGGTAGAGCTAAACCATCTACACTGGAGAAACGTGAGATTTCGCATTCATATTTAGCGAATCCTCTAAATAATTGTCCTGTATGTCAGGATCAACATAGTTTACACTTGTGTCCATCCTTTCGGGATCTGTGCCCGGTGGAAAGATTTCAACTTCTCAAGGAACAGAAGAGGTGTCTATTGTGTTTTTCTAACTCACATACCCTGAAGAGTTGCAAATCTCTAGCGAAGTGCCAGATCTGCAAACGAAATCATCATACCCTTTTACATTTTAATCAAAGCTCGAAAGAACAGGTCACATCTGTAATTCCCAAGGATAGTAAAGCTGTTCCCGATTCAGCTACGGTGAACGGGTCTGTCTTCACTGGAATGGTCCGATCCGACCATACTGTATTACTTGGTACTGCAATCGTTCTTGGTTTGGATTCTAGCAATACATTCGTACCTATTCGCGTTCTCCTGGATTGTGGATCTCAAGTCAATTTTATTACTGACTATTTCACTCAATTTTATACGAACCAATAAAAATTTATCCTGTGAACGAAATTCTCTCTATTCCGGCGACTATGTTTTGTTTATAAAATTTTCCGAACTTGTTCTACCAATGAAAACGTTCAAATAAGCAACCTACCCTTTATTTCACCGACAATTTTTTTGCTATAGTAACGATCCTACAAAAATAGTATACACAAACTGTACGTTTCATTGAAATAAATGTTAAATATTTTTATTCTTTGTGTTGTTTATTCGCGAAATAGTCATAACGAATAACATATGTGGTAAAATTTTGTCTTGGCAAAATTTTCTTTTTGATTTACTCGTGTTTGTTGCCAATTCATCTCGCGACATTGATCAAAAACCACTCGACTGACGTCTCGTGGTTTTTAGTGGCAATGTCACTCGAGAAATTGCTATGCAACAAACGCTCGTAACAATAAGAAAATTTTGCCGACAAAATTTTACCACTTATGCTATTATATATGAAAATTGCATGCAACGATTAGGTTTACGTCAAAGCCATTCATCTTTGTCCATTAAAGGAATAGAACCGAGTTCTTCGCTCAAAAGTCGAAGAGTGGTATCTTTAGAATTGCATTCCCGAATGAACAAGCAGTTGTCCGTCAATTTGACAGTACAAATTTTGTCATCGGTTTGTAATGACATGCCAGCCGTTAACCTAAAAAATTTGAATTTAACACATATACATAATTTGGCATTAGCCAATCAGTCATTTTCCGAAAGGGGTCCCATTGATTTATTAATAGGTGCAGATTTGTTTCCATATATTCTTTTAGGAAATATTGTGTCCGGCAAAGGAACTCATGAGCCGGCCGCTCTTAATACTATTTTCGGTTACGTGTTGATCAGAAGGGTGAATGAAAGAACCTTCATGTTTGTTCACTGAGGTCGAGTTAGACACGAAAATAGAGAATTTTTGGTTATTAGACAGGGTTCCAGATCTCATTAATTATACAGATCCTTGCGAAAAACATTTTGTACAAACCCATGAAAGGGATTCGAATGGTATATTCACAGTGGCTTTACCCTTTAAAGATAATTGTCCACCAGTGTTCGGAAATAGTTACAATGTTGCAGTACGGTGTTTAAAATCGTTAGAATCAAGCTCCCATTGAGATTATTCAAATTTGGCATACGTACTAAGCGGAATTGCCCATCCTAAAAAATATTTCTATTGATCGTTGGTTTGCATTTAAAGATTCCGACAAGATAGAAATTTGTGATAGTAGCGAAATTGCTTATGCTGCTGTTATGTACTTTCGAGTCTTCTCCTTAGATGGAAACGCTACTACTAGATTTGTTATTGCAAGAACTAGAGTTGCACCGTTAAAGAATCTTTCGATTCCAAGATTAGAGCTGTGTGTGGCTGTTCTATTAGCACAACTAATACATTATACCCGTGAAGTTTTCTCGAGTTTGAACTTTTCGCAAATATTCGCTTGGTCAGATTCTCAAGTAGTACTCTCTTGGCTTCAATCACCATCATATACTTGGAAAACGTTTGTGGCAAATCGAGTCGCCCTGATCCAAGAACATTTACCCAGTAACCATTGGAAGTACATAATTTCTGCAGATAACCCTGCTAATTGCGCTTCGAGAGGTGTTACTCCCTCTCAGTTGATCATCAATTATGGTGCGAGTTGGTTATTAATACCATCCTTAAGATGGAATCCACAGCCAACCCAATTTACAACAGTTGAAGAACAGAAGCGTGAGGTTACTTGTTTATTGATCGATAATAATAATAATTTTTTAGCTTTAATTGAACGATATTCGTCATTATCCAAATTATTGAGAATTTTTGGATATTGTTTACGATTTATTTCAACTTGCCAAAGAAAAGAAAGAATTGACGATATATTTACTTTGATGGAACTTCGTAATTATCTATTACTTCTAATTATATTACTCATACTATAACGGGAAATTCGGGGGAGTAATATCAAATTTGATGCAGCAGTCCCTGAAAACCGTGGAGAGATGGTGTTTGAAAGAAGGACTCTCGGTTAATCTGGTTAAGACTTCGGTCATACCATTCACACGTAAAAGAAACCTTCAAGATTTGAAGGAGGTACGAATAGGGGACCAACAGTTACCTATGGGGAAAGAGGCAAAATATTTGGGTGTCATTTTAGACACCAAACTAACCTTTAATCCCCATTTAGAGAAGATACTTAAGTCCAGGATCATGCCCAGATATTTGACTGATGTAGAAACTGGGAACTGAGTTGTTTGTAGTGTAATCTCTTCTGGAATTTCCTTTCTTTTTTGGGTAAAAATACAAATTTGAGTTTTCTTTTCTGAGATTCACAGACCATTGTTGTGGCACCAGGATGACAATTCTTGATAAGCTATATTTAAATGTTCACAACCTGTTGCGATGTTACTACAAGGTACATAAATACAAATGTCATCAGCATGTTGTAAAACTTTTGTGGTATTGGTAGTAATTATTCTATCTATATCTGCTGTATATATAAGGTAGAGCGTTGGGCTGATAATGCTTCCTTGTGGTAATCCAAGGTTTGTTGTTGTTCTGGCACCGATCAGCTGGTTGTTGATTTTCAAATATATAATCCTATCTGCATACAATAGTCTTAATTTATAGCAGAAACTCTGTGGTAATCCTAATAATATCATTTTTTGGTATAAAATATCCAAATTTACATTGTCGCATGCAGCTTCTATGTCTATGAAAGCTGCAACTGGACTTATTATATGAGAAATTGAAATTAATCGGTAATTAGGTGGGCTATAGCTTCAATTGTTGAACAATTACTCCTAAACCCAAACTGATATTTTGGGAGTTTTTTGTTGGTTTCTAGCCAATGTTCCAGCCTTGCTTTAATCATTTGCTCCAGTGTTTTCAACATACATGATGCTAGTGAAATTCCTCTATAAGAATCACTATTATTTGGATCTCTATTAGATTTTGGAATAGGAACAACCAAGTACTCTTTCCATTGTTTTGGGAATGTTGTTTGCTGCCAGATGTTATTCAAAATTTGCAGAAGTGCTACTTTGCTTGCGGGAGATAGACTAAACAGCATCTTATAATAAATGCCAACAACACCTGGAGAGGAATTGTTGATCTTGAGACTAAACTCTAATTCTGATGATGTAAATTCTTTGTCAAGTTTGTGATTATTCGTTACTTCTGCTATATCTATGTTGGTTGCGACCCAACCTGGTGTTATTTTGTTAAAGAAAGGTTCCACCCAATCATCAATTACAGTTCTGTTAGTTGGAGTTTTGTATATGTTTTTAAGACTTTTAATTTGGTTCCAAATTTCCTTTATAGGTGTGTTTTTATTAAGACGCTTGCAAAATTCTCTCCAGGCATCTCTTTTACTTTTCAGAATGGTCTTTTTAGTCACAGCAACGGATCTTTTGAAGTTCACATAATTCTCAAAGTTTGATTGTCTTCTAAAGCGCATTAGGGATTCCCTTTGAGAGTTAATTGCGTTTTCACAGCTTTGATTCCACCATGATCTATTAAATTTGCGATTGAATACTTTTTTCTTCTTAGGAATAGCTAACTGTGATGCATTATTTATGGCTGCTAAAAACACTTGGTAATCATTATCTGCTGGATGTCTATTAATGTAATTTTCTACTATATTTGAGAAAAGTGTCCAATCAGCCTTATTTAAGTTTAATATGCTTTCCGAGGTAATTCTATGATTATTATTATTACAGTTAAATGTGATTTCAATCAGAATAGGAAAATGATTAGAACCTAATGAAACCTGATCTGTTTTCCATTCACATTGTGCAGTTAAATCTGAGGTACAAATAGTTATATCGATAGCTGATTTGTTTCTATTATTAAAATTAAGTATTAAAGTTGTCTCTCCTGTATTAAGATAGTTAAGGTGACAATCTTCGATTGCATTGAAAAGACGTGCTCCAGAAGCATCAGTATAACTGTTCCCCCAAGCTGTATGATGACAATTGAAATCACCCCCTACTATATAAGGTTTCTCTAAACTATTAAAAAATTGTGACCAACTTGTCTCATTTATTCTGACTGTAGGTTTTATATAAATGGAATACAAATTTATTTTTACTTTTTTATTCACCACCACTGTCACAGACACACACTCTATGCCATTTATTAAATGAAATTTTGGATTTTTATGAAAGATTAGAGTTTTTTTCAATAATATTGCAACCCCACCATATCCATCGAGTCTGTCAGCTCGAAATATGTTGAAGCCAGAAACGTAAAAAATTGAATTGTTTTTTAACCAAGTTTCTGATAAAAAAAAAAACAATACTTAACCGCATTAAGAATGGTTCTGGCCGTAGTGATTTTATGTAGGTTTCCTATTTTTCCTAGAATACTTTCAACATAAACAAAGTAAGGACCTTGATCTGGTGAACTATATCTATTATTTTTATTTTTTTGCATTGTTTGAATTTCTTTGGGTTAAGTCTTGTGTCTGATTAATGTGAGAGGGTTGTGCAGCAGAAGTACTTTGTTCCTTATTAAAGTTCACGTAGTTTCGAAACATCACAATGACTCATCAAGATCTGCGCGAACGTCACCTGCGAGTACAGTGCGAGTATGTTGTTCATTAAAAGGGGTTAAAAATATGTGCACATAAAATGTTATGAAAATCTCAAAGTACACTTTATAATCTTTAAATAACTAACCACTTTCAATTGAAGGGGTTGGAGTTTAAATCAACTCACCTAAGCAGAGCCGGATTATGACCATTTTCGCCCATAGGCAACTATAATATTGCCCCCCCCCCCATACAAAACTTTTAAAATGCTATTGAAATTTTTATTTACATTATACATGGAATGATGTAATATAAAAAACAATAATGTAATAATAAAAAACTTGACTCAAAATGAAGAAAGTTAACAAGTAAATTATAAACATTTTTATATACGTTTTCTGGATTTCATACTGGCGAAATTATTTATAACGTCAGTAAAATCAAGCGCACTAGTTAGGTCATAATTTATTGATAGAACAGACAAATTATTAAGTCCTACTTGACTAATGGAATTTCGTAAATATGTTTTTGTTCTTTTCAAGGTAGAAAATGATCTTTCTCCTGACGCGTTTGTTATAGGTAGAGTAAGAAAAATTCTTAATGCAATTTCCACATTAGGAAACATGGTTATAACATTTTTTTCCCTGATAAATTGTAACATTTCTCTAACATTAACGACATTTTCTAAGTTTTCAACAAAATATTTGAATTCAATACATTCTTCAGCAAAACATTCATCCAAATCGTTTGAATATTCAGACTGCAAATTATTTGAATAATTTCGTATCTCGTTATCATTCATAATTTTGAGTTTATTTAAAAATCCGAACTTTTTTTCTATTTCTTTGTAAGCCATCAGTCGTTTTTTTAATTCTTGATCTAGTCTGTCGATAATAGCAAGAAAAGTATTAATTCGCATATCACTTTTGCCGTCCAAATTCGTTTCATGGGCACCAGTTTCGTCAAAATGAAGCTTTCTTTTTTGTATCCTTTTTTTATCTTTATTATTTACATTTATTTTTACACTTTCAAAAGTTAAACAAATGCACTCCAATCGACTTAAATTATTTTTATATATATATATATATATATATATATATATATATATATATATATATATATATATATATTAAAATAATTTAAGTCGATTGGAGTGCATTTGTTTAACTTTTGAAAGTGTAAAAATAAATGTAAATAAGTTAAGAATCCTGGCAACACCTCAAAAAAATCAATCGATTTTGTTGGTAGCAATGTTAGGTTTCAGCTTTCGATTGAGTTGACATCATAACCTCCAAACGTCAATCCCAAAATATAAGTGGAAACATTTTGAATGTTTTGTAATTTTATATGCAATTACAGATGGGAATATTCTATTTTTTAACTTTTGTATAGTCTAAAGATTACAATCTGCTAAGCAGATACAAGAAATATATAAAAAGTTGTTGAGGTTTAATACATATATTTTTAAAATTAGTATGTTTGTATTACTGATTTTGTGAAGATTCTGATTGTGATGATAAATTGTGGTAAGTCCATTTTTTATGGGTTTCAGTCAAAACGATATTGATAACTCTCAACATTACATACATTGCACTATAGGTGAAAAGGTTTCGAAACAGCACAATGCGCAGAAACCGAAATACGTATGAGCGTTCGAAATTCCGTCGCACGCGCATATCTTAATGCAGTAGCGTCGGTATATTTCTATTCTGTCTTGTTGCGTGTGCTTATATCTCACAATTATCTTTTTGCTACTTAGGTGCAGGGCCGGATTATCCATAAGGCAATATAGGCAGTTGCCTAGGGGCGCCAAGAGCTTGGGAGGCGCAAGTACCGGCGACAAACAAAAAATTTTCATTATTGAAAATTAAATTTATCAACAAAATTCAAAATGCAAAAAAAAATATTGTCCTTTATTCTTTTCTGTCTCGTAGATCTAGTGACAACTTTGGACGGAATTTCGTGATTTGGCCTGTTACGAGTTCCTGAACTGAATAATCGCATATTTTTTGTAATTGTTGTGAAACTAAATAGCTGCACGCTGCACGTGTCCCAGTAAGACGATCCCAGCTCCGCTTCCGACTTTCCGACTTTTAAAGTAAACAGTCGGGCCGCCGCCAATTTTATTTTGTTTTATTGTATTGTATTTTGTATCATTTCGTTATTCACGATCAGAAACCGAACAGATAGCACGTAAATAGACTTCCTCAAAATATTTTATTTGAAAGCGGATGTGCCTGGTTGTACCATAAAGTTTCTAAGTTGTCTAGTTGTGTAGCTAGTGAAAATGAGTTCGAAACTAAGCGGTTCCAAAAGGAGAAAAATTGAGAAAGAGAAAAAAGAAGAACTTGAACATGTTTTGCAAAATACAAAGAAAATATACAGTTTTTTTTCTAAGCAAGAAGGTAGGTATATTAAAAAACTCAAAAATAAATTTCCATAACATATCAAATTAATTTTGCTACAGCGGAGAAATCATCCATCATAGATGAACAGGCCTCAACTTCAACCGCTGATGCTATTGATACTGACACTAAAACGACAAATGTTAATGAAGATTCATTTTTATTATCACCTCAAAAAACGCAAACTGCATCGTCAAATAAAAATGGAGAACAAGAAGTTGCCACTTCTGAAGATGAATTACAAATCAGTAAATCAGTGGAGGACTTCAGAATGATAGCCGACCCAGCACAGTGGCGTCTAGCAGATAAAAACTTTATTGATTTAATTTTAAGGAGGATACAGCGAAATGTAAAAATGTAGAGAATGACGTGAAATTTAAACCTCGAGTTCTTTGACACTTATTCTATTCGGTAGCTTTTTTTTATAATTTTCTTGTGTACCATTACCGAGAAAAATGGAAAATAAAATCCAGAATTTAACATGGGCTCTTATGGAGACCGTCTAACCTTTAGCAGTTTTCACTAAAAATTCTGTTGAAGAAATGTAGAGAATCTGATAAAAAACTAAAATGACATACTTTCATATTTGAAGAACAATGCTGCCCAATATTTTTGAAATCTTGTGTCTAGTTAATGCACAATAATAGTTTAAAGTAAAGAAAACAAGAATTTTTAACTACTTATGTGGAAAGACAGTAGAGATGTGACAACACCTCATAGTGCGCGAATTCAAATAACAGAACAGAATGATGACATATAATGACTGTTATAATAATCTACATTTTATTGTATTAACTAATAATCATATATTTTATTAATCAGATTATGTTGAACAATTCAGTCTTCTGCGTTAATAATCAGAATACAAATGTTAATTCGACGGAAATATTGCAAAATGTAAAATTACATTTTGCAATGTGATGAATACAATTTATCATCACAATCAGAATCTTCACAAAATCAGTAATACAAACATACTAATTTTAAAAATATATGTATTAAACCTCAACAACTTTTTATATATTTCTTGTATCTGCTTAGCAGATTGTAATCTTTAGACTATACAAAAGTTAAAAAATAGAATATTCCCATCTGTAATTGCATATAAAATTACAAAACATTCAAAATGTTTCCACTTATATTTTGGGATTGACGTTTGGAGGTTATGATGTCAACTCAATCGAAAGCTGAAACCTAACATTGCTACCAACAAAATCGATTGATTTTTTTGAGGTGTTGCCAGGATTCTTAACTTATTTACATTTATTTTTACACTTTCAAAAGTTAAACAAATGCACTCCAATCGACTTAAATTATTTTAATATATATATATATATATATATATATATATATATATATATATATATATATTAAATAATATTTAGAATGCAAATTCATATAGAAAAATTTATCATCGACTCTGCTGGGACTCGAACCCAGGACCCTCCACTGTCTAGGTGGTATCTCTACCAACTGAGCTACAGAGTACGACTACCAGCATAGCGAGAAATTTTCCATATGAATTAGATGTTTAAGCAGACACACAAAGTAACTAGATATTATTTTTTGAATATTATTAATGAAGATCAGCAAGTCGCATTACAATATCTAGTTACTTTGTGTGTCTGCTTAAACATCTAATTCATATGGAAAATTTCTCGCTATGCTGGTAGTCGTACTCTGTAGCTCAGTTGGTAGAGATACCACCTAGACAGTGGAGGGTCCTGGGTTCGAGTCCCAGCAGAGTCGATGATAAATTTTTCTATATGAATTTGCATTCTAAATATTATTTAATGTAAAATCATTATTCAACTTAACAAAAATTAATATCAACTAAAATTTATATATATATATATATATATTAAAATAATTTAAGTCGATTGGAGTGCATTTGTTTAACTTTTGAAAGTGTAAAAATAAATGTAAATAAGTTAAGAATCCTGGCAGCACCTCAAAAAAATCAATCGATTTTGTTGGTAGCAATGTTAGGTTTCAGCTTTCGATTGAGTTGACATCATAACCTCCAAACGTCAATCCCAAAATATAAGTGGAAACATTTTGAATGTTTTGTAATTTTATATGCAATTACAGATGGGACTATTCTATTTTTTAACTTTTGTATAGTCTAAAGATTACAATCTGCTAAGCAGATACAAGAAATATATAAAAAGTTGTTGAGGTTTAATACATATATTTTTAAAATTAGTATGTTTGTATTACTGATTTTGTGAAGATTCTGATTGTGATGATAAATTGTATTCATCACATTGCAAAATGTAATTTTACATTTTGCAATATTTCCGTCGAATTAACATTTGTATTCTGATTATTAACGCAGAAGACTGAATTGTTCAACATAATCTGATTAATAAAATATATGATTATTAGTTAATACAATAAAATGTAGATTATTATAACAGTCATTATATGTCATCATTCTGTTCTGTTATTTGAATTCGCGCACTATGAGGTGTTGTCACATCTCTACTGTCTTTCCACATAAGTAGTTAAAAATTCTTGTTTTCTTTAAAAAAACTGCTTTCTTTAAAACTGCTAAAGGTTAGACGGTCTCCATAAGAGCCCATGTTAAATTCTGGATTTTATTTTCCATTTTTCTCGGTAATGGTACACAAGAAAATTATAAAAAAAAGCTACCGAATAGAATAAGTGTCAAAGAACTCGAGGTTTAAATTTCACGTCATTCTCTACATTTTTACATTTCGCTGTATCCTCCTTAAAATTAAATCAATAAAGTTTTTATCTGCTAGACGCCACTGTGCTGGGTCGGCTATCATTCTGAAGTCCTCCACTGATTTACTGATTTGTAATTCATCTTCAGAAGTGGCAACTTCTTGTTCTCCATTTTTATTTGACGATGCAGTTTGCGTTTTTTGAGGTGATAATAAAAATGAATCTTCATTAACATTTGTCGTTTTAGTGTCAGTATCAATAGCATCAGCGGTTGAAGTTGAGGCCTGTTCATCTATGATGGATGATTTCTCCGCTGTAGCAAAATTAATTTGATATGTTATGGAAATTTATTTTTGAGTTTTTTAATATACCTACCTTCTTGCTTAGAAAAAAAACTGTATATTTTCTTTGTATTTTGCAAAACATGTTCAAGTTCTTCTTTTTTCTCTTTCTCAATTTTTCTCCTTTTGGAACCGCTTAGTTTCGAACTCATTTTCACTAGCTACACAACTAGACAACTTAGAAACTTTATGGTACAACCAGGCACATCCGCTTTCAAATAAAATATTTTGAGGAAGTCTATTTACGTGCTATCTGTTCGGTTTCTGATCGTGAATAACGAAATGATACAAAATACAATACAATAAAACAAAATAAAATTGGCGGCGGCCCGACTGTTTACTTTAAAAGTCGGAAAGTCGGAAGCGGAGCTGGGATCGTCTTACTGGGACACGTGCAGCGTGCAGCTATTTAGTTTCACAACAATTACAAAAAATATGCGATTATTCAGTTCAGGAACTCGTAACAGGCCAAATCACGAAATTCCGTCCAAAGTTGTCACTAGATCTACGAGACAGAAAAGAATAAAGGACAATATTTTTTTTTGCATTTTGAATTTTGTTGATAAATTTAATTTTCAATAATGAAAATTTTTTGTTTGTCGCCGGTACTTGCGCCTCCCAAGCTCTTGGCGCCCCTAGGCAACTGCCTATATTGCCTTATGGATAATCCGGCCCTGCACCTAAGTAGCAAAAAGATAATTGTGAGATATAAGCACACGCAACAAGACAGAATAGAAATATACCGACGCTACTGCATTAAGATATGCGCGTGCGACGGAATTTCGAACGCTCATACGTATTTCGGTTTCTGCGCATTGTGCTGTTTCGAAACCTTTTCACCTATAGTGCAATGTATGTAATGTTGAGAGTTATCAATATCGTTTTGACTGAAACCCATAAAAAATGGACTTACCACAGTTTGTTCATTGTTATTTTTTTGTGTTTGGTTTGTTTGATCTACTACCTTGATTTTCCTCGATTATTTCATTCATATCCATTTCTGTAATTATTGCTTCATAAAGAATGTTGTTTTTTTCCCCGGTCAGGAGGATCTTTCTGGTTTTTTCCGCTCATCTATTGTTTGGAATTCGCCAAAAAAAGATGAATAATAAACCTGTAATTTCTTATCACTCGCCAGAAATAAGTTCAATCATGCACGTGTTTAAATACGTTTAAACGTGCTTATCGTTGTTGTGAATCGAAATAATTTACGTTCTTGAATTTTTAATATTATTTTTATTATAAATATAACAACTATTTATCAAATAAGACTCGCCCTTAATTAAATTGATGTAAAGCGATTAAATATCCGTTTCAAATTAACGTAATTTAATACACTTAAACTCCGCGATAAATCGCACGTCCGTATCACTCGCTAGCACCTGCGAGAATGAATATTTCAAGTTAGATTTACTTTTAATTTTTTTTTCACACTTTAAACAAGTGTTGTTTCTTTATCGAAGAAAATATATTTGGTTACATTAAAATTTTTTGTGTCGGTCCATATTGTATGAAATTGGTTAATGATTTTATAAATAAAACTACAGCAAGTTACTGCTCTGCTATTTTAAGTAAACACTTAAACAGAAATATAATATGCAAAAATTCGTAGCTACTACAAGTGATCAACTGCAAGCGAAGATTATCTTATCAATGACAGAAAGAAAATGCGTGTAATCGTTGAGTCATTTCTACTCGTATTAATTCACAAATGGAATTTTTTAAACAGCCGAGTTTGCATTCATTCCTGAGCGCACAAAGATTGCCTCCGATAAAATTTAATTCTTAAAAAGAATGAATAATACATTGTAAACATACAATTCGTTCGGGAATGATAAAATAAAAAAGAATAAAATTTCCTTCATTCACGAGTGAATTTCCTTACCCTTAAAAAGCAACCAAACTAAAACTGTCTCTTGCAGTTGACAAGGGTTCCATGAAGGAGCTAAGTAAAGTAGGATTTAAAGCCTATCTCAGCTTAACTCAGGTAAACTTTAAAACATCGAAGAAGCCTGAAGAACCCAAACATGCTGGAGGTAGTTCAAGAAAACCTCCACCACAGTAAAGTAGCAACTGCAGCTTTCTGTAAGCTATGGACAACAAACAACATCAATGTTGCACTCATTCAAGAACCCCCTCAACAGTATCAAGGGTCATCTAATATACAAAAGAAACCTTGATAATGTAAGAATCTGTGTACTTGTCAGGGAAGAACTTCATGCTGTAAACTGACAAACTTGCGTTCTAGAGATCAAACAGTTATCAATCTGAAGACACAATTGGAGGGAAATTTGAGTAATATAGCAATTGCCTCAACATACCTTCCTTTTAATTCACCCAACCCCCCCCCCACCATCTGAGAAACTCTGAGAAACTATTGCAGGCTCAAACCTGCAGCTCATTGTTGGAGTCGACTTAAACTCTCATAATGAGGCATGGAGAAGCAGCAACAACAATAATAGGAGTGAGTATCTCTTTGATTCTATTATTTCCAATGATTTGGAAACTTTGAATGGGGGAACAAACCCATGTTTGTTACCCATACTCGCAAAGGGATAATAGAGAATACTTTGGCTACCTCCTGTATAGGCTCCCAAATGATCCACTGGCATGTGTCAGAGGAACCGTCACTCTCGGATCACAGGTACATTCTCATGAAAATCAATAACATTGATAAGCCACTAATGGAGTATCGCAACCGGAGAAATACGATCTTGAATGACATTAAAAAGACAATCAAAGATAGTATGGGAGCCTTTGATCATACCTCCTTTGAGTCAATGATAGCTGCAGCAAGAAAGTGTGAAATAGAAGACACCATTTGCAGATGGATTGATTAGCAATATGCTTCACGAAAAGAAAATTCAATCAACCCTATCAGGCAAAACGATAAGAGATTATAGCTGCCAAAGATTACCCGCACGGGGCAGTCTTATGTTGTGTTGTGGAACATGGTAATGGATGAGCTCTTCATCGACCTGAATAGGCAAGGTTGTTACACCCAGGGGTATGCCCATGATTTAGTTATATGAGGGATGTTTGATAATGATTGAGCCTGATATACAAGGATTATTTTTTTAAAAATGTTGATGCTGTAACAGATTTGCATGTTTTGATTCGTCATATATGAATTTTCATAAAGATCAATCAAGGCAGTACGTATCATACAATAGACAATTGAATGAGACCACGTCAGATAAAAGTGAAATGTTCTCAAAATTTGAATAACGCACTGTTACTAAATATTTAGCGAAAAAGGAAAAGGAGCTAAGGATATTTTTGAAGATTTGTCAGAAACTTACCTTGATCATTATATGCTACAGTTAAACGTTGGGGTCGTCAATTCCAGCAAGGGCAAGAATCCATGTAAGATGATGACCATGCTAGAAGGCCTGTTAGTGCAGCCACAGAAGAAACTGAAAAAGTAGAGGAGTTCGGGTTAGGGAGGTAGCAGAGACAATGAAGATTAGTGTAAAACGGGTACATGAAATTATTCACCAATTGCAAATGTCTATGGTAAGCTAATGCGGGGTACCTAAAATGTTTACAGCTTTCGGTAAGCAGCACCGTATGCAATATTCGCAGCAATTCTTTGCAATATTCGCAGCAATTCGTTGATCTATTCGCGAACATGTTTGATGGAATTATTAGGTGCATAATAACGGTCGATGAAACCTGGATCTACATATACAATCCAGAATCGAAACTTGAATTGATGCAATAAGTGGGAAAAGAAGAACCTGCACCATAAAAATTTAAGTCAAATGGTGCAGGCAAAGCTAATTGCTACAATATTTTGGGGTCTCCAGGGTGTTCTCCTAATCGATTATATCCTGAAAAGATCCACAATGAATACTGTTTATTATGCAAATTTGAACTCTAAACTCCGGCGAATAGTTCTGGAGAAACGAAAAGGTAAATCCCGACGTGGTATCTTGTTCCTGCAAGACAATGCATCGAGTCATACCACTAGAATTTTTAAGCAAGCTGTGATCGATGTAGGATTCCAGGAAAGCGAACACCCTTCTTATAGCTCTGACTTGACTCCAAGTGATTTTTTCCTCTTTCTCAATTTGAAAAAAAATCTTCGTGAAAAAAGGATTCTATCTGAAGATGAAATAACCTAATCGTGAATAACCTAATCTGGTACACGGATGACTCTAAAACCGTCAGCAGCGCAAGCGGGGGGATATATGGGAAACCCCTCCAGTTTAGTGCTTGTTCATCTCTGGGGAGGCTTGCCACTGTCTTCCAAGCTAAAATTCATGCCATAGACACTGTGTGCAAGAAAACTTAAAACCGAGTTATCAAGCTAAATAAATCCTTATCCTTTCAGATAGCCAGAGGCTCAATAAAAGCCCAAGCTAGCCACCAAATTAATTGGAAATTAGTATGGGATTGTCTGCAAAATCTTATAACCCTGTCAACCCACAATAGGGTAACCTTGATGTGGGTTCCGGGGCACAAGGGGATCGCAGGTAATGAAAGGGCAGACTCTTTATAATAATAATAATAATAATAAGCTTTATTACCCAACAGCATAAGCCAATTACAGGGAATACAATAAATAGAAAAATCAATTGCATGCGAAGTAAGTGTACATATTACCAAATCATATTTAATACAGCAATTTTAATGAATTACACAAAAAAAATAAATAAATATAGTATCTGCATATATAGTTTAAAGTTGAATGAAATAAACACTTGTAAATGTTGTAACACCTAAAAGTAATTAGATGCTATTTCCACAATAGTTTTTAAAGAGTCAACATTTATGTCAGTACTATTACTTATACTATTGTAATGCCTACATATTGAGTTTACAGGTGACTTCAAGCTTAGGTTAGTTCTACCAGCCGCTAAATAAAATGTAACATTTCTCCTACTATTAAGTCTCGGCACACGAAAATTGATTAATTCTAAAATGTATGAGCAATCAATTTTATAGTGTATTAGCTTGTACAGAAAAGTTATCCCCTGACAAATTCTTCTACATTCACAGGAATTGAACCCAAATGTATTTAATAGGATTTGGTGGTCAAATCCTCTAGTGGGATACGCCTCATAACTCTTGTACCATAAATACTTCAAAAATTTCCTTTGAAGACCTTCAATATCATTTTTGTAACACTCATAAAATGGACTCCAGATAAATGCACAATATTCAAGTTTGGAGCGAATTAAAGCAAAGAATAATACTTTTAAGGCATCAATATTAGTGAATGGTTGGCAGTTTCGCATAATAAATCCCAACATCTTGTAACCTGAAGAAACCACTTGATTTACGTGTGCTACAAAGGTGAGTTTGTTATCAAAAATTATACCTAAATCCTTAATTTGCTCTGATCGCGACAAAGGTACTTGATTAATGGAATAGGTAAACAGTATTGGAATAGTCTTGCGAGTAAATGATACCACTTTACACTTATTAATGTTTAGATGAAGCTTATTTAAGGAGCACCAATTGGCAATAGAATCCAAGTCTGATTGAAGAGCAATACAATCCAATTCAGAGGTCACGGGTAAAAAAATCTTAACGTCATCTGCGAACAATAATATCTTAGATTTAATATTATTACATATATCATTAATGAACATTATGAAAAGGAGTGGGCCTAAATTGGAGCCTTGTGGTACTCCAGAAGGGACCATATATTCATTTGATGTATACCCATTATAAGTGATATATTGCCTTCTATTTTGTAGATATGATCTAAATAAGGAGGTAAGTGCTGCATTAAAGCCAAAATTGCAAAGTTTTTGAAGTAGAATGTCATGGTCAATCCGATCAAACGCTTTAGAAAAGTCTGTGTAAATAGCATCAACCTGACCATGATTGTCCAATACTTCCGAAGAAATGTGTACAAAGTAACTTAAATTTGTAACGGTAGATCGTCTTTCAACGAACCCATGTTGGTATATTGATATATTATTTTTTATATTGTGATAAATATGTTGAAATAAAACTATTTCTAAAATTTTGGAAAAATTTGACAAAATAGCAATCTGTCTATAATTGGTTATGTCAGAAATGTCGCCACTTTTAAACACAGGAACAATTTTAGCAACCTTCCATTGCTTCGGAAAAGTGGAGGTTTTCAGGATTAAATTAAAAATGATAGAGAGCGGCCGAGCTAAAATACCTGCACAATCTTTGACAAAAAAGCTAGGAATTTGATCATTACCAGCTGTAGGTTTGTTCTTTAAACTTTTAGTTGCGGCAATTATTTTATCCTCGGTCACATGATCTACACTTATGGAAGGAAAGTTTATGTGTAAATTATCATTATCATAATGACCATTATTGTTTGATGATACTTCTGGGATATTGTACACAGAATAAAAATATTCACCAAATGCATTAACTATTCCTTGAGGTGTATTAAGTGATGCATCATCTTTACGCATTTTGCTAGGGATCCTACTGCTGTTCCTCTTAGTTTGTATAAAGGACCAGAAGGTTTTTGAATCGGTAAAAATAGATTGTTCAACCGTATGCACATATTCACTATAAGCATTTTTAATTTTTGTCTTAGTCAAAGTTCGAAGTCGACTAAACTCATTATAGTAAACATTAGAGTGTGTCAATTTATATAAATTATGATACTTATTTTTTAGTTTGATAGTACGAATAATATCATTTGTGTACCATTTCGGATATTTATATTGTTTCTTAGCATAAGACGGTACATACAAATCGAATAACTCATATAATATAGAGTAAAATTTGTTACAAACGTCATCCACATTATTATAATTGTTTAGAACAGACCAGTCAACCAAAAGCAGGTCGCTATAGAGACTATGGTAGTTTGCTCTACGAAAATTATACGATTTATTTTGAAGATTTGGAAGAAAGCTGGTTCTAGGAAATGTTTTAAAATCTACAGAAATCCTTAGAGCCGGATGGAATACATCTTCTATAACTAATGGGGCTTCATCCCGTGTTACGTTACACACAATATTAGACATAACTAAATCCAACAGTCTTCCGTTAACATTGTAAGTAAAATTATATTGTGTAATGTTCATTAGAGCAAAGAAATTCTCTAATAAGTTGCTTAGAGTATTATTAATTGACAAATCATTATAGTGAGGTATGTTGAAATCCCCAATAATTAATAAATGTTTGGTAAGCGAATAAAGTTCAACAAAGTAATCTAACAAAATCTCAAGACATTCGACTGTAGGAGTACGTGGAATATAAATAGTGAAAATATAGAAAGTGAGCGAATTAATAATACATCTACTTCCAACAATATCAAACGATGGAAGGAGTGATAATAGATCTGATAAATCCAATTTATAAGAAATTATTTTATTTTTTAATGCAATCAAGACTCCTCCACCTCTTGTAACATTATTCAATTCAAAATTGCGATCGCAGCGATGCACGGCGTATATATCTTCTGGAAAAAACTCCGAACTTAACACATCGTTAGTCATCCACGTTTCAACTAAGCAAATAATGTCGTATTCACATTCACTAATAGAAGAACAAAACTGATTCACTTTATTCCTTAAACTTCTTACATTCTGATAGTAACATAATATTCTGCTGCTGTTGGGACATTCTAGTTTTTTATAGCATTATCGAGTTTTTTTGTAATGATTTTGGGAGTGCCATTTACATATTTAATGGTTAAATTTGACTCACCAGCGTTTCTTCTGTTATTAAGTGTTTGTCGTAGACCTTCAAGGTGTTTCAATTGCAATGGTGTTTGATCAGATGCAAGACGAATCTTGGATGTTGGTGGAAGAGACTGCTTTTTTTTCAAAACTTTTATGGCATCATTTTCAGATTGAAGCAATACTTTCAATGGCCTAGGTCTGTTTTGATTAGCTTTTCCTAACCTAAACACCCTTAGTGCAGTCGTATCTATATCAGCTAGACTTTTTATAATTTCAGTTGCTTCATTTAGATCATCGGTGACAGGACCATTTCGAGAGCCAGAAAGAGATTCATCTAGGTTATATATGATTACATTACATGCCCGTTTTTTCCTTTCATTAATTTCCGAAATAACTGTTTTAGCAAAGTAAGCAGCAGAGATGCCATTTATGGGTCCTGAAGCTGTTTTTGGAATCACCAACACCACCATCCACAGCTGGTTAAAAGGCTGTGCTAAGATACAGCATCAAGACCACTAGAACAGTGTCGAAGGACAGAGACATAGTAAACTCATGCTATGAAAACCATCTGATAAACTGATGATATCCTGTGATTAAGCAGACAACAAATTGGGCCAGTAACAAGTCTAACAACTGGTCACTGCAGCCTAAGAAAACACTTGCATAGAATGGGAATTATAAATGAGGAACCCACATGCAGAGTTTGCAATGGGGAGGACAGCCTTCCATGTCATATTCGAATGTGAAGCCCTCACCCGATGGAGGCATTCTCTCCTTGGAGGAGCTTTTTCTCACACCTCTCCTCAAGAGCATTTTAGTTTTATGGAAATGGTTAGTAAGGTAACTTTCTACAATGCCTATAGAGTCGAAAAAAACTTACCAGTAAATCGAACCAGCTTTATATTTTCGAAATAACCCCATTTTAAAATTAAATATGGCTAATTTCGTGTCAAATCACATAATTTAGAAACATAACCGTTCTTCAAAATCTCAGATTTTGTTCAATGTTTCCCCCTGCATAGATACATATGAAATAACATTAAGGGAGTTGTGGCTGTAGAGAAAAATGATGAAAATGTAAAATAAATTAATTAGTGAAGTTGATAGATTTTAATGCATAAAATTATTTTCTGAAAAATATTTAATATTTAGAAAGCAGAAAAGAATTTCGACACCAAAACATTTCACGTAAAAACGTTGTAAGATTGTGCCGTTAAAGTTTCAATTTTGCTAGAAAGATAGTTTTGCCAAAAAAAAAATTAATATGAAGAATTTGTCGATTGAACGCTTGATATAGCTCGCAATGTAACAACATCACACACAAACACGACAAACTAGCGGGAAATTTAAATGCTTTATATATATAGCTACATGCAGCACCACTGGCCGCTCGTAATTTACATCTCGAAAACAAAATCAGTTGTGTTAAATAAAAAGATACAAAATTCGAAAATTTTTTACTGCTACGTTTTAAATGAATCTGAATTAATAGTGTTTCATCTATCGTTTTTATATACATACATATATTTGTAATATTTGCAAAGATAACCTCAAAACTTCAATAATTTTATCATTTTTATGAGAACAGCAAACGAAAATACTGGTGCCAACTTAAGGCAACATTGTCACTTTTTCAATACTTTAGAAGCATATAATTTATTTATATTCTAGAGAGATTTCTTTATTTGTTAGTGTTTACATAGTAATATTATTTTATTTTTATTAATAAAAAAGTAAACTTGAATGAAATTTCTGGTTAGAAGAATTGTTTTTTTCATCATTTTTTCACGTTCTTAAGTTTGGACTAGACAGTCAAAAGTTAATCTCTGACTTTAAAAATACTAATAATAATTAATTAAAAACATAATAATAATAATAATCCACTTTATTATGCTTCACCATTATATACATTACATTGTACAACAAAATTAAACATTAATAATAGCATAATCCCAGGGTGGGATTCAGTATATTTACTGTTCTTCCATCCCTGTATTGAAATAATTAAAAGAAAAAGTGAGAAGAGTATGCCTAATACTAACCTATTCCTAAATTAACTAAAATATGAGTTCCGTGATAACAAAATGTTACAAACACCTAGTATAAATACACGATATAGAAGCATTATATAAGGAAAAGAGAAAAAAATAGAAAAACGGGAAAAAGAGAAAAACGAAAAAGAAAAAAAAAATTAATTGAATTGAAATGCAAACTAAGACATGCGATGCGCTGGTAAACTGAGTATCTATATATTTAGCGTATCTGGTCATTTATTAGACTTTTGTGCAATTCAGTCTTAAATCTAGCGGCATTATATTCTTTCCAGTTATCAGGTATTTTATTATATTGAGCGCAGATCTGATAAGAGAATGAACGTTTAAATAGCTCTGTCTGATGAAGTGGAGGAGATATACGTCCCCGATACCTGGTAAGTATATGGTTCTATAATATATATATGATATATAAATATATCAGTTCTAAATGTGATAAGATTGTAGAGGTAACTGGGGCATTTATTGACTACAATAGAATGAAATAGGCACAGCATGTGTAGCATTCGATGTTTGAACATTAATAACCATCCTGTTTCACCCAACTTATGACTAATGTGCTCATATTTACGTATCCCATAGATAAAGCGTAAGCAAGAGTTTTGGACTTTTTGTATCCTTTCTGATGTAGTACTATCGATAGCAGGATGGTAAACCGGAGCACAATAATTAAACTGTGATAAGACTAAGGTATCACACAGACTTATCTTCGTGTCTAGGCTTAATATGTGCCTATGTGGATAGAGTTTCCTAAGCTGATTGTACGCTCTTGCAATATAATTACTTATCTGTTCTCTAAATCTAAAGGTATTATCCAGCAATACGCCCAAGCACTTAGACTTATCTACAATAGGTATCTCAACGTTGTTTATATTAATAGATATAAAGTCTATTAGATTATTTATATGTGCTCTACTACCAAATAATAGAACGGCAGATTTGTCAAGATTTATGTTTAAAGATAATTGTTGAGAAGCTAAGTAGATAAAATTAAGTTCCTCATTAATAGTTTTAACAGCTTATAAATAATAACTAAACTGCTTTCATATGCATTCTAATAAAACTAGTATCGTTTGAGCTATTATTTGAAGCAAAACTATGTAATTATTTCTATTTGTCAAAATGGCACAGCTTCATAACTTTTGGCTCAGTCTATCCCACCACAACTTCCTTAAATTAATTTTTTCAGATTTTTTGGATGTGGCCGAAGTAGCAATTAAAAATTTCGATTTTGATGCAAATTCTGCTACCCGACACTCTACATCATCTAACTAATATTGTCATAGCTCCCTTATTTTCCGAGTTATCTGGCTCATCCAGTGCCAGATTAACCCATTTCACACCAATGTTGCGTTAACACAACACTCTCAATCTGATTTTTTTTAAGTGTGTTGGGTCTAATTTATTTCTGTTTTGATAATTTTTGTGAGAATATAAAGTATGAAATTATATGTTGCATTTTTTTTTCATTTTAAATTCAGCTTTTATTTTATCAAAATTACAGCCTGAATTTATTGAATTTTGTGATCTTACATTGTTATTATTGATGTAGAGTTCGCATCAGGATGATCCGTATAGGGCACTAACAATGAAAGAGTTGGACGAAATTGTGGCTAATTTCGATATATATGAAGAGGAAATAGATGTGGCTATTATTCCACCAGATGTTGATCCTCTCACCGATGAAGAATGCTTTGACGAGAATGATATGACAGAAACAAATGATTTACCATACGATTTAGCAGGAACATTTCATGTAATGGTTAATGAAGCTGATAGTTCACAAATTCTGATAGCAAAAGAAAACGAAATGAAGCTCAAAACCATGCACGTGAAGCCAAGAAGAGACGAGAGGAAACTGTTATTTGGTGCAAGACACCATTAGATTTAGATTCATTTCCTGAAAGTAATGAAAACTATTGCAAAAAAAAATATCAAAAGATTTACATGGAAAAACGCCATTTGAATTATTCAGATTATTTTTTGATGATGATGTCTTGCAGTCTATTGTAAATTATTCTGTAAAATACGCTAATGATAAGAATCGGCAAGATTTTAGGCTAAATATGGACGAGTTAGAAACATTTCTAGGAATACTTATTCTTAGTGGGTACCACACTTTACCTCAGCAGCAGATGTATTGCAGATGAAGATAAGGGCGTGACACTGGTCAAAAAGAGTATGTCAAGAAATAGATTTCTGGAACTAAAACAAAACATCCGTCTTTCGGACAACCAAAATTTGGATGTAAATGACAAGTTTACAAAGCTTCGTCCTATTTTTGATCAACTGAATACCAAGTTTATGCAATTTGGAATTTTTAAGCATCATCTTTCTATAGACGAGCAGATGGTACCTTACTTTGCTAGATATTCTGCCAAAATGTTTATCAAAGGAAAACCAGTAAGATTCGGGTTTAAAATTTGGTGTTTAGCGTCAAGAGATGGGTATCAGTTATCAGTTTAGTCCATACGCTGGAAAACAGCCTGAACCTA
This sequence comes from Agrypnus murinus, assembly GCA_929113105.1. NCBI lineage: Eukaryota > Metazoa > Arthropoda > Insecta > Coleoptera > Elateridae > Agrypnus > Agrypnus murinus. The sequence continues at coordinate 134,256,825 of OV816030.1, read as the reverse complement.
ATCAGAGGGAATTTGGTTTAGGTGGAGAAGTAATAATAGACCTGTTACGTATTGTAGAGCAACCAAATTACCATCAATGCTGTTGTCAGTTTTACAACAATTTGACGTCGTTACTGCCGAAAAAACGGCGACATTATGACGTCAGTGTGCTGGCTGGGCCCTATCATCAGTCACTCTAAACTAAACTAGATTTTCAATTGTTGCTGATACATGTTGTTAGCATTCTACCATTGTGTTTTAATCATCGATACAAAAGCTATCAAGCTGAAAATAAGATAACACAGTATTTTATAAAAAAATATATTGAAATGCTTTTACATTTTAATTTTTTTAAAGGTTTTAATGGAAGACCTTTATTCTAAAGTTTCAAAGCTTTTTAATAATGCTAATCTAGAAAACCAGGTTGCAAACCAATGTTTGCTAAAAGATGAATGTTCCAACAGAGACAGGGTTCATATCTGGTATAAATAATATTGAAAGAGAATTATTTTCAATAGGTATAAGAGAAATGTCAAAAGTCGATTAAAATACCCACCAAAATATATCAAAAATATTAATTTGGCTAAGATCCAACGTATTATGGAAGGAATTACGAAAAAAACAAAGAAAAAGTAGAGAACATGGTTGATTTTCAGTTTGAATCCTATAATATTTTTTGTTAGAATGTACTCTTTAAACATACAATAAAAATAGTTTAATTTTCTTCACCTATGCTTTTGTTACATAGTTCTGAAGTGTGTGCAGCTACTTATAATACCTACCTTATATACTCACCGCTATGATAACAATTGTTATTTAAATTGCGTTCAATTTGTATTTTAAGATGGCATTTTTCAGTTAAAAGTGACGATCCTGTTTTATTAATTTTGTAAGTTCCAAATTTAAAAGTATCTTCAGTCAACAATTCCTTTGAATAACCATAATCAATCTCTCTACTACCCGTATATAAATCTACATTCTGTAGGTCGACAGACATCACATCCAACAAGCACTTTTTATCTGAAGAAATAATATAATTCAATATTTTATTAGTCAAAACTAAAACAAATAATACCTGATATTGATGGATTAACTATGCTGATTGTGCCTAGATCTCCAGAATATTTAAACAGGTTCGTAAGACTTAACTGTCCTAAATCGGCAATTAATACATCTGAGCTTCTAGAGCTAACTGGTAACAATATAACTGGGGCACCAGCTTGAAGAATAATGGACAATCTTTTTGGATCATTGGTTACCTAAAACATTATGTTGTATGAATAAAATGCAGTAAATGTTTTTAGTTAGTTAGTTTGTTTCTGGCAAGGAATCAAGGTGATGGAACATCTCTCATACCTCATGGCACCAACAGCTAAGATCATATGGCTGATCCTACTACAGTTTAGCTGAATCTGGGGATATTTGGTGGCATCGCTACTGGGCGTGCCCAGTTAGGTTAACGTGCCACACATCACATTAACACCGTAACCCACCATCATTAAAATCGGAATTCTTTCTACATCAGTTAAGTGAACCATTTTAAATTTTGTTTAAATAAAAAGATTGTATGGAACTCTTGCTTATTTAATTGCTAATATAAATGGTCTCAATAACAGAACTTCTCACACAGACAATTGAGCTATGCCGTCTTTGTAGAATTGTACACTTGCAAAGTGACACAACACTTGTTTATCACAACCACAGCTGTTCTAAGATAAAACATTTGCATTATTTTGTTTAAAGAGGATACAGTAGATCTTTGCGGGGTGAAGGGCAAAGGAATATCTCTTATGCTTTTACATGGGCTCTAACAAGAAAACCAATCGATAAACAATGAATTTAACATTCTTAAGACTGAACAAAATAATTTAAGTCGATTGGAGTGCATTTATTTAACTATAAAATGTAAATGGGCTAAGAATCGTGGTAACACCAAAAGAAATCGGTCGATTTTGTTGGTAGCAATGTTTGGTTTCTGCTTTTGGAGTTTGAGTTGACATCCTAACCTCTACACACGTGAAAAAATTTGTAGAAATGTCAATCCCAAAATATAAGTGGAAACATTGTGAATGTTTGTAATCTCGCATGCAATTATAGGTGGGAATATTCTATTTTTTTAAACTTTTGTATAGTCTAAATATTGCATCTGTTAAGCAGATGGCAACATACGGCCCGCCAGCTTATTTTATCGAACCCGTGACTAAACAAAAAGACAACTATAAAAATTGGCCCACGACTAATAAGCTCAAATAATCACTTTCATGCAAAATTCACAAGAACATGGTCAGCCATAAAATATTATTTTATTTTGTTTAAACCCTCCTACGTCCGGTACTGTTTCTATGGAGCAAAGTATGCCATAGTCTGTAGATGTTTTTCAAACACATTGGTAGATTATAAACACACGTGCGGGATCCGACAACAGTTAGTTTTCGGCTAAGCGAGCAAGGCGATAACTCCTTGTGATAATGACAAAGTTCAAGCCTCCATTCTTAATAGTATTATGCAGCATAAACAAACTCGTGCTTTATTGACAAATTATTTGGTCTGATCCTCAAATTTCAGCTGGCATCTCCAGTTATTAATGATAATCACCGCGCATCACAAACGCATTTATAATTTTATATGTACTTTTCTAAAAACGTTGGTCAAAAATTACTAAACATTTTTAACTTTAAAAGAATTAAGATTTTTGTTGTAAATGCCATCACAAATGCACCGATGAAGTCTGGTGCGGGAGCTATAAAACAGCTTGTATATACCTGTACATAAAACAATAACATCAATTACATTATATCATTTGAATTATCGCTAATATAAGAGATTTGCGTAAATTATTTCATTTTGACCTGCCGCAAATTTTTTTTCTTTTAATTTGTCCCGCCACTGAAAAAATTTGCCCATCCCTGCCTTATACCTTTTGGTGACGAAGTGCCGGGTTCACTGAGGCTCAGAGTGGATATGTGGGTGATTCAAGAAATATATAAAAAATTGTTGAAGTTTTATATATATTTGAAAATAATTTGTGTTCTTTGTATTACTGATTTAGTGAAGATTCTGATTGTGATGAGAAATTGTATTCATCATATTGCAAAATGTAATTTTACATTAAGTAAAGTGCATTAGTGTAACAAAGAGAAAATTGTTAATTATAGATATTACCATACAAACAACCTATTTACATTATTACCTAAAATAGAGACAATGTAAAATAATTAAATTACTAGACGATAAAACGGAGACAGAAAAACTTTAGCTTAGAAACTAAATAATGAAAATAATTGAATATTAAAAAAAAATAATAAAAAATGTTTTTTTGAAGTATAAAAAGTTTATTATTAAAATCTGATAAAAGCTTAGAATATTTATACATATTTCTAACATAAAAATGTAAAATAATGGTAACAACCATCATGAAGATATATTAAAAGAATTAATCATAAAGATAATTATTATTAAAGAATTAAAGTGGTATGCTTGTATTTATTTCATATAGTTAAGCAAATAAGGCAGAAAGAAACATACTAAGAAGAATTAAAAAGGGTTAAAACTCTTTAAAGATGTTAAACGTTAAACATTGCTTTGATAAGACACTTATCTGGCCAACAGCTGTAATTAATTTGGTTCATTAGAATGGAACTTCATCATCAATAGTAAGACTGCAGACTTCGTATGGAAGCTACAATAGAAGTGGTGGTAAAGAAAATAAATATTAATATCCTTTTTCTTTCATAAATCAAGTGAAACTTAGTGATTGACTTAATGGTTAGTTTTGAGTATTGTCTGGTATAAATAATCTTATCCATATGTTGTAAACCATATGCAAATTGATTTATTTGAATGAGTTTTTATCTAATCAATGAATTTGATATTTGATAAATGTTATAACAGAGAGCCATTACCTGATATTAGAAGAGAATGACATTTTAATTTTGTTTGTCAAACTTATAAGCGTGTGTTGGTCAATTTTCAATAAGGTATTAGTAAGTGACATGACTGGGTCAAATAATTTAATTAAAAAAAAGGATAATTGTTTTCTATAAAATACATTATTTTATAGTAAAATAAAAATTTTCAATTGTGGGAAACAACACATAGTCACAGAACCCAATTTATTTTATTCAACGTCCAGTTGTATATCAAACAAATATTCATTTTTAATAAGAACAAACAAAGAGTCTCAATGTCGGGGAAATAAAACCATTACAGTAGAGCACACACAGTCTTCCGCGAAGTGGTCCAGATAATGAGGCAATGTTTACATTTGCTGTAATTTATTGCATAGTTTGTGTAATAAAATTATAAGTATCGTATTTCTTTAAAACGTGTGTATTAAAAGGAAAGAAATAATTATTGAGTTCATAATAAAAGGTCTACTGAATTCTCTTTTTTTAATTAGAAGTATTTAGTATTATGCAGTCAATAATGTCTTTCATTGTGATAAAAACATTTTAACGAAATACGATACCTATAATTTTATTTACAAACTAGCTCGTCAAGTAAGTCGAACTTGTTTATGCAATAGATTAAACATTGCATCATTATCTCGACTACGTCCCCGACGTTGTTGTTATCAGCACAGGCATTCCTTTATTCCCAGTGTTAGATGCTTTGTGATTCCCTTGTACTGTCTTAATTTTCATATTGCTCTGAAATCTATGATTCTCGATTAACATTAGATATTACTAATCGGATTCAGAGAGTACAAAATTCATGTTTACGGTTAATATACCGAATACGAAAATATGATCATATCACTTATAAATTATCAGATTTTAACTGGCTTAACATGAAGAATAGAAGACTCTTGCAGCCACTTGTTTCTATCATAAAATAATTACTACACAAAAATCTTCTTATCTATATAATAAAATCTCTTTAGAAATGATCTCCATCATTAAATTTACGTTTTCGGGGGAGTAAGATAACGATACACACTGTCTGAATCTAACTAAAGGTTCCTTTCTAGTAAATCTACCAAAAATATATAATCTCATACCTCTAGAGAGATCAAGCACCATTCACTTGTTTTATTTAGAGCCAAACTCCACCAATTGCTCTTTATGGAACAAACTACTCATTAACACATTTAATCATTTATCGTCCATTCTTTAAGTTTTTTATTGCAACTTGTTGCAAATTGAATCTCAACCTTGTGATTTCCATGGCTTGTTACTTGTAAGGTACTCTATGCATGATTGTTCATATAACATTTTTCTAATTTGCGTTTGTAATACGTTTATTAACGTCTATCAGTAGGAGAATTATAGGGATATTTAGTTTTTAAGGGTTGGATGTGTAATGCGTGGAATGTGAGAACTTCAAACTGCAAGTATCTGTCAAAATTGTCAACCTCCAATAAATTTTTAATTAATATTGTTGAATTGGTTCGCTGTTTGTTGATTGTTACTTACATGAAATTTCACTTGAAGTTATGGTCTATTTTTACTTGGAAAGAAGGTTAGGTTTTGGATATTCTTAATTAGTAACATAAACAAGTCTCGTACCTACATCAAATCTGCTTGGACAAATCAGTAAGTCCAATTCATGTTTGTAATTTTATGGTACTATAAACAAGACACGTATCATTGATTTAATCATCTTTGCTTTTTTTCGCGAATTTCGGGCGGAGTGCAAATTAAGTTGTCTTCGCTCATATTTTATTTATTTGTAACACTAATAAAGTAACAAAAGTAATAACTAATTTATTTGAAGTGACGGATGATGACAAATGATTAAAAAACTCAAGTGGGCGCCAAGTGTTACCAACTGTTACCAACTAACACAAAATTCTGTAGACAACCAAAATATTTTTTTGTATTAAAATAAGAAAAAAGGGGGCACAAATTAGAAAAAATAGCATAAAATACTCGTTTTATAAGGGCATTGGCGCACTCATCCCATAGAAAAACTCGCCTGCGGCTCGTTTTCTATCTTGGGATTCGTGCGCCAAATCAACCCTTATAAAACTTGTTCTTTAATATACTATTATTTGTGTTCTATTTGTTGTATCAGTGTTCAACAAGTAATTTTTCATTTGTAACAAGTATGGGAATAAGTCGCTTTATTATTATTATTATTGTGATGGGTTAAATGCTGGATTTGCAAGTCTCTGGGTCATGTTAGGAAAAACCTGAAAGGTTCGGCGGTCTTCATCAGAGAGAGTCCACGATCGTTGCCATTCCTCCTCTATTACCCTTGTTGTTTCTCGTTTTGTTGTTAGTCGTGTTCCTAGGACTTTCTCAACTCTGTCAGGTTTTTCTTTCCTTATCCAGTATATTTATTTATTCAGTAGACGGGTACAAATTAAGAAAAAAAAATCTTACAGAGATAAATACCTAACCATATAGTAAGTAATAACAATAATAACATGCATAAACAATAGAATAAGTTCAATTATTAATGATAACATAGCTTTTAAATATATAATTAATTATAATAATGTATTAAAATCTTTAATCACATCATTAACAAAACATCGACAAAATCGGAGTTTGCAGGTTTTGCCTTATTTTGACTTGTTGAAAGCTGTCATTTTCATAGTTATCATTTGGACGAAATGTTGCCAGTAGCATCTGAACGGTCTCTTCCCAGTTTTTGGTAATCGTGTCGTGCTGTCTTCTTTCCAGAGTTGACAAAACGGTGGGAAATTTGATCTTATCGCTGACGATCCTATATGGAATACACCACGTGCTAATTTCCGTCGTTCTTTCAACAAAGCATTCCTAACTTCTAGCCTTTGTACTACTATAACTACTATTTGTTGTTTGTACCTGGCCTTAAGGTCTAAGCCTGCAGTATTTGGTACAAGCATCGTAACTGCCTTACTCTGTTCCTCAATCTGGTTAGTTCAGCTGTCCACACCCTGTTAGTGACGGTTGTGTTTTCCCTTAACAGAGGTATTGAAGCAAACTCAGCGTCCTTTATCACTCTGGTCATTTCTTCCGCTTTCTCGCGGATGTCTTCCCCGAATGTTGTTGGGGTTGGTGTATTACGAACACTTCTTAACTGCTGGGCCATTCCATACCACTACACCCAAACAGTGGTGGCTCTCAGATTTTGCTGCAAATTTTTTTCTTGAAAGAACTGAGCATGGAAAAGAAAATCCCCAAGGGATTTCGTACAATTTCCAAAATTACATAATTTATGAATTTTTAAAGATGGCGACCGAGCCTATGTTCAGCTAAAATAGACTATTTTTCTAAAATTTATTGTGAATAACCTATAATACTTGTCTCAAATCTGAAAATTGTTTAAGAAAGTAAAAAATCTCTAGTTTCAGCTGGTTATATACTTAATTAAAATGTTTTTTATTTTCATGGCGAAAAAAATTCTGAAAGTCTGTCAATATTTTTGCAATTTTTCAAGGTTTCCAGGGGTTGTATTGTGCTTAAATTAGCTGAAAGCAAAGAGAAATTAAGATTTTTAAAGAAAAATGGATTGAAAAGTCCTGACAATTACGGAGAACAAATCGTAATATTTTGGAAGCCTTTACAGAAGTATTATCAATGTGCTTGACAAAATTCAACTGCTCATCAAATATAACCCTGAAATCTTTAATTTCGGTCACATATTGAACGACATTGTTCTGAATTAGTAAACAGTATCATATTTTTTGTAACCCTTATAAAAGTTTATACAATAACATTTTTCCTGATTTAAAAAAGTCTGTTAGAATTGCACCATGTTATGAAGCCTATCAAGGTAATTTTGTAAAAGTTGTTAATCATTTACAGAGTTTATGATTTGGTATAATTTGATATCAACGAAGAGAATAAAGTCATAATATATAATAAAAAATTTTTGTCAGTAATTCTTTGTATGTAGCTATGAAATGTGTTCTTTACTTGTCAATCTTGCAATACTAACTTCTTCTGCTCACACGACAAATGTGTTTTACTATCAAATCAATGACAAGAAGTCTGCAGAGTATTATAAGCTCAGTAGACTTACCTTTTGACTGCTTGCAGCTGCTCTAATCCCGTGCATAACAGCTTGTAATTGTGTAAAATGTTGGAAAAATGCCTGTATTTCAACCACAAATCGTTTTGTGTGGACATAATATACAGAAGACATTTCCAATTTTAATTGGCCATCATAATGTGAAACTTCATTTGGTGCATATCTAAAACAACCATGGTGCATACCATAAATAAAATACCAATCAAAACCAAAGCAATAACACATATAGATAAATTTTAACCACCTGATATATTCAAAACGTAATGCTTGCTTTCCAGATGTTAGAAATCTTTCTTTATAAAGCTGCCCTTGTAAAGTTAAATCTAACAGTGACATAGATCCCAGATGTCCTTCTACCTCTTTATGCATATCGTTTGATTTAATTGCAATGTCAACAAAAGACACGTTTGCTTTTGCAATGTCATGATCTGATCTAACTAATGTCACAGTTAATGAGTGTATGCTAATGTTAGTTTCAGTATTCTCTGTTGTAGTTTTATCTAAAAGAATATACATGTTTATAATTAACATATAGATTGGTTTTTAGAAGTTATACTCTTGTTTGTGTCCTCTAATGAAACAGCAGAAGTAACAGGATCAGCAGTTTGTGTAGAAGTTATTTCAGATGGTACGGCACTGAAGAAATCTATTACAACTACCCATGATTCAACACTTATTACTAGATCAAGACAGTTAAAATCTACGGATGTTGATCTTTGCACCTAAACCATAATTTTCATAAGATATCGACATAAATAAGTCAAGAAAGAAAAAGACAAACAAAAACAAATACTAACTGAATTATAATATGTTTGGAAGTTAGGAGCAGCCGGATCAACCAATAATGATGATATAAGAACTAGATTTTTCTGTATGCGGTTTTTTGCACTGGGAGATGGTGGTGGTGTAGATGGATAAATACGTTTTTGCTTTGTTGTTGAAATGTTTATAAAGTTAGGTAAGTCTATTCCTAAAACTCGTGTTGGTTCTAAGTGATCTGGAAGAGATCCATGAGAATGACTAGAAATGTGTCCTTGATTGTGTATGTTAGGACAGGATCTTGATACACAGTTAGAACTTAAGGGAGGATCATTAGCTGATGAAGATACTACCATTGCTCTTTTTCGAGATCCCTCAGGTTGTAACAAATCTTCCATTATGACAGATCTAAGTGATACCTACAATAACAATAAAGAGTTAACAATTAAAATTAATTTGTATGATATTTAATGCAAACCTGAATATTTGTTTCATAGGGATGAAAACGTTCATAATTAAAAACAAACTCTTGAAAAGATAAATCAACAAAGCCTCTTTCGCCATTAGGAGAATCTCCTCTTAACTCAATAGTGAAAACTGGCAATTCGAATAGTACTGCAAAATTGCCAGTAAGTAATTTTGAGTTTAATATATAGGGTCATCTAAAAAGAACTGACAGGTCTTAAAATATTTTTTTACAAAACATTTAACTATAGCAATACTTACAATATATATTAGTAGATGAACTCGCAAAGTTTATGTTTAAAGTTCTAAGTCTGAATTTGTGTGCCATTTGTTGCTCTGTTTATATCCAAGTGATACTCAATTTTTCTCCAATGACAAGCACATCTAGAGTGATGCTCGCTATAACTGCTGCGATTATCTGTTGAAAATGCATCAAATCTTGGATATTATCTATGCATACTATGTTTTTCACATTATACTGGACCTACCTACAGATTTGAAGGCAGCATGTATGCATAAGCAATATGCTAGAGACGGGTTCAACGAACCATCAGGAATATATATTGTAAGTTTTTCTATCATTAAATCTTTGTACTTAATACAAAATAATTTAAAAATGTGTCAGTTGTTTTTGCATGATATTTTTAGTTACCTTTAAGAGCAATATTTCTTTTTGAAGTACTCTTGGATTTTGGTAAAGGAACCACAGGGAAAAGTTTTGCACGAACATGTGGATCCATCTTTAATGTAGTAACACCTGTATCTTCCTCACTAATATCACCAAGAGTTGAAGTGGCACGTGCAGTAGACACTCTAGATCCTGCATGAATGTTGGTCATTACTGATGCAGCTGTTAGCCATTGAAATGTATCCAATAATTGTTCATATTGTGAACGGGTTAAAGATACTTTTAAAGCAGTTACTACACTTCCAGATATCTGCAAATAGTTAATGAAAAATTAATTAAAAAAATATTTTAATTAATTAGAAACTAACTTGAATGTTTTCCGAATTTAAAAAATCTGTACTTTCTGAGGTGTCTTTTGTGGTATCATTATCTTCATCTAATAAATTTGATAGGCTGTGATGTCTTGATTGGGGATTACATAATATTTCCCTTTCGACAGTCAATTGCAGTACTGTATCGTGCAGAATTGGTTTTGCTAATGTTTCACAGCAGTATAAAGTTTCAGCCTTATTCATTCTGAAAAATAAATGAAACATTAATGCATGGTTATTCAATTTAAGCTTTAATTTAAATTCAAACATTTTCACTCTCAATGGCAAACAAACAAATGCCATTATCAAATCTGCACTTAGTGTATGTAAGGGTAAAATATTTATAATTGGCCATTTGCTGTCTCATAGAGATAGCAACAAAATAAAACGCATTTTCAACGAACAAAAAGTTCGTCTCTGAATTCGGAAGTTGTGTCTGTCGCCTTTTTCTCTGTTGACTTTTTTGAATTTTTCTTTTAAGAAATCTTATAGTACATCAAATTCTAAGAAACTTTTGGTTCAAATATTTTTTTGTATCTCTTCGGGAAAGTGGTCAAAATGACCACCGAAAATTTCGGAAAATTTTTGAAAAATGAAAAATTTTGTATTTTTTAAAAATTTACGAAAAAATAAACATTTTTAGCAGCTTTTTTTTTTTAAACGAAAAATTTTAGGACTTAGAATTTTAGTTTTTATGACAACCAATGTGTTTATTTTAATTAGTGCTCAATTTATGTTAATTTGTGCCGCAAAATTTATAATTTGTGCTGTTCTCCTGAACGAGATATTAAAAAAAAACAATGGGTACGTCCAACTTCACGCTGGACGTACCATGTTAGGGAACTTACCCGAACTAGAGGGGATAATTAGTGCTCAATTAGTGCTAATTTGTGCCACAAAAATTTGGAATTTGTGCTAGCCTCCTGAACGGTATATTAAAAAAAAACAATGGGTACGTCCAACTTCACGCTGGACGTACCCATGTTAGGGAACTTACCCAAACTAGAGGGGATAATTAGTGCTCAATTAGTGCTAATTTGTGCCACAAAAATTAGAATTTGTGCTAGCCTCCTGAACGGTATATTAAAAAAACAAAGGGTACGTCCAACTTCACGCTGGACGTACTCATGTCGGGGAACTTAACCAAACTAGGGGGGATAATTAGTGCTCCATTAGTGCTCATTTTTGCCACAAAAATTAGAATTTGTGCTAGCCGCGGCCAGCGTGAAGTTGGACGTACCCATGTTGGAAAACTTAACCAAACTAGGGGGGATAATCAGTGCTTAATTAGTGCTCATTAAATTAGAATTTGTGCTAGTCTCCTGAATGGTATATTTAAAAAAATGGGTACGTTCAACTTCACCCGTGACATGCCCACGTCGGGCAATTTAAATTTAACCAAATTAGGAGGAATCATTAGTGCTCAATTTGAGCTGCAAAAACTATAATTTGTGAATCGAATCAAACTATGTGGGAAAATTAGTGCTTAATTTGTGCAGCGAAAATTAACATTTGTGTTACCCCCCTGAACGAGATATTAAAATAACCTCACACTGAACGTACTTCTGTCAGGGAATTGAACCAATAAAAAAGTTACCAGTCATAAATATCCAAATATTTGGCACTGAAACAGAGCTTTTCCATTTTTCCTTGATTTTTATGTTCCGAATGTGAAAATACGTAGTTCGTGGAGGTGCCCAATGATTTTTTAAAATGTTTTATTTTGTCTGATATTCTGAAACTCTTCCCTATCATGAAGAAGATATCCTGTATTTTGGTGTTACAGTTGGAGTTGAACAAGCCTCTGAAGCAAAATCAGGGCTTTTAATTTCATTTTTCATGCTTTTGATTAATAGTAGTTTTACTAGATTTTGAAAAATATCTATCTTGAGGACTAACAAATCTCTTCTAGAAAGAAATCTACAATAATAAAATAAGTTAATTATTTTATAATTACAAATCTTCTCTTCTAGAGAGAAATCCAGAACAATAAAATAAATTCATTATTTCATAATACTTTATTTATTATTATTTAGGGCGCTATGCAAGTTTTGTAATGATTAAATCTTAATAAATAACTGTACACTTCTCCAATTTTTCCAAGAGTTTTTTCTACTAAGGTCTCTATTGTATATTATCTGTCTTCTGTCAGGTCAGGTCTTATGTACAATCCATCCTTACAATTCATTAGACTGTTTAATTTGTTACGCAATCATCAAAATTAAAGAATTTCTATTTTTTAAATCTGTCAAATTGTCAATATTGTGATAACATTGATAGTAAACGGATGGGTTCCCTATTTTAAACACGAAAATATAAGTAAAATAAATGTTTTTATAAAATATTCCATATGTCCAAAATATTACCATGTGAATTTCTCAAATATGATTCAATTTGTTGATATTCTAATAACACCAAAACTACGTAATGAAATGGAAATAAAATAATTAATAAAACATTCACAATATTTATTAAAATTTCTATACGTGACAATATTATTTTGATACTACGTATCATTGTCAAAGGTAATATCTTTTATTAGTTTAATTCTATTTCATTTCAGGATTATAGAGTTTCACAAAGTAAGACTTGAAACAAAAAAACAACAAACTCCGTAAATCACGTAGACAAACATCCTCGTTTTATAATAATATGTATTATAAATAATATTACGAAGTGTTTTATTGGAAATTTTTTTCAACACAAAAGGAATTATGAAATTCTTAAGAGAACTTGAAGCATTTATATAATATAATTTGGTATAAGTTAGCAAACGAATAAATTATTATCTATATAGAATGTTGCAAATATTTTTGCATCTCGACAGTAAAACACGTGTTTACTTTTACTAAATAACCCAAAGGGGCTAATAGTTCCTGTAAAAAGCAATAAAATAATCTGGAACCGTTCTTTAGGTCTGTTGATCCTCTTGTCGCTTTCCAGATGTGTACTTATTTAATGTTGGAATTTGTTTGGGTAGTTTTAGGTCAAAGCCCTTTGTGAGGTGTGAATATCGACACTTTCAATAATTATAGAATTTCGATAAATATCATGCAATTTTTTATTTAAGCACTTAAATCAAAGATGGGCGATCGCCGTGACCACCCTCCCTTGAATCCGTCCTTGGTTAAGCTTGAAATACTAATAACTTCAGATAAATCGTAAAGCACTGTTGATACTTTGTACTAATGTTTGCTATTAGCTACAAGGTATAAAAAAGGCACACCCTTAAATATTGCCATTTCGATACAGTATTTGGAAAGCGCTGCTTTTTAAGATTTCTGCTGTTGTTATTTGTTGTTGTTTGGGCGTGTTTTATATTCAATGAATGTGATTTGAACGAGTCTTTACATTATTTGACTCTAAGTATTGGGTTTAGATTGTGACATTAATGAGATTTCTATCTGACTTTAACATATTATATTTGTATGTGTTGTATATAAATATTGGAGCAACAATTTGTTTGTAAACGGTAAGTACTGAAGTGTTTTTTTCGTTACTTTAAATGCACGTACTTGATTGGTTAAATATTAAATACGCAGATGTTAAATCTCACTTGCTGATTGATGAACATAAAGAAAAAGTTATTCTTGGAACACATTAAAAAACCAAGATTTTTCATGTCTTTTTCAGAAGATAAGCGCTTTTCGAGACATGGCTGGCAGAAAACCTGGCATCGCTGGAGACGTATTGTCTTCTATTTTAGAAAATAACACGAGTCTACTTTTATTTGTTGAAGATAAAGTAGTAACTCCATCGAACGGTGTTTGGTCAGAAATAATTGTCAACAATAGCTTGGTGGGAAAGATTACTTCTAAAGCATTGTACATGAAGGCATTGAGACACGTTAAACGTACAGAACATCAAGTAGTTGTATTACAGGATGACTCCAACTCATCCTCTTCAGAGGCGGCGTCATTATCATCACCGGATGAACCAAAGAATTTGAAAACTTCTAGGTATTTTGCAAATCAACAATATGTTGGTTATTGAAGACAATGAGAGTCCTTCCGAAAATGAAACGCACGTGCAACATGTCAGTCTAGAAGAAGAGCAATATGCCGAATCTGCTAAGGACCTGATAAACAACCTGTTAAACGAAGCGAGAGAACTATCCTCAATTGAGGGTGACAGAGACAATTTAATGTACCTGCCAGATATTGTAAAACCCCTGAAAATCCTATGTTACCAGTAAGTTTTATATTCCATTATTCTTGAGCGTTTTACTAATTTAATTAATTACTGTTGAATACATTTCTGCTTTAGGTGAGATAAAATTACTAACTGGCTATGTTAATTATAGAATGTGATTAATTCAATAAATTCCTCACAGTAGTAAGTAATTAAATAAAAAGAACAAAATTATGTCCTGACAGGGGATTAAGTCATATAACAGGGTTACCAGGGTAAATGCTAATAACTCCAATCACTCAGCGGTGAGCTTTCAGCAGTTTGATAGAGATGTTACCAAAAGCAGAACTATATTCACTTTAATAACTAATACCTCCATTTTTGTAGTGTATACCTTTTTGCTGAGCAAAGCATATACAACATTTTTTATTATTATATGTTCTGTAGAATTAAATATTTTTATTCTCAGGTTTCACCATACCCGATTCTGGGAAAATAGAGCAAAATCTACGCTGTACATTGAACGATCTGCCATTAACAATTCGTATTGATGACCAGTCTTGGTTTTTGAGTGGCGCAATTGAATTTTTACCTCCCAAAGATGCTTCCGGAATTGGTCACTTTAAAGCTTATTGTCGAAGACGCAACTGGTCATGGGAAAGATATGACGACACCAATCTGAAGAAGACTGCTGAACGAATTTCAAATGTTCAGGAAATCAATGTTTGTTTGTTGTTATACACCAAATAAGATATTTGAAATTATTATTGAAAATTGTTGTTAATTAATGTACGATATTAAATATTCTATTTTTCATAATTAACATTACAATTACTATTATAAAAATGTTGCTGTATTGCCATGAAGTTTTACTTGTCAGGTTTCGTATATTTTTGTTTTAATATTGAAAATTGTATAGAGAAAGTAGTATGTACAATTAGTAAAAAATATATAAACTAAAAAATATATGTTATGATTTTATATCAATTGAGTTAAATGTGTTGTCACTTATCATGACTTGTAATATGAACAAATCCATGTTGGTTATTTATAACAGGTCAGATAAGCATGGCTAAGTACAGACAGTATTGGTAAAGCTTCGCTTCGGGTTTGAGTTTTCATGTGTGAACAAAGAAAAAATAGCGAATAGCAATACATCTGAAAAAGATAGACATTATGGCATATCAGGCCCGGCGACAGGGGGGACTACCGGTACAGCTGTACCGGGCCCTGAACGATAGGGACCACATGTATTACGTAATCCGATACATGTAATACTTCTATAATAAAAGATAGCATTTGTCGTTGAAATGTTGTCACAAGGTAGGTAAGGTTAATGATGTTGATCTCTTTAATCTACGGCGACACTCCGCAAGAAATCATGCAAAAAATTTACTGTGACATTTAAAGAAATTACAGGTCCATTAGAATTTTTAATGCGGTTTACAAGTTACAGTTGGAAAACATTTTTTCAGAAGTGCACTGCACTGTGAATCTTTTGCAGTCTATAAATCACAGTTGCAGAAGGTGAGAGAGCATTTAGCAAGCTTGCCTTAATAAAAAATTACATTCGCGGAATAATTACTACAAGAGCGGTTAAATAGCTTGGCATTGCTATTATAGAGCATGCAAAAGCACGATAAATAGATTTCAGTGATGCTATAAAAGGACTTTGCTGCATTAAGAGTAATAAGAAGGCTTATGTATAGTTTAAAAATGCTTTGTTTCTAGCAATAAATAATTTAAAAAATGATTCATTCTTTTATTAAGTATCTACATCGATCAACATCAAACTAAGCTATAGCGCACTATTACCTGCTACTACAATACACTAACGATCTATTCACCTCCTTTTAAATTTATGTGGAAGTTAGTTGCTATAGTTACAATTGTTCCCACAATTGTATCCATGGCAATTAACTAGCAGATAAAGTTACAAGGAGGTGAATAGATCTGCCCTAACTATCGTAAACTAGGGACCAGGGACACCACAATGAAATCACTGTAACGGGCCTTAACATTTCTGTCGCCGGGTCTGTGGCATACAACCTAATCGAACATCGGATTGAGATTATATTATTGCTTTTTACAGGAACTATTATAGCCCCTCTTGCTTAATAAAATAAATACGTGTTTTACTGTCGTTTGCTAACTTATATCAAATTATACAGACCTGGAAATTGATATAGGTTCACCTAGAATATTGATATAATTTTTGAAATATTTTTGTTAAAAGGTATCTTACCGCAAAACCACTTTAAAGGATTAGTTACTAAGCATTTTTATGTCTTCTCCTACGTTTTCAAAACATCTGCATGTTTGGTACAAAAGGTAATAACATTTGAAGATAAAAATGAAAAGTTTAAAATGTTTGTAAATTGGAAATTGAAATAAGTTCACTAATTAAAACTCACCATTTATTAAGCATTAAATTATCAAAACCAAAAAGATCATTAATTTAATAATCAGTAGCATCGCCATTATCGTTAATGATTTGAAAAATTCGATTGTGCATATGCTTAAAACGAGATTATTAAACTCATTGATAGTGACATTACCAAATTCCTGCAAAATCGCTAGCCTAAGATCATTTACAGTGCGGAAAGGATCATTTCCATTGTAAATCTTTTGAACAATAATGTCCCACACGTTTTCCATTGGGTTAATGTCCGAAGAGCATGATGGCCAGTCTAAGGTTGGAATTTGTGACGCTACCAAACCTACTCTTGTGTTCTGAGAGCGGTAAGCAGGTGCCTCTCCTGTTGAAAAATTAGGTTTTCGTGCTCATGATCCTCATAATAAGGAATTCACTTACCATACTTGTCAAAGGAAATACTATCCGAAGCTTGTTTATTCCGTTAAACCCAGCCTAGATTATTAGAAAACAATCATAACAATTTCTACGTGAAAAGCTCAATGGTTTCTTTCAGAAATCATGTTAATAATCACGAAACCCGTCAGGTCAGTCAAAATTAAATTTTCTCTCTTCGCTCCAGATTACCTAAAAATACCTTTTTTTATTAATTTAAACAATAGGAAATATTAAATGTGTTATTACTTTCGTCCAATCAGGTTTTCAGCTGCAAATTGCAAACTTCTTTCTTTTAACGGAATAAACAAGGTTCGGATGGCATTTCCTTTGGCATGGATGGCATGTAAATTCCTTATAATTAGGATCATAAGCATGAAAACCTAATTTTTCAACAAACTAGGCACCTGCTTACCGCTTACAGATCATAAGAGCAGGGTTGGTAGCATCACAAATCCCAACCTTAGACAGGCCATCATGCTTTCCGGACATTAACCCAATGGAAAACGTGTGGGACATTATCGTTCAAAAGATTTACAGTAGAAATAATCCTTTCCGCACTGTAAATGATCTTAGGAGTGCCAATTTGCAGGCCTTGGTAATGTCACTATTAATGAACCTAATTATCTCGTCTTAAGCATGCACAATCAAATTTTTCAAATCATTAACCATATGGTGGTGCTATTGATTACTAAATTAATGTTCTTTTTTGGTTTTGATAATTTAATGCTTAATAAATGGTGAGTTTTAATTAGTGAACTTATTTCAATTTCCAATTTACAAACATTTTAAACTTTTCATTTTTATCTTCAAATGTTATTACCTTTTGTACCAAACATGCAGATGTTTTGAAAATGTAGGAGAACACATAAAAATGTTTAGTGAAAAAGCCTTTAAAGTGGTTTACGGTAAGATATGTTTTAACAAAATTATTTCAAATATTATATCAATATTCTAGGTGAACCTATATCAATTTCCAGGTCTGTATTATATAACTGCTTCAAGTTCGCTAAGAATTTTATAATTTCTTTTATGTCGAAATAAATTTTCAATGAAACACTTATATTAACGTATGTCACATAAGTTTTGGGAAAATTTTCATGGGCTTAAAAATTAATGTAAATAACTTGCAATCTAGTTACCATTGTAAACAAATATTCATTAATACTCAAATTTGTTATGACACTCCGTAGATGTCAAATAATTTGTGCCGTTATGTCGTACAAGCTTGAAATCCGAAAAAGCATTTACAACCTGGTTGGACATGTGTCCAAGCGAGAAATTGTAAACATTTTTCGCAATCAAAATATTTCGAAAACAACCATTTATAGAACAATTGCAGAATGTGAACAGGGTATACCATGCCTCAATTTACCAAAAAGTGGACGTCCGAATTTGCTGACCGAAAATCGCGTTAACCGAATCTGTGGAAGTGCAAAAGATCGAGTTGGAACGTCATACCGAAAGTTATCCAGAAGATTTAATGTTTCTTATGAAACTATAAGAAGAGTATTGCAGAAAAAAAGCTTAAAGTACCGTAAAAGACGTAAATGTCCACGTTATACAGAGGATCAGTTACGAAGAATTCCAATTTGTTGTCGTAGATTACGCCGAATTCATTTTGCAAACAATAAAGTGATCATAATGGACGATGAAAAATATTTTACATTTTCTCACTCAGAAATAAAAGGCAATGATGGTTTTTATACCGATAATGTAGAAAATTGTCCAGATAATGTAAAATACAAAGCCAAAAAAAAATTTGAAGACAAAATACTAGTTTGGTGTGCTATATCTGAGAGCGGAGTTTCACGACCTTATATTGGGCATGTTAGGGGTGAAGCAGTCAATGCCAACGTTTATACTGAGAGATGTCTACCGAAGTTGCTCGAATTTATTACTACGACTCATCCACGTGATGAAATAATGTTTTGGCCAGACTTGGCAAGTTGCCATTATGCAAGAACGACTAGAATATGGTTAGAAGCTCAAAACATACCTTTTGTGCCAAAAGCTGACAATCCGCCAAATGTCCCACAGGCTCGACCCATCGAAAATTTTTGGGGACTATTGAGCAGAAAAGTATATGATAATGGGTGGGAAGCTCAAAATGAAGCACAATTAAGACGTAGAATATACCAAAAGATAAGAGAAATCGATATAAACATTGTCCAAAACATGATGGGGCAAGTTAGACAAAAACTGCGTACCATTGAAGACCATGGCCCTTTGTCATTATTTTAACTGTAGTTTTAATTAACTTAGATGTAAGGTAAAATGTTCGTAAAGTGACCATTTAAATAAATTATGTTACAATTATCTTCAATACATTATTTATTTTTTTCCAAAACTTATGTGACATACGTTATTTATATTATTTGCACCTAATATTATTTATAATACATATAATTATAAAACTAGGATGTTTATTTACGTGATTTACGGAGTTTTTTGTTTCAAGTCTTACTTCGTGAAACTCTATAATCATGAAATGAAATAGAATTAAATTAATAAAAGATATTTACCTTTAACATTTATTTATACCTAGTATCAACATAATATTGTCAGGTATAGAAATTTTAATAAATATTGTGAATGTTTATTATTTTATTTCCATTTCATTACGTGGTTTCGGGGTTATTAGAATAGCAACAAATTGAATCATATATTTGAGAAATTCACATGGTAATATTTTGGACATATGGGATATTTTACAAAAACATATATTTTACTTATATTTTTGTGTTTAAAATAGGGAACCCGTCCGTTTGCTATCAGTGTTATCAAAACGAAAAAGCGCTGTTTGAGTGCCAAATATTTGGATATTTATGACTGGTAACTTTTTTATTGGTTCGATTCCCTGACACAAGTACGTTCAGTGTGAAGTTATTTTAATATCTTATTCAGGAGGGTAACACAAAGTTTGATTCGATTCCCGTACATGGGGTACGGGTACGTCATACCTCATACCCATTATATATATTCCCATATAGCACAAGATATCCTGGGGATATCCTGTATATGGTCTGTTAACGGATGGATCGCCCGTCCATGAACTGGACATTCGTGAGATATGCAGCATGCTACATCCTCAGGATATAAAATGCAGGATATTCTGTGGATATCCCAGGTATCGTCGATTCAAGGAATGATCGTACATCCCCAAACTGAACATCCATGAGATATTCTGAGTGTTATATCCTAAAGATATACTGTACAAGATATCCTTAAGATATTCACCTTACGACTCGAATCTCCTACGATATTCCTTTTTATCATAAATTTTTTATAAATTATAATAATAAAATTTTAACGATAAAATTTTTTTCACGTAACACATACGGTGTACGATATATAAACAGTACAGATTGCTCGTTATTGCTATAATCTTAATATAGTGTTTATGTGTTATGACAAATTGTTACCCTACATTTCTTTGTATCGGTAGCGTACACTTTTAAACATTAGTTTTTAGTTACTTTTTCTTATTTATTTATTATTTATAATACCTTATAAGATTCTCTAAAAAAGATATATAATTACATAATTAGATATTAATAGATAGAGTATAATATATAAAATATTGATTTAAAAGAATTATCCAAAATTACTTTTGTAAATTAACTTCAAGGTATTTTAGTTAAGAAAACTGGTATTCTTTAAATTAACATTGACTGAAATTTTGCTGACGGCAAGATTCTCGTGGTTTTAGTTATTATTTACACGTCAAAAACAAAGAATTGAGAGATGATATGACGTGTATGTTAGTATGTATATTTCTTAAATCGTGCGGCATTTAGTGGATTCTTCCTGGAATGCTAGAATGCTTCACATCTGTAATCGACTCTCTTTGGGTAAGTTTTATGACATTGCCTAGTGTTAAAAAATGTCCAAACCACGAAAAGATTTACAACTTTGTTAGACTCGAGCGTGATCCAAACAACTTATTTTTCGGTCACTTCAGTTTGAGCATTCAGCATTCACAACTATTATTCCGAGCGCTCCGATTAAATATATTTGATTTGGTTTGTTGGTGATTGATTTTAAAGTGCTTTTAATTTTCACTAACCGACCTGCAGAAGAGCATTTGGTAAGTAGAATTACCGAATTTGATTCATTCGTTTTAATAATTATGTAGGTACTTTAATAAAAAGGTAACAAATCTATAGTTTATTTACTTTTGACAAATACTATAATACTACAATAATTATCATTTAAAGCAACATTTATTTACAGCCTCATCTCTATTAAACTTGCACATAACAGGCACGACGTTGAAGGGTAAAATTTGCC
Source organism: Agrypnus murinus (assembly GCA_929113105.1). Classification (NCBI taxonomy): domain Eukaryota; kingdom Metazoa; phylum Arthropoda; class Insecta; order Coleoptera; family Elateridae; genus Agrypnus; species Agrypnus murinus. Next base: position 134,235,428 of record OV816030.1, on the reverse strand, counting down.
ATATCCGCATTGTGATCTATTAAATTCTACTGTTTTTCAGATAGCGCAAAAAAATATCAAATCAAATCACTCAAGTTGCAAGATTTGGTGGCAGCACTCCTTATGAAGTGATCGAAAAGGCTCTACTACGATTTGTTGGAGACGACACCTTTAAATTTAATTGGTCGGGGAAAACAAAACAAATTCCACACTGAAAACTGCAGCATTTTTGTTAAGTAAAATAACTAGAATTGCATTTACGCTAAGAGTATTAACATTTATATATTATTACAGAAGTTCTAAACAGAGATCTAGATTAGACAGAAAAGGATGCCGAAAAACCAATTCAGCAATTTCTGAAAGGGGCGGCAGATGAGAGGTCCAACAGAAGAAGTCTTTATGTTAATAATATGTTAAATATAATTTTTATGTTTGTAGTTACCTCAATTATAATAAATTTTTATATTTTATAAGCATATACCTGCATCATTTCTTTTATTATATTCATATACTATTTATTTGATACCGATATGTAATTAGCAAATCCTCTAATAGTAATTCTATAATCAATTAATGAATTCATTCGGCGTTTACTTGATAAACATTTATATCCATCTTAAATAATATAAAAACAGATTGTTTTTTAAATATTCACTTTATAAACGACCTAACAGAGCTGAACAATTCATCGTTGTTAAATTTATTTGTATAATAATAGTGTCCGCTCCCATTACCCACATCTAAGCACGTTCAAGGAATATAATGTTTATTGCAGGTTTATAATTGCCAATTTTTACAGAAGTTACATTAGCTTAGCATGTTTTTTAGGCGCTTGAAGAAGCCACTGTGTGGATAAAACAATTGTTAACTACAATAATTAAAAGTGAAAATTTAAAGAAACAATCTGTTTTTATATTATTTATAATGAATATAAGATATTCCAAAGATATTTTGTTTAGACCTCCTGTGGATATCTTGTACAGGATATCCAAGGGATATTTTGCATATTATATACCAAAGATATCTTGTAATGAATGTCCAGAGGATATATTGTATAGGATATCCAACGGATATTAATAATAGAATATCCGAGAAACATCCTTCTACGGATATCCTGAAGATGTCTATTTTAGTCTCATTTTACCATCCCACGTATGTCCGTAGGATATCCAACTGATTTTCGTAGGGCATCCTTCGGATATTCGTAAAGCTGTTCCAGGATATCCGTAGGACATCCAGCAGATATTATGGTGCTGTGTGGGTTGCGATGAATTCGCATAAAAAGAAAAATTTTGATTTCTTTTGCCTCATGTTGGGACAAACCATATTTATATGCGGTGAATTCGCATAAAAGGAAAAATTTGATCTTTTCCCACATTGGCTAGCAAAATAAAAAAATATATATGATGAATTTGGCTAATTAAAAATAAAATATTCTTTTTATATTCAATTTCATCAAATACTTTCAAATAACGAATAATTGCTGTTAGATTGTAGATAATTGATTTATAAATAAATTGATTTTTAAAAAGACTGTGTACTTTGGAAATGCTTTTGAACTTCCCTCTTTTATAAATTCTTATATGATTCAAAAATACTTTTTAACAGTTTTAAATAATGCACTAGTTACATAACAATGTTACGTGAGTTCTTGACTAAATCAAGTTTACGTAATAATAATCGGCGCCAATTAAATAACTTAAAATAACTGAATTAAAATTAATAAGAAAAACTCATCTCAGGGCGAATGTGGATTCCTGTGGTTTTAAAAATATACAAATTGAAATTTACATCACTTTTAAAATTGAAATCTTAATTAAGTTTAACTATTATTAAAATTGTTCAATTCACTTAAATGCACTTCACAAATTGTCTTTTCTTTCACAAGATACCAATACAGAAGGAAATAACTTCCTACCTTTTATATAGCGATGCTTCTTCCTTTCTACTATATCCTTTCCCAATTCCTATTGGCAGAGCAGGTCACTTTATGTTGTCCCAGTGCTGGTTTCCAATTCCGGTTGACTTCCTTCCTTTTGCATGGATTTCCCACATAACACCATCCACACACTTGATTATTGATTACACACTTTTGGTAATACACTTTTGTCTTAATTTATTGCAGGTACTATTTCCCTTGTTCGAAAAATCTTTGTTTATGTGTTTAAATAAATAAAACACTGATTTATGGTTTTGACGTAGATTTATTGACTAGCAATAACTTTAGCTAGAACTTTTAAATTGAAAATTGCAGGTGGTTCCTTTAAACCTTATAAACACTCTTACACTTTATAACAACTATACACTTTCGCCGTATTCAATTCACCAATCAACTTAACTATCTATTTACATTTGTACTATATTATCATTTACGACTTTACACTGTCGCCTTATATTCAGAAGTGTTTATTTACATTAGTACTATATTTCTTACACGACTTTACTGCGTCGCTTTATGTCAGGAAGTGTCCAAAAATTATGATTTTCTAAGCTTATATACTACCTACTATTTACATCATCATATTATATAATTTGACGTCACCTTACGATCTAATAGAATGATTACACTATTTACAAACATAATAGCAGATTAAAACATAATTATAATAGTTGACTCAACTGTTACAGTTTATTACATAACATTTGCAATAATAATGAACTATTTACATGAACAAAAACCTTATGAGAATCACATAATAACCCGATATTCACATTTGAAAATTAATCATAACTGAATTATATAATAACAATAACTTGCGCACAACTGGATGTTACGTATACTTAAATATTTGGTGAGTAAACTGATAATAAATAAAGAAATATGGATTATTTAACCTTATTAAAAAGTATACATATTGATTGTATAATCAATGACACACCATTAAATAACTTAAAAATATTTTTAACTGGAAAAGTTGATAAAATATTTCTAAAGTGTTAGTTTTTAACGAAGATTTTAAAATTTCACAAAATTTTTACTAGTTCTATTGTTTCTTTTTTAAAGTTCAGTTCTTGAAGTGCCGTTACAATATTTCTCCTCTTTATTCTATCATAAGCCTGCTTAAAATTGATCAGTACTGTATATATTGATTTGTTCTTCTTTTTGCATTTCTCCTGTATTTGTCTTAGTATAAAAATGTTATCTACCACTGATTTTCCTTTTTTAAACCCACTTTGGTACTGTCCGATTTTACTGTCAGCTTCTTCTTGCAGCCTTTTTTTAATGAGATGTGCTAAGATCTTGTACACTATGTTTAGCAGAGCAATCGGTCTATAATTTCCTGGAATTTGTTGGTTACCTTTCTTATAAACTGGACAGACTATTGCTAGGGACCATTCCTTGGGCATTTCTTTATTTTCCCATATTTTCTTGATTAATTCATAAATTCTCTTTTGGATACTCCTGCATACTTGATTAGTTCGGCTTCTATTCCATCTGAGCCTGGACTCTTTCCATTTTTCATGTTTCTGATAATGTTCTGGATTTCTTTTTCTGTTGGTTCATATGTTTTGTCTTCTTCACTATACACTCTTGTTACTGGTTCTATTCTATTTGATGGTTGTTCCAAGAGGATTTCCTCGTAGTGTTGTGCCCATGTTTCTAATATGTCTTTTTCTTCTATACATAATTCACCATTCTTATTTCTTATTGTTAATGATTGGAACTTATGTCCTTCTTTTTCAGTTTTTAACTTTCTATAAAATTCTTTTGTCTTTTTTGTTATATGCTTCTTCTAATTTTTCTATTTTCTTCTTTTGGACTTCCCTTTTCTTTTTTCTGCATATGTCATGTGCTGTATTTCTTGCAACCCTGTAGTAGTCTTTGTTTTCTTGCGACTGGTCTTGTAATAGTTTAATTCTTGCCTTTCTTCTTTCTTCTACCGCTTCTTCACATTCTTTATCATACCAGTCTTTATTTTCTGTTATAGAGTTTTTTCCTAACTTTTCTGCATTTTGTGTAATAATAGTTCTCATCATATCCCATTCTCTTTGAACATCTTCATACTTTGTCGCTTTATTGATTTCTCTGTCCATCGCCTCCGTGTATTCCTTGCTTTTGTTTGCATTTTGTAGTATTTCCTTATCCCATTTTATCTTTTTGTTTCCTTTTCAACTTTGGTATTTCTTGTCTTACTACAGCCTTAATTAAAAAATGATCAGAGTTTATATATCGGATCCTCTATAGCTTCTTACTTGTTCCACACAATTAGCTTGAGTTTTTTCTATTATTAAATGATCTATCTGGTTTGTTGTATTCTTATCTGGACTTAACCATGTACCTTTATATATGTTTTTACGTTGTAAAAACGTGCTTTGGATGATCATACGTTTCATGGAAAGTTGATTAACTTTTGTCCATTGTTATTTGTTGTTTCATGTAAACTTTCTTTACCTGCGACAGCTTGGTTTCTTTCTTCTCTACCGATTTTTGCGTTTAGATCACCTATTATTATTTTAACGTCAAAGTTTGGAATGTTGTTTACTAGTTTTTTAATTATTTCATAAAATTCATTCTTCTTCTCTTCTTCAGCATCTTCGGTTGGCGCGTGTACATTTACAATAGTTAACTTTCTATAAATTCCTTTCACTCTGATATAACTCACTCTTTCATTCACTACTTTATACTCTGTTATGCTGCTTTTTAATTCTTCCTTAATCAGAAATCCTGTCCCAAATCTATCCTGCTCTCCTCCATTGAACCATATATATCCATCTAATCTCGTGCTTGTGATATCTTTAATGTTTGTTTCTTGGATTGCTAGAATGTCTAACTTATATTTTTTAATTTCCTTAACTAATTGTTTCACTTTTCCCTCCCTGTTTAAGCCTTGCACATTCCATGACCCAATTGCTAGTTTTCGTGTGTTTTTAGCTCTTTTATCGTCACTTGCTAAATTGCATATTCGTTTTGTGTTAGTTCCTGTTCGTTTTCCTTTCTCCATTGCCATGTTGGTTTCCGAGAGATCATCAATTCCTTCTTGAGCTAGTTTTTCGAATCGGCAGAAAGTTTTAATTTATTATATTTCTTGTCCCATTTAAATAATGAATTATTGATGACCATTTTTTGATATCCCATTTTACTGTATTCCCTCTGTTTCTTTCTTCCTGGGCGATATCTTTTAGCTTAGTTTGTATTTCTCGTTCTTTGACTGTTAGATCATTTTGTACTTGTATTTTTGTTCCTCTAAGAATGCTTTTCTTTTTGATGATCTCTATTTTTTCTTCCCAACTTTCTATCTTTGCTATTATTACTTTATTCGGCTCATTTCTTCCTACCTTAAAAGCTTCTTTTATTCTCGTTTCCACTCCTATTTTCTCTTTTAGCATTGATTCAACATTTTCTATTAGATTAGGGCCTTCCGTTTCCAGTCCCTTAATCACGATATTCTGTCTTTTCTTCTCTTTTCTTGATTTTCTAATTTTTCTTCTAAATTTGTAATTCTGTTTTCCATTATAACTCTTTCAGCCTCCCACTTTTTTCTTTCATATCAAACTTGTTTTATTCTTTTAATTTCTTCCTTAATGTCATTTAATAGTTTGTCTTGGCCTTTCTAATATTCAGCCTTCATGTCCGTTTTTAATCCTTCTATTAATAGTTTTATAGTTTCTACTGAATGCATTGTTTTTGTTTCTGCTGAATCCATTGTTTTTGCTTCTACTGGATCCTTAGTTTTTGTTTCTACTGTGTTTTTAATTTCTATGGGCTGTTGATTTTCTTTTTGTTGTTTTAAGGTAACTTTTTGTGGCGATCTGGTTATTTTCTTGCTGCGTTGAAATGCTATTTCTTGCAATTCCTGTCTTTCAAAGCTTTCTGGTGTTTCCTCTTCTCTCCCTCTTTTTACAAATTCTCTGATTGATGTTACACTTTTTGCTCTTGACTTATTAGATTTGTTTGGGGACTTACTCATTTGTATTTCTGTTACTGCTTATGGTTAATATCGCGTATAAATCGCGTTGTAATTTTCGGTCTTTAATTTCGCACAATAATTCGTACCGTACGTTTGTTTACACAGTAAAAACTAGTTTTACTATCATTTATCGTTCCAAATACCTAAATTTAGTTTTTCAGCTAATTTGTTTATTTCACGTATTTAATGTCACTTTTAATTTCGCATAATAATCCGCACTACACATTTGTTTACACCGTTGACACTTATAACCTTCGCTATTTTGTTATCTCTTATCAGTTCCAAACACGTAAATTTAGTTTTGCAAGCTAATTTATTATTTTTTCTGCTCTGTTATTTCTAAAAACGATTTACCGATCTTCAAATTATAACTTTACTGTACTTTTTCGATTTGTTCGCGGTTCTTGCCGGAAAAAGACCCGTAAAACTTTCTGTGAGGTGGAGCCGTGTTTTCACGGTTATCGCGCCGTCACTCTTACTTTACCTTCCCTTCTTACGTACCCATTACTTTTTTGAATATCTCGTTCAGAGGGTCAGAACTAATTATCCCACCTAATTTGGTTAAATTACCGGACATAGGCACGTCCCGTCCCGGGTGCAGTTGGATGCACCCATTGTTTTTTTAAATATACCATTCAAGTGGGTTGCACGAATTCTAATGTTTGTGGCACAAATTAGCACTAATTATCCCTCCCTAGTTTGGTTAAGTTCCCCGACATGGGTATGTCCAGCGTGAAGTTGAACGTACCCATTGTTTTTTTAATATATCGTTCAGGAGGCTAGCACAAATTCTAATTTTTGGGGCACAAATTAGCACTAATTATCCCCTCTAGTTTGGTTAAGTTCCCTGACATGGGTACGTCCAGCGTGAAGTTGGACGTACGCATTGTTTTTTTTAATATCTCGTTCAGGAGACCAACACAAATTAGCACAAATTGAGCACTAATTACTGACATAATTTTCGGAAAAATCCTGAAGATGGGTACGCCCAACTTCACGGACCTTATGCTATCTTAGTGCAATTTAAAAATTGCCAACTTCAAACTGATTTAATTCGAAAGCTATAATTTTTTGGACTTTCTGCCCAGTGACACTTTTGATCTACACATTAGGAACTACAATTTACCAAAGTTTCAAGAATTCTAGCCAAGAACCATTTCCCATAAGGATTCTACCAGGTGCAAAAATTGCCAACTTCAAACGACTGTAATTCTAAAACTATAATTTTTTGGACTTTGTGTTTCTTGACACTTTTGATCTGCACATCAAAAACTATCTTTCACTAACGTTTTAGAGAAATCTGGTGAAAGTCATTTTCCATAAGGACTCTGCGGGTCCTTTGAAAAACTTTCAATTATATAAAATGTTAACAAATTGTTCAAATTTATTTTACAACTATTTCAAAATTCATAATTTTATTATTAGTTTTCCTTTTTAAAATTAAATTCAATCTACATTACTTGCAATGCCGACTATTCAGATGCATCTAACGCGGTGAATGCGGAAATATCAAAAATTTGATCGCGTCAACCGCCTGAAATCCGCATCTAGCGAAGTTACGGGAGATTAGATCTCACGTAGGACACCTGCATTGTTCGCTTGATGTTGATAAATCCGCGCCGGCCGCTACACTCGCTTCGCCCGCAAGTAGTCGCTCACGCAGGACAGCGTGTAAAGGCCTGGTTTCTATTAAGAGATCGTACGGAAAATTTCGTTGATGTCGCACGGAAAAGTTTCGCTGTCCTTTGCATAGCAAACTTTTTCGTGCTACATTGCCGAACATCTACTTGACGATCTCTTAACAGAAACCAGGGCTTAAAAAAAGAAGGATAAACTTGAGAATGTAAGAAACAAAGTTAAAGGAAAAAAAAAGCTTGAAAACACAGGGAATAAGGATAAAGTGGTTAAAGACGTAGGGAAGGAGGATGAAGTGGTCCAACAGACAGGGAAAGAAAATAAAGTGGTTGAAAACACAGGGAAGGAGAATAAACTCCGTTTGTCCATGACTATGTTATAATATACTCATTATAGGGTCATTCCATGCGAAATCGATCACTAAAATGGGTCGATCTCACGGATTTCGATGAAAATCAATTATGAGGTAGTAATCAACTAAAGAACATAACTTTCATTCATCAATTTGCTATATTACGCAGAACTTCGGAAATATTCAACCTAAAAAAATTGTCAACACTGCTTGCACGTCTTTAAAGAAATATAAATATCTCGAAAAGTATTTATCCTAGAACAAACATTTTTTTTATAAATTACTCACAAGAAGACGGGCTTTTTGGACGGCCTAATAATTTTTTGCTACCAAACGTATTTCTATTTTTTTCTTAACGAAATATTCTAAAATTGCAAAACAATCGGTGTGGTCACATTTTTAAAAATCTGAAAAAAATTGTACAGATTCTTTGAACATTTCTGTATTTAAATGCAAAATGGCAAGCTGGACATTTTAATAGTTTTTGCAGGAGAAATTTTTAAGGAGCGCATTGCAAGCAGTTGGTGCACCATAGCCCACAACCGGCCGGCGCAATCCTATCACTACCTTTTAGTTAGTAATAACATAGTCCCTATAATAATAGCGATATGTCTTACCTAGTGTACACAAGATAAATGCATTTCTGTGGATATGATTATATTGATTAGTTAATTACTTGTGTATTTCAGATCGGCTTCGTATTATAAATTCCAACTGTTCCGTTAAAAGGGTACCTATAGTAAATTAATGTTTATGATCTCATAAACTCTTAAAATGTTTATGATGAAGTACTGAAGTTTTATTGGTAGCATGGTATAAAAATTGATATGTCCTGTCTCGGTCCTCTTTTACTACAATAGCATTTAAAACCTATTTGAACAATAGGCACAATAAAACATTTACCTATTTCTACAAATGAGTTTGACGAAGAGTGTTTTTCAACATTCAAACTATGTTATAACGGTACATATAGCTTTGGATCTCGAGTCATAAATATTCGACAGGCAATTTTAGAAAAAAGGACAGTAACGGCATTGACACAGAGTACAATTAGTCTTTTATTCTATCTTTTATTGGTTTTATACTATTTACTTCCCTTTACCGACAACTAAATATAAACTTGGTTTTTAGAAAACAGCAGCAGTTGATAACGTGTTGTTGTTCTGTGAACTTCATGAAGTTACATATCACGAGTTTTCAATAATGCCAAAATTTTATTGTTGTAACCCCCATAAGAAGCGAGGTCATAATCGTGTAACAAAAAATGTGAGAAAAGTGCCTGGACAGTTACGTGCGTTGTGTGAAGACATTAACTTAGTTTTAGGAGAATATATATGTTCTAGTTGTCGACTAAATCTATGTCGACTTAAGAATATAGCTACAACAGGCGAAAGGGAGTTAGAAAATGTTGATGTTAGCACATCAAGAGGATCTGAAATTGATATTCCAGGATCATCATCGTCATCATCAAATGAAAATAAAGGATCTTCCACATCAACTACTTCCGCTGTATTTGTTGACCAAGAAACTGAGAGGCAAACGATTATAACAGCTGTTAATAAGGTGCTTCCAATAATCAAAGAGTCGCCAATAAAGGAAGATTTTAGCAGAGATCCAAACAAGCGTCAGAAGATTGATAAAATCCAGAAAGCGCTAAAGAGAAAGCTATTCGAAGATAGTAGTTATAGTTCGGAGGAAGAAGAAACGGTCGGCGGTACTATCATAAAAGACCTAAAGGAGAAGTTCGTGTCCGTGGCAGATTCCAGTGAAAAAGTTCGAATTCTCACAGTACTTCCAGAGAGTTGGTCAATAAGAAAAATAATAAAAGAATTCGGAACAACTTTTTATATGGCACGTAAGGCTAAAAATCTACGTAAAGTAAAAGGATTACTTTCTTCTCCCAATTTGAAACCTGGTCAGACTTTATCAGCAGCTACAGCAACCCGTGTAGTTGATTTTTACAAAGATGATAGCATAAGCCGAATGATGCCTGGAGCAAAAGATTTTGTCTCAGTTAAGCAGGAAAATCGTCAGATACACGTACAGAAGCGATTGGTTTTGTGCAATTTAAAAGAATGCTTTCAAAGGCTTTCAAAGAAAAATATCCCCTGGAAAAAGTAGGATTTTCTAAATTTGCGTCTTTGCGGCCAAAAGAATGCGTGTTAGCAGGATCCAGTGGTACTCATTCCGTGTGTGTATGTGTCATACACCAAAATCCCAAATTAATGTTAATGGCAGCAAAACTAGGCGAACTTGAAATGGATACAGTCGCCTTTCCTACAACTTATAAGGGAATACTAGCGATGGTAATGTGCCAACCACCTTCCACGTCTTGTCATTTACAAAACTGCAGTCTGTGTCCTGGATTTGAAGACATACAATTACGTATGGAAAAATTATTCGATGAACATTTTATAACTCAAATCGAATATAAAGAGTGGACACAAACGGATAGGTGTACCTTGTGAACATCCATTTGTACACCCGATGAATATGTTGATAAATTATTACAACAGTTGCGGCAGCTTCAAACGCATGATTTTATTGCCAGAACGCAAAGCGACTTTCTGAAAGAAAGAAAAGAAAATCTTGGTACTGATGAATTAGTAGTAATCGCAGATTCTTCCGAAAACTATTCTTTCGTAATTCAGGATGAAGTACAAAGCTATCACTGGACTAACACACAAGCGACTATTCACCCTTTTACTATATACCATCGCAGTAATAATGACACCAAAAGTGAAAATTTTGTGATAATTTCCGACTGCCTTACGCATGACACAAGTGCTGTTCATCGTTTTCAATGTCGGCTAACTTCATTCGTAAAAACAAAATTTGAAAATAGAATTGAAAAGATGTTTTACTTTTCGGATGGAGCTGCTTCCCAGTACAAAAATAAGTACAATTTTGCAAATTTAGTTTATCACCAAAGAGATTTTGGAATACAAGGTGAATGGCACTTTTTTGCTACTTCCCATGGAAAGGGCCCATGTGATGGACTTGGGGGTACAATCAAACGATTAGCCAAGCATGCGAGCCTGCAAAGACCACATACTGATCAAATTATAGATCCTTTACAATTATTCCAATGGGCTAATGAGAATATAAAAAACCTTAATATAGAATACTGCACCAAAGAAGAGCATGCAAATCATACTGTCGAACTAGCAAATAGATTTCAATTAGCTGTACCCGTAAAAGGTACACGAAAGTTTCATGGATTTTTACCTCAATCTCAGACAGAGCTTATAGCCAAAACGTTTTCTTCCTCAGAGGAAAGCTCCGTTGTTCAGGTAATTCGTGCAATTCTTTAAATTCATCTTTCCTATCCTCGACTTTCTATTTTTCCCATTTTTCCTTTATCCTCTTTCCTAAACCTTTCCTGACGGAAGGCGATTCACCACCTTCTCGTGGTTTCCGTCGAGCAATATTATTTAAGACGTGTTATTGGCCAAGAGTGAATCAGTATACATTTTTGTTTACAAACCTTATTAGTGATGTTTACTAGATCAAGCTGTTACTATTTTTTTCTCCGTCCAACCAGAAAATGAGTTGTTTTTAATATTAAACTTAAAAACAGTTTACACTTAGTCCGGAAAAGCTGCACCGATAAACGCTTTTTCCGAGTTCTATTGTAGGTTCTGATGTTTAATAAAACTTAAATTAAATAAGCTATTGCATTATAATATTTTAGGATCTTTATTTATGTAACACACCCGAAGAAACCGATTTAAATACTAATTAAATTAGTAATTAACTAATCAGTATAATCATATCCACATAGATGCATTTATCTTATGTACACTAGTTAAGACAGATCGCTATTATTATATGAATCGTATTATTACTAACTAAAAGGTAGCGATAGGATTGCACCGGCCGGCTGTGGGCTATGGTGCACCAACTGCTTGTAATGCGCTCCATAAAAATTTCTCCTGCAAAAACTATTAAAATGTCCAGCTTGCCATTTTGCATTTAAATACAGAAATGTACAAAAAATCTGTACAATTTTTTTCAGATTTTTAAAAATGTGACCACACCGATTGTTTTGCAATTTTAGAATATTTCGTTAAGAAAAAAATAGAAATACGTTTGGTAGCAAAAAATTATTAGGCCGTCCAAAAAGCCCGTCTTCTTGTGAGTAATTTATAAAAAAAATGTTTGTTCTAGGATAAATACTTTTCGAGATATTTATATTTCTTTAAAGACGTGCAAGCAGTGTTGACAATTTTTTTAGGTTGAATATTTCCGAAGTTCTGCATAATATAGCAAATTGATGAATGAAAGTTATGTTCTTTAGTTGATTACTACCTCATAATTGCTTTTCATCGAAATCCGTGAGATCGACCCATTTTAGTGATCGATTTCGCATGGAATGACCCTATAGTTAGTTGTCTATGTTTAATTATAATTATACACATTATGCTACCAGCAGTAAATAATGATTAAATCACTACTAGTTAGTCGCTGATTGGCTACCACTACCTACTGTTAGTATATGATTGTCAGAAAGCGGTCATTAATTATTCTTAATCGCTGCTAGACAGTCACGGAGCAGCCTGCTTAAATTCAATATTCAACATCGTTCACACATTTCTGAAAGTATTTTGAAGTTTTTCAACATTAATATTTAATTATCGTGGACAAACTATAGTGTTCTACTCGCATATATGGGCTATCATGTACAAGGATGAAGTTTATCCTGTAAATAATAGCCATCATTATATGCTCATTGAATAATATATTATTACTGGCCCGATCCTCCAAATAAACAGATTCTAAAGATGAACGGTATTCTATAAATTATAAAGTAACTTCCTACTCGAATTTCTTCAAGAAACTTCAAGCTGAATTCAGTAGAATTTGAAGCAATAGAACTTCTAGAAGGAAATGTTCTGTCAAAAAAACTGTTTTTAATTTGTATGTTTCTCATACTGTATGTATGTTTATTATTATTATAATGTTTGCTTTTTCAAACTAAAAGTGTCTAGTCTTTGTACATATGCTGACCATCATCATTCAGGAAATGTAATTATTACCCTAGAAACACACGAATCACTCAGGGGACGCTTGAATTCAGGGAATGCAAGTTATAACTTCTATTTTACAAAGAATAAAGTGATAGGCATGATTTCAAGCCTATATCTACACTCTTGTAAGGTCTATGAACTAATTTGTAATAGGTTTTATAACGATATTACCTAAGATTAGTTGCATTTTCAAATTAGACTCGTATTTAAAAAAAATACTCGGATTGTCACATTCAATGGTTGGAAAATGTGAATACATTCTTAAAAGGGTGATGATCCATTTTTGTAATATATAGTTTACCTTAATCTTACTATATAAACAAAAATTCTCAAGATTTTCTTGATTCATAATTTGTGAGTGCTTGTAATAAGAGCGTTCCCTAAATGATGCTCACTCTCCGTTTAATATAAAAAAGTATCAAAATGTGGATCTTCCTACTGATATTTTTTGCAATCTTGGCAGTTTTTAGAAATAAGTATAACAATGTGAAAAACATTTAGATAGCTAGGAAACTACAACTTTTACTTTTTTCCATGTTAGGTTTTCAAACAGCCAATTATAAAAATTTTACCCGTAATAATAATCGAGGTGTGATTTTTGAAAACATAAAGTCAGAGTTGAGCACAAATAGCACAATGCAAATTTATTGTTGGATATATTTGATTTCATTTACTGTTTCTTTCAATTCAAAAAGTTGTTCAAGATTCTTCTGAAGCACCATCCTTGTTCGGTTGCTTGTAACTATTTTGCCAGTCACATTTTTAGGGTAACTTAACAGGGTAGAGTAACACTAAAGTGTAAGTTTAAGTGTGAATATATTACGCTGCCATCTCTAAATTATTTAAACATGTAGTATACTGCATGTATGCGCACAATTCACAAGTTTAGAGGTGCAGTATTGTGTAGTGCGAGTGCCTCGTAGTAAGGAATGAATAAACACAGAATCAGGAAACGATGCAGAGATTGTTTTAATTGACAAAGATTACCAAACTTCTGATAAATTAGAAAAAAACTTTTATTTGATATACCGGGTGCCCCAAAATGCTGTTTACACGCAATAGCTCCCTTATTTGAAAAGATAAAGAAATCAACCAAAAACTATTGTGAATGACTCAAAATGGCTCTTCAGAAAACATCCTTAAACGCTGATGAATTTTTCAAATTGCACCCTCTGTTTTTTCCACGGAAATGTATTCTTCACTACATTCTGCATATGGGTATTATTCCTTACGTAATTATCTAATGTGCATTTAAGGGTTGAAAAAAATATTTTTTATAAATTGTACACATTCATTGTTCATATTCATTAACTCAATTATTCATTCAAAAAGTATTATGATTAGTACCGTGCCTACAAGGTAACTACTGAGATGCTTTAAAGTCCACAGGAGGGCATTTTGAGAATTCGCTTTAAGTTTCAGATAAATTCAATTTACAACAAATATTTTTCAAAACCCCTAAATGCACATTAGATAATTACGTAAGCCATACTACCATATTAAGACTGAAGTGAAGAATACATTTCCGTGAAAAAAAAACAGAGGGTGCAATTTGAAAAATTAATCAAGTTGGCATGATCTCTTAAACGTTGCTATGCAACCAGCAATTAGGAATGTTTTCTGAAGGACAATTTTGAGTCATTCACAACAGTTTTTGGTTGATTTCTTTATCTTTTCAAATAAAGGAGATATTGCATGTAAAGCAAATTTTGGGACACCCGGTATATGCGGTTATTTGATAAAAAAATGTTTATCAGTACAAACATGCGAAACATGCGTAAATTTCGCTAATGCATGTACCGAGTTGGATGAAACTGTGATTTTTACTTTTGAAAAAGCATTCAAGAAATCAGATGAAAGTTTATTTGGGAATTTATATATGCCGCATCATAGTTTTATTCAATTTATTTTCATTTTTTCTTATTTTTATTTTCAATTTATTATTCAATTTCATCTATGGAAATACTTTTTCAACAACACTTGTGTAAATGAGAAAGTGGTCAAATGCTTTGTATACATCTTCAAACCATTAACATTTATACATCCGTGTAATAATTTTAAGTATAATTATATATATCATTTATACGCTCAACTGCGAGTGTACTACACTTTAAAAGACGTTAACAGAAATCTTAAATGATCCAAAGGTAGTAAAAAGATAATTATATTGAAACATAATAATTATTATTATTATTATGTATATAGTAGGCGGTCGAAAACGATGAAACTATTTGTTTAGTTTGCGTTTATCTTAAAAATTTTTGTTTGAAAGATTTTTTTAGAACTTGATTGTTCAACTTATTAGTTGTAATAGCACAATTTGTCACAATCGATAGTCAATGTTTAGAGTCATTATGTTTTCTCTGTCAAGTTTGTTTTTAAAAGAATTCAAACTTGGTGCAGATATATGCAGTGTTATGATTGTGACCAAAAGTTATTTTTGGATGACATCATAAAAGAACATGTGTGTAATATAAATAGCTTCAATTTGGTCGATTCGCTGTCCTTCATGACAAGTTGCCAAATAGGTTCACACATCAGAAATATATTCCCCCAATGATGATTCTACAAAACGCCATGTTTTGAATAGAAAACTTGCAGCAGGTAGAAGATTCTTAATACTATTTCCTATTATCATTATCATTCTTTGTGTATAACATTAATTAATTAAAAATTGATCTTCAGCGATGATTGATGCCGGTATTAGGGCAAGTCAAACCAACAAGACTGTTACATCACTTGACATGCCTGCTGTGAGCAAAACAACGTTGAAGCAAGCAGGGGATATTATAGGGAAGTCAAGTAGCGAGAAAAAGTTGCGAGAAAGCTTTGCTTCATGAGCAGGAACTAACAATAAAAAGGTCGTTGTAAGTTTATCACTGTTTTGCAATATTGTTGGGTGTTCGGGCGACCACACGACGTTCACCCATAAAACTGGCTGTCTTCTACTCTACCCCTATAAAGGGCAATGGATTAAGCTGTCAGCTTAAGTGTGTGGTAGAGAAATTCGTGAGCATTCTCGACGGTAACTCATACCGATCAGGGGGAGCCCTGGTAGATGAGACCGGTGTGGGCAGATTCGAATGTCGCCTGGGATGTCATTTATGGTCACCAAGGAACCCGCTGCTTGACCGAGGTCATTTATGGTCACCAATGGAACCCGCTACTTGACCGAGGTCATTTATGGTCACCAACGGAACCCGCTACTTGACCGAGGTCATTTATGGTCACCAACGGAACCCGCTGCTTGACCGAGGTCATTTATGGTCACCAAAGGAACCCGCTGTTTGACTGAATCTCAAGTGGGGAGAATCGAAGTGAGGTTTACCCTGCTTTTGGGCTAATGGAAAACTGCAGGCCGCCAGGTAAATGTCCTTAGGAGCTATCCCGACCACCCTATGATCCGGACTGCAGCCGGGTACAGTTATTGGGAAAAGCTCTGAAAGCCATTACACTTAAGGAGAGTTGAAGCGAATACATAGCCTCTCACAATCAAGACAATTTCACCAAAAACGGGTACACACCGGGAGTCTATAACGTGTAGACTTAAACGAAGCTCTGTCGAGGGCCCACCAAGCCTAAAATTGGTAGATCGAGGTGGCAAAACCATTAAAAAACCAAGTCCTGCCACAATCGAGGTTGGATTCGATCGGGCAGTGGTCCCACTTTGCAATAGCACATAGCTGGGGAATAGTCCTATTGCTGGATGAGGTACTTTGGTACCGGCGGGTGAGCAACGTGTTAAGTCAATTGCTCCGGCACTAGTCCTGCGATAGCTAGTAGAGGGTGGATAGGCAACCTCACTCCGACCAGTGAGCTGATCTGGTAGCAATTGCTGTACTGCCGGTTATGCAACTTGCGCGCTGATTGGGCGTATCCCAATCACATCCTTCTGGAAGGGAACGTGGGGGTAAGTTCACACAGGAACCCTACGTAAAACAATCATGACATTCGATGTTTTGCAATATTGCAGTACAGAACTTCGATCGTTTTTATACACATATAAACGGTTACTAATGAACTCCATATTTACTCACTTGTTAATAAAAGATTAGACTGATTTGTCCACTCAAAGTGTCTCTTTAATGTAGAGCACATACTCAGTAGTCCTCGATCACGTCTGGGATCACGTACAAGTATTTATTTAATTTATTTACATATATCATTATTTTCAAGTAATATAAAAAATACCAACATACAATTCATCTACCATATCAAATTTGAATTTCCACGCAAGCAACGTTGCCAGATCATACAATAGGGTTTTGCATGTGCAGGGACTTCAGTCATCAGTTTCCGTTTCCAATTGGAATACAATTTTATAATCGAAATATCTCAATAACTTAGAGGTAAACTGCAGTTTTTTCAACGTTAATATAAAATACAATTTTTAAACTATTGTTATATAGTTTTTCATATACATGGTGAGTTGTTTAAATATAAAACTTTCAAGTTGTTCTTGGGCATACTGTATAAACCCATATACATCAATGTATTTGACTGCAACTTTGTTAATCGTTTTCTCGGTACATACGTGGTGAAATGCCGTTTTTTGGGTATCAATTGAAAGAGCAACATTGAGTTTACCAAATCATACTTAAATTATGTAATTCTTGAGTGGTAAGGTTTGGGTGACTTTCTACCTTAAGTTCAGTTAATAACAAACTAATTGTTCAAAGGCGTCAATTAATTTTGTTGATCCACACAATTCTACTTATTTCCTATTTTACTATACTATATGCATATATAACAAGAGATTTTAATTAACACGGTTTAGGTGCATAATTTTCTTAATTTATATAAAGTTCGTTATAAATCCCTTTCCTTTCACGAGATTGATGCAAACGAAAGGCGTACATGTGTTAATGATTCAACATCACGTTGTTTTATTTTAGGACACTATAAAGAAAATATAGAACCAGAACCTGACGGTCCTTCAAGTGATTTTTCAAGCGCTAAAAGATAGCTTGCTAAAAAAATCAATAGCTTGCCTAATGATTTTATACAGATTTTGTCGATCGTCTGGATGACATTACATATATGATATTCAGATGGATAAGCTGTTATCTAATATTATTCAGGGGGAGGGGATTAGTAAGGATACAAAATATGATATATTATTATCAAAATATTTATCTCCGTCAAATTGTGATTTAGCGGCACCAGGGTTGAACCTTGAAATTAAATTCTGTTTACACTCTAATGGCTTGGAAAGAGATAATCGCCTCACCACTGACCAAGAACAGATAGCCATTGCTAGAGCTTGTGTGTTACACCTCTTACTAACGATTTTGAGATGTTTGAACTTCTACTCGATGCCGCTAAACTTTTTGCGGATTTGCATTTTAAGAATAGCATGATCCACAGGTCTCTGTTAAAATAACATCTCAATTCAAAGGTCACTCATTTGGTTGACCAGTTGCCAATTACAAGCCTTCTTTTAGGCGATAATTTGAATGATCAGATTCAGAGTGCACAGTCTTTAGAGAAGTTGGGAAAGGACTTGTTTCTATGTAAGAAACCAGTACCAAAACCACCCGTTAAAAGATCGAATTTAAACTACAAAGGTCCACCCTGCCATCAGTTTCAGGGACAATATCAGGGTGGACGACAGCAGAAAACATAAGATTAGATTACCGGAGCAGACAGTAAATGTGTTATCCAGCAGGTAGGCTAATACTTTTCTCCCCTTCCTGGTCAAAAATTACAGGTGATAGAACGATCTTAAATGGATAAGTCGTTACAAGATACCTTTTGTTAAGAAAGTAACTCAACATCTAGTTCCAAAAAAGCAATCTTGGCCGCAATCGGAAAAGATTGTAATTCAGCAACAAGTAGATTCTCCACTACAAAAGGGAGCTATCGTAGAGTGCACGTTAGTAGAATGAGAGTTTATCTCTACAATCTTTGTAGTTAGCACCTTGGATCTAAAGGACACTACTATTTAATCCCAATTTCTCCAGTTCACAGAAAGTATCTGAGATTCAGATACGAAAACAAATTATATGAATTTACCTGTCTTCCTTTTGGTCTAAGTTGTGCTCCGTATGTTTTTACTAAATTAATGAAACCCATTCTGGTGTATCTTAGGTCTAGAGGGTTTTTATCGGTATTATACTTGGATGATTTTTTTATTATTTGGCGATATATATATATATATATATATATATATATATATATATATATATTGATAAAGGGTACCTTGTCACCTCCAAAGTAGATACCCAGCATACGTTGTCACCTCATATATAACGTTGTGACCTCCGTTTTCGGAGGTCACAACGTTTTGCCCTGTTTTCGACTGTATAAGCATATAGATGGTGTTAGAAGCCTAAATTCAAATTTTTGTCTGGAGGTGATAACGTCATACTTATACTCACAAAATTAATTTTTAGTTCAGCTGTAGATCGCTGGCGTTGCCGTCGCTGTTAGTTGTATAATTGCCAATACGATGTCACCTCCGCCTGTATATGTTGTTTTTTGTATCATGTACGGTACGTTGCAGGCTCCACACATTGGCAACGTTGTGTACAAGACCTAAACCACTCAGGTATATAGAATTCCATCGAAACCAGTACCCCTGGCGTAGTTTCGGCCATTTCACGCTACCTGAATTTTTACAGACACTTTTTGGGTATAGTAGCAGCATTTAAATAAATATTTGTAAACTACTCAGAAAATTTAAGGGATCTCTTGAATTGTACGTCATTTTTAAATAGTTAATGATACTTAAGAACAATAAAATAATAATTTCTATTTCATTTAAAAAGTTTTGAATTGAAAACGACTTTCTTTGAGAAAAAATTCATCTTTTTACAAAATGATCATTTCGGATTTACTGGATTATTATTATTTGATTATTATTTTAGGAATTGTCATATGACATATGATATATTCATTCTCGCATCCACAAAGAAAGATTTAAAATCTTTAAAATCTTCAATATTTTTAGTATTACAATTAATATAATAATTAATATAATTTTCAAAGAAAAATAATTTTACTAAGCAAAATAATGTAACATTTGGTATGTAGTTTGCAAATTTCACCAAATTACCCGGTTAATAAAGTTTTCATTGACATTCTAACTATGTTTACATTTGATGAAGGAAAGAATAAGTCTGAAATACTCATTTTGTAATATATATTATGTAATTAGGAGATCAAGCGATATTTTAAATCCAAGAAGATGTTTAACGCCGAGGCGTTATAACATCTTTGAGGATTTAAAGAAGCTTGATCTCCGTATTGCATAAGTTGTTTTATTTTATTTCGTATTTCAATCCTAATTTCTCCCTTTTAAAATCCATCCGAATTTATTGTATAAAGAAGCAAGTTGCCTTGTCTGTGTCATCATACGCGTAACTAAGGAGATAAAAAACAGCATGCATGCATGCATGTGGCTATAATGCAACATCAAATTATTTACGTTGCCAACAACAACGGAGATCAAGAACGTCTTGAACTCCGGTATCATTGACAACGGAGATCAAGATATACTTTATATTACTAATTGTGGTATATAAAGAATTGTTTGAAATACGAAATGAAATAAAAAATATTAAATGTTTATATTTTTACATAATTACGACTAAAACATATTTTCTATTAAATTCCATATTGTAGCGGAAAATAAAACCTTACGTCATAATCTTGACATGAAGCTTTACGTACTGAAAGGCTTAAACAAACGTCAGTTTAACATAAAGTGTCGTATTTTTATTATTAGTATAGTCAATTTTTGCATTAAGTTCTTATTTTTTACTATCTAAAGATAGAGACTTGAAATCTTTTCTAATGCCTTTAGTACTGGACCAATATAAAATGTAATATGTTTAATATGGGGGCACGCCCCCCTGGTGGTCGAGACCCCCATTTTGTACCCCTGATTTAATAACGAAACCAAATTGAGCAAAGTTGTGTTGGGAGTGTTCTTAGGGTCGCTGATTATGAATCCAATGAGAAAATTAAAAAATTCAAATAGCAGACCCAAAATGGCGGCTCTAAAATAACGGCCTTTGATATTGAGAATGCGATTTACGCCATTTCTATTGATTCTAGAGAGAAATTCAAAGAATCAAAAAGTGTTTATAATGTGATTTTGCAAAGGACTACGCTATTTTGGTTACCTTATTATGTAACCCCTTCGCTCTGCCCTAGTAGTAGAGTCAATTTCTGCATTAAATTCTTATTTTTTACTATCTAAAGATAGAGACTTGAAATCTTTTGTAATGCCTTCAGTACTAGACCAATATTAAATGTAATATGTTTAAGATAGGGACACGCCCCCTCGGGGGGTTGAAATCCCCATTTTAAACTCCCAATTTAACAACTCGGGAAGTTTTCAACCAACTTGAGCAAAACCTATGTTGGAGGGAGCTGTGAGGTCGTTGATTATGAATCAAATATCAAAATTCAAAATGGCGGACACAAAATGGCGGTATTTTAGATTGAAAATGCCATTTACGCCGGTCCTATTGATTTTAGAGAAAAATGAGAAAAGCCAGAAAGTCTTTAGAATGTGATTCTGCATAGGAATACATAATTCCGGTTACCTTATTATGTAACCCCTTCACTCTCCCCTACTGAGAAGCCCACTAGGGTTGATTGAAGGGGGTTACATAATAAGGTAACCAAAATAGTGTATTCCTATGCAAGATTACATTCTAAACACTTTTTGACTCTTTGGATTTTTCTCTAAAATCAATAGAAACGGGCGTAAATCGCATTTTCAATCTCAAATACCGCCATTTTGAGTTCGCCATTTTGTATTTCTTAATTTTCTCATTGGACTCATAATCAGGAACACCAAAACCCCCCAACATGAATTTCACTCAAGTTAATGGAAAACTTCCCGAGTTATTAAATTGGGAGTGTAAAATGGGGGTTTTGAACCCCCCCAGGGGTAAAACCGCCATTTTAAACATATTACATTTTATATTGGTTCAGTACTGAAGGCATTAGAAAAGATCTCAAGTCTCTATCTTTAGATAGTAAAAATTAGGAACTTATGCAAAAATTGACTTTACTACTAGGGCAGAGCAAAGGGGTTACATAATAAGGTAATCGAAATAGTGTATTCCTTTGCAAAATCACATGGATTTTTCTCTAAAATCAATAGAAACGGCGTAAATCGCATTCTGAATCTCAAAGGCCGTATTTTAGGACCGCCATTTTGAATTTTTCAATTTTCTCATTGGATTCATAATCAGTGACTCCAAGAACCCTCCCAACATAAATTTCGCTCAATTTGTTTGCGGTATTAAATTAAGGGTACAAAATGGGGGTCTCAACCACTAGGGGGGGGCGTGCCCCCATTTTAAACATAGTACATTTTATACTGGTCCAGTACTGAAGGCATTACAGAAGATTTCAAGTCTCTATCTTTAGATAGTAAAAAATAAGAACTTAGGCATGTTTTTTGCAAAAATTTACTCTACTATATAGAATGACTAGATTATTATAAAGCAGGGGATGAATGAACTTTCGTTCAAAGAGAAAAAATTGCAACACATGAAAAAAAACGTTATAGGTCCTGTAAATGATTCTCCTTAGTCATCGTTTCAAGATTTCAGACGCGACTTCTGTCTTCCTTCAGAGATCAAACTCGTTCTGTAAAGTTTCATTGCCGGATTTATAACATAAATAACTATAAATCAAAAATGTTTCTTTTTATAACATTCTATTCGTAAAAAAAATCCTATACTAACATCCTATGCTATTCGTTTGTTGGCGAAGGAAATGGACATGAGCTCCAGATCTATGTCGCCACTGATCAAGGAAGACCTTAGTATGAGGACTGGACACTTGTTAACAGCTCGACATAATGAAATAAGAAGAGTTGGAGACAAGTCTCATTTGCAGAGATAGGTGAAAAATTTTCATCGCCCAATCTTGTTTCCCTGCATTTTATATTTGGATTTAGGATTGATGCATTATGATTACAATTAAAGTGTAATTGTCAAACAATTTACATAGTTGATTTGGAAAACCCGTTTGCACATCGCAGCTAGGATGCGTGAACTCTCCTAAAGTCATTCTATTTAGATTCCTTATAGGAATCGAGCCCAATTAAGTAAAATACTTGTATTTACCCTATAGCGGAGTTGTTCACATGATAAGATTATTATTTATTTATTATTTAGGCGGAGTTATTTATCGCTCGTAAATAGCAACAAACAAAGTCACTTTAAATCCAAATAAAACATACTATTTTTTTCCACTAGGGTAAAAGTGCCTCCTCTCTATGATTAGAAGTTTAGTCTAGCAATACCAACAATTTTTTATTAGAAGAAAAAAAATTAAAACAAAGGTCTTTGAATAAACCCCAGCGTGGCTGAATACTGGACAGTCAAATGTCGTTTTCTCGACATTGATCCAAGTGTAGGCGAATTTTCAGATATCGAATCTTGGTTCTCTAACTCATGTTTAATATGTATTTATTTTTAAGCGTTTTATATGTATAAAATGATGATGTACTTCAAACAATATTATTGCTTGGGTGATTGTTAAATCTAAGACGGCTGTGAAAACTGCTGCAGCGCTATATTTCCAGCGGTGTGTTGGACGCACCGATTTTCACCCACGTTTCAAGCAATTTTCAGATTCTGAGTCTCGGTTGTTTAATTGTCACTCGAGGGTTAATCAACAACCTGATACTAATTTTCGGTTCACTAAACGTTGTACAAGTCGGAGCCAATGTTCAGAAACCGAATCAGGGTTCCTTACAACTTGCCCAAGCTTCAGCCAATTTTCACCCGTTAGATCAATGCCAGTTACCCATAGAATATACTTAAGTCAAATATCAGATACTATTTCGCTAATTTGCTTTAGCTAGTCTAATTAGTCAATCTCTACATATCAAGTGTCGGTTACACACTTATCACCCAAAACCTTAGCCAACTTTGAATCTTAGGTTCGCTAAACTAACTCCAGTTTTAGCAATCTTCAAAATTCAAAATCTTGGTTTCTTACCCTTCGGCTAAGGTTGGGTCAATATTCATATTATATTTTGCTAAATTTCTGTAAATGTGTTTTATTGTAAAGATGGATTAGTGGTTGCTAACCTACTGAATTTTTATGAACTTAAACTTACACTGGCAAGACTAAAGTGTAAACTATATTGACTTACCGACTGTACATATGTATTTGCACAAGAAGACGTACACTATGAAAGTGTTAGGTTTGTACGGTCTCAATATGTGTTGAGAGTCTAAGACATTAATCATTTATACGAATTTTCGATTTCTTCGTATTTATTTTGTTAATGAACATTTTATATCCAACACAAAAATCGACTTTGCATTCAGTTACGGCGAAACAGTAATGGTAGACTTCGTTGCTTGTTTGCACTAGCATTCATTAAAGGAAAAGGATTGTGTAATAGTTGCTTTGTTTCTCAATTACCAGCCTTGGTACTACATTAACATTCAAGATCGGTCCAAGACTAACATTAGTTTTATTGCGATATCGGTGTCATTTATTGTCCAAAACATTGCATAACGTATTGGTTTTAGCCAATAACAACCAATATTGGGTAACTCTGATCTTTCCATGTCTGAGACCAAGCTTGGTATCAAATTATCATCCCTACTTTAGTCTAGCAGTGGGCCATTTTCGGATATTAAGGTTGTGCCAAGGTTGATAAACATTGTTTCAAACAAAAGCTTATAGTGGTATTTTGTTTTAAATGGAGAGCCGCGATTGCTAACATAATTAAGCGTCAAATAAACTGCCACTTTTAATTCTGATAACGCAATATACCTACTATTTATCTATGGTTTATACAATGTTAACAAAAAAGACTACATTAAGTTAAACCTGTCTTTAATGTGGACTTAAAGTACACGTTCCATAAAACGTACATGTTTTGTCGTTAGTAAGTGCTTTATTTAAAACATAAGTTAAAACATAAATTTACAAGAGGTAGGTACATGTATAACAGTGTAACATACGTATTCTGTATTTCGTTAGATCAACAAATGCTGGAAAAAATGTCTTAAGCAAAAATTGTATAAAAATGTTGATTAATTTGTTGTGTTTCGATTTGTTTTAATCTTAATAAAGTTGGTAACTCTTATTTGATTAACTTTGTTAATCAAATCACGGGAAATTCAATGGTCCTACATGATACGTGCGTGACTTCGGAAACAACAAGCATTTGTTGTAAAAAACACAATATTTAATTTGTTTATATTAAACTCTTATCGAGTTTAGTAAAAATTAAAAGAGTATCTGCCTTTATTTCAATCGAAATGGAATCTGGATAAAAGCATATTCAATTTAACCGTTATTCCTGAGATTAAAAGAAACTTTGTAGAATATCATATTTATACAAATACTACGTTACATAACTGATTTATGTCTAATACATCTAAATTTCAAAAATGTGCTATACTAATTATACGCAATATTGGTACTGGTTGCGTTCTTATTGACTTTTATTGACAATAACAAAAGAATTCCCTTTTTCTGGTTTTGTTATACTTTCAATTCATTATAGAAAGAAATTTCTTTCTAATATATAACCGATCTAAGTATTTCTAATCAAATTACTAAAGTTTTCATTTAAAAAATACAACTTTATGCAGTAAACCAGAAATCAATGATTATAATTAGAAAAGCCTTATTCAACTAGTCAGTGCTACTCATAAAGACGCTTTAATAGTGTCGAAACGGCTTTTTAATATCTTTAATAACAATTCATAAGAAATACAAAAACGACAATTTTCTATAACTCAAAAAATAAAAAATAAGTAAATCGAGAATGCTCGCTTGTTTTCTTTTGTTATCTGGCCACTAAAATGCCCTCGGCGAGCAATTTAAACCACCCGATTTCAACATCTGGAGACCCACAAGAGAACCTTTTTATGAAATGTGCATCTATGGAATGTGGAGTCAACGCTCTGTATATATAACTGCACATAACGGTGGTATCTTCTGACCTCCGAACACTTGGCAGCGCTGCTGGAGGTAACAGCGAACTATAAGTATCTTCTTATATATAAATTTTGGAGGTCGGTTCGTATCTTCTGTATACTCTATATATGACAAAATAAAACAAGGGAAATAATTTCCCCTTTCTTGAGATTCGGATTCTAGAGGTTCCCCTCATCACAAATATAACAAATTTTTAGCAATATATCCACGGGAATACCCGGAAGTCAGGCCGTCTCCTCTGTATGACGGAGGTGACAGCTTAACAGGCATCAATATATATATATATATATATATATATATATATATATATATATATATATATATATATATATATATATACATGCAGAAAGCACTGATACGCCTCCGAATATATGTCTGTTCATAGCGATCGCCTCCGATTTTGGAGGCGAAGTGGAAAAAACGGAGGCGAAAACGAATCCCCGTGTATATGTAGTTTAAAATGTTGGAAATCATTTATTATGCCGTTTCCCAAATTTTAGGTCGGAGTCGAAAAATACCTATTCACCCAGTCATAGATACATTTTAGTACATCGTGTTATACTCTAGGCGGCGCCTTCGCTGTATACGAGATACGTCTTAACTTAAGTTACAGCATTATACACCTCCCTACATTTAACATGCATTTTTTGTTCATATTAGCGGCAACACAGCGTAGAGGCGAAACCTACCTATGTGCATCTTCAAGAAGTTGTTCTATTGTATACACTTGACCATGGGCATTCAAATTTATTAAAAAATAGATTTTTTATAAGATCGACAAATTAAAATGAAACTAAAATTTTGTTACTAAAAGCTTTACAATTGGTTACTTGCATTATGTATGATTTGGGTAATTTATGTAAATATTAAAACATAGTTTTACACATAAATTTATAATCACATTTCAAAAACACCTGTTTAAATTTCTGAGGAATGTAGATCGACCAAAAGCTTGTTTCAAAAATTAGCAAAATTCTTAATTATTATGAAATGACCCCGTTTATTCGTATATCCATTATCGGTATACATTATTAAAATCTAATTAGATGTCTAATAAATACACAAATTCTCTGAAATTATTTCAATTGACTGCCTATTTACGTATTTACTTATAAAAAAATTATATGATATTATTTTTTATTTCTTCCTTGGCACTTTAAACGTATTTTAAAAATAATCAAAATACTTTTGCAATGCAAATGCCCTCGCGCGTCCTGCTCGTTTGTTTATTATAGTATAGGAATGAATTTAGGAAATCATTTTAAATACCTCATTGTCAGAAAAGTTTTGTTCGTTATGAAATAAAGTTTAATATTTATGTCTATTAAAATTGTAAGCGTAATTAGGCTATATTAGACGTTTTCTTCTGCATTTTGTGATTAAATCCAAACAATCATAAACATTTTAGCACGATTTGAGAATGCTTTGTCACAAATTGTTTGTTTTAGCAACAGTTTGTAAAGTGATACTGTCAAAACTAGAGAGGCGCAGTATTTTACGATGACTTCATAATTTTAAGAAGAACAATACAAACTCAGCAGTAAGTATCACCTTATTATTACTGGCCATCGCCGAATCAACGATTGTTGTATCCAATAAAATGCTATTATGTGAATAATTTAACTTTCTACGTCTTTTTAATTATTTTTATTATTTATAATTATCATAATTATATTATTTTCTAACGATAAAAAGTGCCATTCTTGGGGGCATACTGTCTTAATAAAACGCTGTTACATAAACCATTATCACTTCCAAAGATTAAGAATGAATGTTTTTACTGACAAACCTTTAATTTGTAAATAACCCACATTATATGTAAGCAAGAATAACAAAATTTCGTTGTGAAAAAATTAAGCTATTATAGAAATTTAATGGTATCTTTCAATTAAAACTACAATGAATAATTAAAGTAACACAATATTTACTATTTAAGATGTTATTAATTATTTGGTTTCACTCAATCCATCTACTTACATACATACATATGGTATACGCATCATTCCTTATGGACTCTTATGAGAAGACAACGTCATTGGAGGCATACACAACTGATAACTACATACAATATATACTAATAGGAGTTGACAGAGTACGATAAGTATTTATTTAAGTATACATGTCTCCGAGCATTTAACTTGCGTTTTTTGTTCATATTAATCAATTAATCATATTAGCAGAAACAATGTATGAAGGCTGATCATACTAAAACGTTTCTTTAATAATTTATTGTATAATATCCAGGCACAGATTTACCATATTCGAGGCCCCCATCGTATTGTCCATAATAAAATTTTAATTGTGAGAAATGGTTTTAGGGAATAATTACATTTTTGACTAAAGATTTCATATTTATATTCGAAATTTAACATTTTTAATAAAAAGCAACTTGAGAAAAAAGTGAAATATTTATTATTAAAAACGTTAATAATTGGAATAACACGTTTTGCTCATTACATAAACATATAACCATCTTCTCCATTGTAATTTAGTAAATCTACTTTGGTACAATAACAACTCGAAAAAATTCTTGTATATCAGTTGCACTTGCAAGAGATTCAGATAATTTATAATCAATGAAATTATAATAATATTGAAAATTATTTCACGAATGACTCTAGAGGTACTAAAACTTTAATTATTATATATTAAAAAAAACTAAAACAAAACCTAACTAAACTTATAAATAACAAAAAAGTCTGAGTCTGAGTAGAAAATTATGCTAAATAAATG
The DNA here is from genome assembly GCA_929113105.1 of Agrypnus murinus. Classification (NCBI taxonomy): domain Eukaryota; kingdom Metazoa; phylum Arthropoda; class Insecta; order Coleoptera; family Elateridae; genus Agrypnus; species Agrypnus murinus. The sequence goes on along the minus strand of OV816030.1, from coordinate 134,206,851 downwards.
TTGAAAGAAAGTATAAAATTTAATTTCAGGATTTTGTAGAATATCCTTTTTGTTTAATTACTTCTAACGTTTTTTTATATTTAAAACTAATTTAGGTTTTCTCCGGCTGTGATTTTATTCCATTCTTCATCCAACACTTCTTTTATAGCAGCTTAAAATGTTATGTAGTGTTATCGAATTCGTCTCTCCAATAATTCTCAAAGGTTCCCAATGAACTTTCGAGCTGGGGGATCTCTAGGGAATTCTAGGTAATGTCATTATTGACCTACTTTGTTTAAAAAAGGATCCACTAATAACTGATAACTGAAGAATTAAAAAATCAACTTCATGAACATGAAACATGAATGGAACATGAGGAAACATGATGGTCAATGATGATCAGTTACATTTTCAGAAGGATGGGGCTCTAAAAGATGGTATCTCAATAACAAGATCAGTTTTTAAAATAATATACTTGAGTTGTCTGTAAGTAAATGACTGAACTGCCACAATTTGGCACCAGTCTGTATGTGAAACGTGTGAGACGTTTGTATGTGAAATAATTTAAATCATATTGAAAATGGGTTGTTAACAGACTTATCTCTGTATCTCAGCAATCCATGGGCCGATTTCAATTATTTTGCTCCAAAGATTCCTTTTTCCGAGGGGTCTCTCACTCTCGGCAATAGGTGTACAGTTTCTCGGGAATAAATTGCTATGAGTCGGAAATAATGAGCAATATTGGGCAATATGGGAAATAAACGGGAATACAAAGGAATAAGAGGCAATAAACAGAAATAAACGGGAATACGCAGGAATAAGCGACAATAAATAGAAAATACGCGGCAATAAATGGGGAATACGTGGCAATACTGAGAAATAAACTCGGCAATAGGAATAACACGCTCCATTCTTCTCGATTTCCATTACGCGTTTTATCTCAAACGCGTTTAAAAATCTAGGTGGTCTTCTGAAAAAGTGAGTATATGTTGTAGTGTGCGCGGAAAAATAATGACGGCAAGTAATTGTTTTTTGTTTGAACATTGAAAATCATTCACCGTTTCTAAGAATCGTGATATGACACTTACCCTTAAAAGGCTAATTGAATAAAGGATTTCTTTATACTATACAGTGTGTAAATAAAGTATGGAATAAAATTCATATTTTCTGTATTACCACGTGAATTTTATTTTTTTTCCTGCAAATTTTATGGACATCAATTTTAATTTTTTAGTTTGCTACTGTATCACGGCCGATGATTTTAAATGGAACCCCCTTATTTTCTTGCTAGAAATGAAAAGTATATATTTTTTTGAGTTCAGCAATACCCCATATGTGGTATTTAAAATTAGTATTTTTTGAAATTTGGAGGACCAAATGTGATAACTTTCACGAAAATAATAATTAATCTTTCAACTCTTATTATTATTTTCGTGTCAAAGTTTATGAAAAACAATTAGCAAATCGGTCTTGTAGAACTCGTATAGGAGAACTATGGCGGCATGCAAGGGTTTGTCTATACATCAGAACAATACGAATATTAAACACTCAATGATGGCTATGGCTAGACTGTAAGGACTGCAGTCGATTTAAAACACAAGGCTGTTTTTTGTTCCAGTTCGTTTGAGAGTTCTACTGGGCCGATTTACGTGATTCTTATTTTACAGTGAAGCTTCCACTGTGTGCATTAGTATTTTTTATATTTTTTAATTTTTAAATCCAAAAATTAAAAAAATTATTTCGAGAAAAGCCATCCACTTGCAGCGCCCTCTTGTTAGTTCCCAGCGTGTAAACCTTTGGAATTGCGCTTAATAGACAAACCATTTCTATCACTAGCATCTAGGTGTTGAAGTCGCCTATATGCGCTGTAGCTGTTTCTAGCAGTTGTAATTTTATATTTTAGTGGTTATAATAGTAAACAAAAATCAATTCAAAATAGATAAAATAGTACTAAGATTACCACATGAATGATAAGAGAATAAGAATACCACATGAATGATAAGAGAATAAGAATAATTATTTTCTGAAATTGTGTGAAATTGTGAAGTTATAGAAAATTTAAAACGACAATATTTAATGTTTAGGTTAGTTCACTACGAACATAACTATAAAAACTGCAATAAACGTATGTATAAAATAGTATTTGCAACAAAATGCTATAAACATCTACTTGTTTATTAATAATTCTTGTAACTAAACAATTTTGGTTTGAAGTAACAGTTTCAACTTGCATAAAAATGTACAGTAACGAAATATTTGACTGCCAATTTCAAACACATATATCAGTCATGTTTTTGAAATACTAATAAAATAATTTCAGTTTCATCAGAATCAGAATTTTTTGAATCAGAAAAATCAGACTTAGAGGAAGGAAACATGCAAGAAAAAAAAATGAAAGATAAAGCTGAAATTAGAAAAATATTATGTAATGTTTTACGACACCCGATGGTACATTGGACGAATTTTGGATATTGATAAAGAAAAATTCTTGAAAGAAGATTTGGAAAACTTCATACAGCCCAAGGAAAACGACATTCAGAAAGTAGATTCGGAATTTATATTTTATAGTCCTGTAAATTTTACTGGAGTTCTGGAATTCTTTTTGAATTTTATTTACTGCCGTGCATTGGGATTCTCACTTTTCAAATAAATTTTTGTTATTTATCTCAATGTGTCTTTTTTTGTATTTCTTAGAGTCGATCTATCTGATATATATGTTCTTCGTTTCACGTATTCGGTTCGCAGTTACTTTAACAGCACTTAAAAATGTGATGTACATATATTATGATTGAATAAAAAACTACTTTTTTACAGATCATTTTTTATTTGTGAGGAATTTTGTTTACATTTTTCTTAGTGGAGCTACGACCTTTTGTAAAATTATCAAAAAAACCAATAATAAACACCTTTTATTCAAATACACCCACTGCTAAAATCATGCATGGAATACGTAAATAAACACGGCAATAGGAAAATTAATGCAGCAATACAGAAATAAATACGGCAATACGGAAATAAATACGGCAATACGGAAATCGAGACGGGAATACAGCAATACAGACAAGAATAAAGCAATAAAAACGGCAATACGGGAATAACAAGTGAGAATACGGGAATAAAGACAGTTATTGCCGTAAAGCGGCAATAGGTGTACATAATTTCTGGGAGTGAGAGACCCCTCGCCTTTTTCATTCCCTTTAAAATGATCTGTCACAATGGGGGGGGGGGTCAGAAAGTTGGTGGAGTGGGGATAAGGGTGTGAGATGCAAAATTTCGACAATTCTGTATTTAAAAGTCCCCATCGAAAAATAAATTGACGTGTTTTTGCTGAAATCGATATTTTGTTTAATTTAGGAGATTGTCACGTGGGGTTTTCGTGACTGGAGGACGTAGTCAGAGGTAGAGAGAAATTAAACACAAGTTGTAAAAAACAACTATATACTAAAGGCAATAAAGACGGTACAAAAGGTTAACACACATGTTGACATATTGATACATATGAACCAACCCTGTTCTAGCACTAAATCTACTAACTAAGCGTAGGAGCTAGACTCCTAGTAATTTATAAAGCTAGGGATTTTTTTTGTTTGTCGGATGGTAACAACTTTTACTAAATCTACAAAAGTCAAACAGAGATATGACAATTTAAATTCAAATGTTTTGTTGTTACCAACATGAAAACAAAAAAGTCCGTATAGCACTCATGTCATCTAAAGAACAAGTTAATTTTATTTAAGAAATTTCTGCAGAATTCGGCACAAAAGAATTCGCGGATCACGCGCCCAGAAACTACGTTGCAGATACTCGTTATTTGTTGTGTTGCAACACACTCGTACGCAAACATTGACTATTACAAACAAATTACTATGAATAGAACGCCGGACCCGATTGCAAAGTATACGATACAACGAGCGGGCGCTATAGACTATAACGCTCGTTTATAATGCCCTGGTTGTTATACAGTTGTTTATATAGTTCGTATCACAGGTATAAACAAAGAATAATATGTAAGTGAAACATAAAAGATTTTTATTTTCAAAACAACTCGACATTGGAAATTTACCCGACTTAGTCTAGAAATCTCATAAGGTGTATTTGAGAATAGCCCTAATTAGGAAAGCCCGATCAAGTTCCTATGAGTACTCGATTACGTCAGCCCCAATTTATTTCAAGGATAAGTTACTTAGGGAAGCTTGATTAAGACCTCATGAAGACCCGATCGGGATAGCTACAGTTTTTTTCTGGAATAAACTACATAGGGGAACCACTTAAGATCGTTGTGAATTTCAAAAGGGGCAATCTGAGCTAATTTTACAATTAAATAACTTAAGAAAGCCCGATGAGGCCCCCACGAAGGCCCCAAAGAGACAACCTCAGTCCTCGTAAGTTCCGGATAAGATGTCCTAATACGATTCTTATAAAAGGAAATTGCGTTACTTGGTTTCACAATGTTCTAACAACAAATACGATTGTTTTATTATAACAAAGGTTAAATAATTTGCACTGTCTCCGATATGAGTTACATTTTGTCCTATCTCACATCCAAAAATACTGCAAAACACGAACGAATTCAATTTTTCATATATAATTTAACAAGTGGTCTAATTTTTTCCAATAAAATTTGTCATTTCAGAAATGAGTATCTTTTGCAACTAAAACTACACGATTCGACGAAGGAGACGACTGTAATTTTATAAAAGCAAAGCTACGAATGTCTTAAATGACAAATTTTGCAAAAAAAAAATTAGATCACGATTTGAATTCGGCTTGACAATCCTGCTCGATGGATTGTCAATTTTGCAAATTGCAAATTTGACATTTCATTTTGACATACATTTTTTCACTGAGAAAAAACCACTACTGGTTTTTTCACTATAAACTAATTTCATTTGTCCTAATTTGAAAAATTCTGTAATTTAATTGGTTAAAAATTTTCGAGTTGGATTGTCAAAATAATCTTGACTATGGCGCAAATGTTTCCTCTATCATTCTAATATTTTCATTAATAATATAACAAGTGGTCTAATTTTTTCCGACAAAATTTGTCATTTCAGATATGAGTAGCTTTCGCAACGAAAACTACACGAGTCGCCGCAGGAGACGAGTGTAATTTTCCAAAAGCAAAAGCTACGAATGTCTTAAACGATAAATTTTGCAAGAAAAAATTAGACCACGAGTTGAATTCGGCTTGACAATCCATCGAGCAAATTTTTATTTAGCGTGTGTAGTTAATATTAATTTAATTAAATTTGACATAAATTTTTTCACTAAGAAAAAACCACTAGTGGTTTTTTCACTATAAAACTAATTTCATTGGTCCCAATTTGAAAAATTCTGTAATTTGATTGGTTAAAAATTTTCGAGTTGGATTGTCAAGGTATAATTGATTTCTGATCGTTGCAATATTTCCAAAGCATAGCTATGTTTTGCAGAAACGGAAGTTCTATTTTCTTTACTCTTCTACAAATGTAATCCGTAACCAAAGGTTTCTAACATTCTAATATTTTCAAGGTATAATTGATTTCTGATCGTTCCAATGTTTCCAAGGCTTAGCTATTTTTGCAGTAACCAAAGGTATCATTCGATTCATATATATTTCTTTTCTTTATAACACTCCCGAATATTTTTACTGTAAAATAATTAGGGGAGATAGTATTAGGGTTTGAAACAAAATGCACATAAAACTGTATCGTGCGTGAAGCGATTTTACACCTTGTATGCTGCACTTGCTAAATTAAATATTTTAAATTAATGGAAAATTAGTCCTTTATGCTTAAAGTAGTCATTTTTGAAGAATAAATAAATGTACTTCCCTAACTGAATAAATAAAAAGTTAACTTCTAACAAAAACTTAAGCTTTTTAAATTAAATTAATTAAATTAAGTCTTTTAACCAATTCATTTAACTCTAAATACATGAAAGTACGTGATAAAATGATATAATATTACACGCCAACGATACAAATATAATCAACCGTCCTTCTAAAATATGGCATATCTCTATTAAATTAAATATTATCATTAGTAAGCAGACGACTTATATACAGCAATGCAAATAATACTATTTATAACAGAGATACTCAGCGAAACTGTTAAACAACAAGGACAGAAGAACCGTGCGTGTTTTAGTAATATGGTTATTAATATATAAGAGATACAAATAATACATTTACGACTCCGAAATAATAGCAACGCCGCTGGAGGCGAACGCAACTGGTTGTCATATATAAAATATACAAATAGGAGTTAAAAGCGCATGTTAAAGATTCAGAGGCGAAATGGTACGGTAATTTGTTCACTCTAAGTATAAAGAATTTACAAAAAAAAAATTCCCCTCTCGACGTGCTCATCATCAACAAAGCTGTATAAAGCAATGGCAATAACTAGTTTGTCCGTATCTGTATATTTAAGGCCGGAGTCGCGGGCGCCTTATAGGCTGTCGGAGTTGAAAAAGATAGATAAGCACGTATATATATATATATATATATATATATATATATATATATATATATATATATATATATATATATATATATATATATATATATATATATATATATATATATATATATATATATATATATATATATATATATATATATATATATATATATATATATATATATATATATATATATATATATATATATATATATATATATATATATATATATTTTGATGCCTGTTAAGCTGTCACCTCCGTCATACAGAGGAGACGGCCTGACTTCCGGGTATTCCCGTGAATATATTGCTAAAAATTTGTTATATTTGTGATGAGGGGAACCTCTAGAATCCGAATCTCAAGAAAGGGGAAATTATTTCCCATGTTTTATTTTGTCATATATAGAGTATACAGAAGATACGAACCGACCTCCAAAATGTATATATAAGAAGATACTTATAGTTCGCTGTTACCTCCAGCAGCGCTGCCAAGTGTTCGGAGGTCAGAAGATACCACCGTTATGTGCAGTTATATATACAGAGCGTTGACTCCACATTCCATAGATGCACATTTCATAAAAAGGTTCTCTTGTGGGTCTCCAGATGTTGAAATCGGGTGGTTTAAATTGCTCGCCGAGGGCATTTTAGTGGCCAGATAACAAAAGAAAACAAGCGAGCATTCTCGATTTACTTATTTTTTGAGTTATAGTAAATTGTCGTTTTTGTATTTCTTATGAATTGTTATTAAAGATATTAAAAAGCCGTTTCGACATTATTACAGCTTTATGAGTAGCACTGACTAGTTGAATGAGGCTTTTCTAATTATAATCATTGATTTCTGGTTTACTTCATAAAGTTGTATTTTTTAAACGAAAACTTTAGTAATTTGATTAGAAATACTTAGATCGGTGATATATTAGAAAGAAATTTCTTTCTATAATGAATTGAAAATATAACAAAACCAGAAAAAGGGAATTCTTTTGTTATTGTCAATAAAAGTCAATAAGAACGCAACCAGTACCAATATTGCGTATAATTAGTATAGCACATTTTTGAAATTTAGGTGTATTAGACATAAATCAGTTATGTAACGTAGTATTTGTATAAATATGATATTCTATAAAGTTTCTTTTAATCTCGGGAATAACGGTTAAATTGAATATGCTTTTATCCAGATTCCATTTCGATTGAAATAAAGGCAGATACTCTTTTAATTTTTACTAAACTCGATAAGAGTTTAATATAAACAAATTAAATATTGTTTTTTACAACAAATGCTTGTTGTTTCCGAAGTCACGCACGTATCATGTAGGACCATTGAATTTCCCGTGATTTGATTAACAAAAAGAGTTACCAACTTTATTAACATTAAAACAAATCGAAACACAACAAATTAATCAACATTTTTATAGAATTTTTGCTTAAGACATTTTTTCCAGCATTACTTGATCTAACGAAATACAGAATACGTATATTACACTGTTATACATGTACCTACCTCTTGTAAATTCATGTTTTAACTTATGTTTTAAATAAAGCACTTACTAACGACAAAACATGAATTTTTATGGAACGTGTACTTTAAGTCCACATTAAAGACAGGTTTAACTTAATGTAGTCTTTTTTGATAACATTGTATAAAGCATAGATAAATAGTAGGTATATTGCGTTATCAGAATTAAAAGTGGCAGTTTATTTGACGCTTAATTATGTTAGCAATCGCGGCTCTCCATTTAAAACAAAATACCACTATAAGCTTTTGTTTGAAACAATGTTTATCAACCTTCGCACAACCTTAATATCCGAAAATGGCCTACTGCTAGACTAAAGTAGGGATGATAATTTGATACCAAGCTTGGTCTCAGACATGGAAAGATCAGAGTTACCCAATATTGGATGTTATTGGCTAAAACCTATACGTTATGCAATGTTTTGGACAATAAATGACACCGATATTGCAATAAAACTAAAGTTAGTTTTGGACCGATCTTGAATGTTAATGTAGTACCAAGGCTGGTAATTGAGAAACAAAGCAACTATTACACAATTCTTTTCCTTTAATGAATGCTAGTGCAAACAAGCAACGAAGTCTACCATTACTGTTTCGCCGTAACTGAATGCAAAGTCAATTTTTGTGTTGGATATGAAATGTTCATTAACAAAATAAATACGAAGAAATCGAAAATTCGTATAAATGATTAATGTCTTAGACTCTCAACACATATTGAGACCGTACAAACCTAACACTTTAATAGTGTACGTCTTCTTGTGCAAATATATATGTACAGTCGGTAAGTCAATATAGTTTACACTTTAGTCTTGCCAGTGTTAAGTTTAGGTTCATAAAAATTCAGTAGGTTAGCAACCACTAATCCATCTTTACAATAAACCACATTTACAGAAATCTAGCAAAATATAATATGAATATTGACCCAACCTTAGCCGAAGGGTAAGAAACCAAGATTTTGAATTTTGAAGATTGCTAAAACTGGAGTTAGTTTAGCGAACCTAAGATTCAAAGTTGGCTAAGGTTTTGGGTGATAAGTATGTAACCGGCAGTTGATATGTAAAGATTGACTAAGACTAGCTAAAGCAAATTAGCGAAATAGTATCTGATATTTGACTTCAGTATATTCTATGGGTAACTGGCATTGACCTAACGGGTGAAAATTGGCTGAAGCTTGGGCAAGTCGTAAGGAACCCTGATTCGGTTTCTGAACATTGGCTCCGACTTGTACAACGTTTAGTGAACCGAAAATTAGTATCAGGTTGTTGATTAACCCTCGAGTGACAATTAAACAACCGAGACTCAGAATCTGAAAATTGCTTGAAACGTGGGTGAAAATCGGTGCGTCCAACACACCGCTGGAAATATAGCGCTGCAGCAGCTTTCACAGCCGTCTTAGATTTAACAATCACTCAAGCAATAATATTGTTTGAAGTACATCATCATTTTATACATATACATACAAAACGCTTAAAAATAAATACATATTAAACATGAGTTAGAGAACCAAGATTCGATATCTGAAAATTCGCCTACACTTGGATCAATGACGAGAAAATGACATTTGACTGTCCAGTATTCAGCCACGCTGGGGTTTATTCAAAGACCTTTGTTTTAATTTTTTTTCTTCTAATAAAAAATTGTTGGTATTGCTAGACTAAACTTCTAATCATAGTGAGGAGGTACTTTTACCCTAGTGGAAAAAAATAGTATGTATTATTTGGATTTAAAGTGACTTTGTTTGTTGCTATTTGCGAGCGATAAATAACTCCGCCTAAATAATAGATAAATAATAATCTTATCATGTGAACAACTCCGCTATAGGGTAAATACAAGTACTTTACTTAATTGGGCTCGATTCCTATAAGGAATCTAGAATGACTTTAGGAGAGCTCACGCATCCTAGCTGCGATGTGCAAACGGGTTTTCCAAATCAACTACGTATGTGGATTGTTTGACAATTACTTTAATTGTCATCATAATGCATCAATCCTAAATCCAAATATAAAATGCAGGGAGACAGGATTGGGCGATGAAGATTTTTCACCTATCTCTGCAAATGAGACTTGATTCCATTATGTCGAGCTGTTAACAAGTGTCTAGTCCTCATACTAAGGTCTTCCTTGATCAGTGGCGACATAGATCTGGAGCTCATGTCCATTTCCTTCGCCAACAAACGAATAGGATAGGATGTTAGTACAGGATCTTTTTACGAATAGAATGTTATAAAAAGAAACATTTTTGATTTATAGTTATTTATGTTATAAATCCGGCAATGAAACCTTACAGAACGAGTTTGATCTCTGACGGAAGACAGAAGTTGCGTCTGAAATCTTGAAACGATAACTAAGGAGAATCATTTACAGGACCTATAACGTTTTTTTTTCATGTGTTGCAATTTTTTCTCTTTGAATGAAAGTTCATTCATCCCCTGCTTTATAATAATCTAGTCATACTATATAGTAGAGTAAATTTTTGCAAAACACATGCCTAAGTTCTTATTTTTTTACTATCTAAAGATAGAGACTTGAGATCTTTTGTAATGCCTTCAGTACTGAACCAACATAAAATGTAATATGTTTAAAATGGAAGTTTTTATGGGAGCATTTTACACTCCCAATTTAATAACTCGGGAAGTTATCCATTAACTTGAGTGAAATTCATGTTGGGGGTTTTTGGTGTTCCTGATTATGAGTCCAATGAGAAAATTAAGAAATACAAAATGGCGAACTCAAAATCGCGGTATTTGAGATTGAAAATGCGATTTACGCCCATGTTTCTATTGATTTTAGAGAAAAATCCAGAGTCAAAAAGTGTTTAGAATATAATCTTGCATAGGAATACACTATTTTGGTTACCTTATTATGTAACCCCCTTCAATCAACCCTAGTGGTCTTCTCAGTAGGGGAGAGTGAAGGGGTTACACAATAAGGTAACCGGAATTATGTATTCCTATGCAGAATCACATTCTAAACACTTTCTGGCTTTTTTCATTTTTCTCTAAAATCAATAGAACCGGCGTAAATCGCATTTTCAATCTAAAATACCGCTATCTTGTGTCCGCCATTTTGAATATTGTGATTTTCTTATTTGATTCATAATCAGCGACCTCACAGCTCCCTCCAACATAGTTTTTGCTCAACTTGGTTGAAAACTTCCCGAGTTATTAAATTGGGAGTTTAAAATGGGGATTTCAACCCCCCGAGGGGGCGTGTCCCTATTTTAAACATATTACATTTGATATTGGTCTAGTACTGAAGGCATTACAAAAGATTTCAAGTCTCTATCTTTAGATAGTAAAAAATAAGAACTTAATGCAGAAATTGACTCTACTACTAGGGCAGAGCGAAGGGGTTACATAATAAGGTAACCAAAATAGCGTAGTCCTTTGCAAAATCACATTATAAACACTTTTTGATTCTTTGAATTTCTCTCTAGAATCAATAGAAATGGTGTAAATCGCATTCTCAATATCAAAGGCCGTTATTTTAGGGCCGCCATTTTGGGTCTGCTATTTGAATTTTTTAATCTTCTCATTGGATTCATAATCAGCGACCCCAAGAACACTCCCAACATAAACTTTGCTCAATTTGGTTGCGTTATTAAATCAGGGGTACAAAATGGGGATCTCAGCCACCAGGGGAGGCGTGCCCCCATATTAAACATATTACATTTTATATTGGTCCAGTACTAAAGGCATTAGAAAAGATTTCAAGTCTCTATCTTTAGATAGTAAAAAATAAGAACTTAATGCAAAAATTGACTATACTAATAATAAAAATGCGACACTTTATGTTAAACTGACGTTTGTTTAAGCCTTTCAGTACCGTAAAGCTTTATGTCAAGATTATGACGTAAGGTTTTATTTTCCGCTACATATGGAATTTAATAGAGAATATAATTCACGTGCCACATGGTACATTTTTTATTAATTTCATTGGTGAAAGTACAAAAACAAACTCGCAGAATAGGCTATCAAATCGATGATAATTCTATCACCGCATGTTGACTGTCACCTGTTTTTAATAAATAAAATTGTTTACTGTCAGAGTGACAGAAAGTTTCAGTGTTTATTTTCTTTCAACGTTCATTATATTCTCTCACCAAATATAACACGTGTTATGATTAATCAACGATGATACCACTCGTTAAAACCTTTAGAAAATTGAACTCGTGCTTCGCACTCGGTCAATTTTCGTCGGTTTTAACTCGGGCTATCACCGATGATAATCATAACACTAGTTATATTATCCCGGAAAATATGTTTTAGTCGTAATTATGTAAAAATATAAACAGTTAATATTTTTTACAAAATGAGTATTTCAGATTTATTCTTTCCTTCATCAAATGTAAACATAGTTAGAATGTCAATGAAAACTTTATTAACCGGGTAATTTGGTGAAATTTGCAAACTACATACCAAATGTTACATTATTTTGCTTAGTAAAATTATTTTTCTTTTAAAATTTATTAATTGCAATACTAAAAATATTGAAGATTTTAAAGATTTTAAATCTTTCTTTGTGGATGCGAGAATGAATATATCATATGTCATATGACAATTCCTAAAATAATAATTAAATAATAATAATCCAATAAATCCGAAATGATCATTTTGTAAAAAGATGAATTTTTTATTTATACATAATTACGACTAAAACTTATTTCCTATTTAATTTTTTTCATATCTCAAAGAAAGTCGTTTTCAATTCAAAACTTTTTAAATGAAATAGAAATTATTATTTTATTGTTCTTAAGTATCATTAACTATTTAAAAATGACGTACAATTCAAGAGATCCCTTAAATTTTCTGAGTAGCTTACAAATATTTATTTAAATGCTGCTACTATACCCAAAAAGTGTCTGTAAAAATTCAGGTAGCGTGAAATGGCCGAAACTACGCCAGGGGTACTGGTTTCGATGGAATTCTATATACCTGAGTGGTTTAGGTCTTGTACACAACGTTGCCAATGTGCGGAGCCTGCAACGTACCGTACATGATACAAAAAACAACATATACAGGCGGAGGTGACATCGTATTGGCAGTTATACAACTAAGAGCGACGGCAACGCCAGCGATCTACAGCTGAACTAAAAATTAAATTTGTGAGTATAAGTGTGACGTTATCACCTCCAGACAAAAATTTGAAATTAGGCTTCTAACACCATCTATATGCTTAAACAGTCGAAAACAGGGCAAAACGTTGTCACCTCCGAAAACGGAGGTCACAACGTTATATATGAGGTGACAACGTACGCTGGTTACCTACTTTGGAGGTGACAAGGTACCCTTTATCAATATATATATATATATATATATATATATATATATATATATATATATATCGCAGCTCATCAGGCCTGCAGGCCTATAGCTTGTATTGTCTTTTTCCATTGCGCTCTGTTTTGGGCTAGCACCTTCCAATTGTTTATTCTTGCTTCCATTAGAACTTCCTCAATGCTTTCCCACCATGTTTTGTTTGGCCGCCCCTTCTGGTTCTTTCCTCCCATATTGGTCACGAAAATTTGCTTTGCCAAGTGTGTTTCTTGGCTTCTCATTATGTGTCGTACCCATCGTAGTTGATTTTGTTGTATGACTGTGTCTATATTTGGTTCCTTGTACAGCTCATCCAGTTCCATGTTCATTCAGCGTCTCCAACCTTTTTCATCCTGTACCCCACCGTAAATCTTCCTTAAAATTCTTCTTTCCCATATTTTTAGTTCTTCGACGTTTCCTTTGGTTATCACCCACGTTTCACTTGCGTATGTCACAGTAGGTCTGATTATTGTTTTGTACACTTTTATTTTAAGTATTAATCCTTTAGTATTAATCTCTACCCCCAGGTACACTGCTCTTTCTGTTAGTTTAAATTTAATATTATTCTCTTGCTTACTTTTAACTATTAGGTCCTTATTTATCTCTGTTGTTCCTTTGCCTAAAACCATATATTGGGATTTCTTCTCATTTATTTCTAACCCAACTTCTTTCGCCTCCTTTTCTAACACTTTCACTGAACTCTTAAGTTCTTCCTGCGTTTTTGTCATTATTATTAGGTTGTCTGCATAGGCCAAAATCTGGTACGGTTTTTTCAAAATGTTATACTTCGGATTTATCTGGCTTTTCCTAATAACTCCTTCTAACACCAGATTGAATATAATTGGGGACAGGGGGTCCCCTTGTTTTAGACCCTGGTTCACTTCAAAACTTTTGGATAATTCTCCCTGTACTTTTATTTGGCTTGTTGTGTTCTTCAGTGTCATATCAATTAGGTCCCTGGTTTCTTTTTTATATTTAATTCCTGCATTGCCTCCTGAATCTTCTTCCTCTTAATCTTGTCGTAAGCCATTTTAAAATCGATTAACACTGCATATACTGTAATATTTTTCTGTTTACATTTCTCTTGTATCTGCCTTATTATAAAAATATTATCCACTGTTGATTTCCTCTTCTTGAATCCTGCCTGGTACTCTCCTATTACTTCTTCACACTCCTCTTGAACCCTTTTCTATTAAGTGTGCTATAATTTTATACGCTGCATTTAAAAGAGCTATAGGACGGTAGTTTTCCCTTCTTTGGTTATCACCTTTTTTGGGTATCGGACAGATGATTGATTTGTACCAGTCATTTTCTTCTGTCTCCATGCTCTTAAAATTAGCTCGTATAGTCTTTCTATCCACTTATCTCCAGCATTCTTGATTAGCTCTATTATTATTTGATCAGATCCTGCACTCTTGACATTCTTCATCCATCCAATCACTTCTTTAACTTCTTCTACTGTGGGTTCACTTGTTCGGTCTTTGTTATTATTTGGCGATAATTTTGCAAAATGTCAATTAAATATTCCTCAGACTATAGAGTTATTAGAGAATCTCTTTACCATAAATTTTAATAAGAGTCACTTAACACCAAGTAATAGATGTACTTATCTAGGTTTTGTTCTGGATTCGCAAAAATTTACAAGAAGAAAGCTATGCTTAGACAAATATCTCAATTTAGCATAGTCATCCTGCACTATTCTAGACTTCTCAAAATCTATAGGCAAATTGATAGTTTCCAGCTGTAATTAATAGTTGGTTATACGCCAAAAATTTTGTAAGAATAAAATATTTGGTATTAAAATATAATAATCTTAATTATAATGCAACAATGACCCTACCATTGTCTTTAAGAAGGGATTTTGTTTGGTGGAAGAATAATATACTGGTTGCTTCTAATTCTATAAAGAATAAAATATTTAAACTTGAAATATTCTCAGACGCATCAGGTCAGGTTGGGGTGCATTTTGTCAGAATAAAAAAATACACAGTTTCTGGTCAGATAATGAAAGGGGCCACCACATTAATCTTCTGGAATTAGTAGCAGCCTTTTTTTTTGTCTTAAATGCTTTGCCGGCAATCTAACAGATTGTGAAATTCTCTGGCTGGATAACACTACTGCCATATCTTACATGAATAAAATGGGAGGAATAAAATTTCCTAAGCTCACAAAACATTGCCAGACAATTATTGCAATGGTGTGATATTTTTAAAATATAATATAATATTAAAAATATATTTTTTTTAATTTTAAAGGAACAGAAAATTCTCGATGCCTGATTGGATTAAAACTAAAAATTAAAATTAAGATTAAAACACTTCAAAGGTTAAAGGACCCTGCACGTTTCTTATGAAAATTGGATCCCGGTCAAATTGGCTGAAATCCATGGCCACGAAGCTCTAAAATTAATAGTTTCGGAGTTACAGAGCACGAAAGGCAGGAAAAACTCATACTTCGGTTTATGGATTTTTAACACGTACAGCCTCAGTTACGTCATTTTTTGTGTATATTTTTTATTTTTGTTTTGATTAATACAGGTAATTATGTTGTTTTGCTTTCGTGCGACTTATGTGAAATTATACCGGGTGTCCTATTATATTTTGCCCCCTTTATAAACCTCTATAACTTTTGAATTAATTGAGATAATGAAACGCGGTGTTCTTTACCATTCTTATTTTTTTCAAGTTTTTTCTGAGTATCTGTCTTTTGTCCTAACTTCCGGTTTATTCGAAAATGACATAGAGGATTTTTGGGGATCGGGCAACTTTGTGATTTCAAATGGAACACCCTGTATATTTTTTCACAGTTGGAAAGCTCATTGTTTCCTCTTTCCAAAAGTGCCCTACGTGTCATGGTTATTGCATAGGGTAATAACATGCAGTATGTGAATACTGCATGTTATTACCCTATGCAATAACCTATAGCTCTTAAAGTGAAGAGCTTATAAAACCATCACCCTGTATAATAACCATGATAAGTCTGGTACTTTTGGAAAGGGGGGGGAATGGGCTTTTCAACTTTGAAAAAATATACAGGTTGTTCCATTTAAAATGACAAAGTTGCCCTATCCCCCGAAAATACGCTACGTCATTTCCGGATAAACCAGAAGTGGATAAAAAAGACGGATACTCTGAAAAAAACTTTAGAAACTAAGAAAAAGACTGGTAAACACCGCATTTCATTATCTCAATTAGTTAAAAAGTTGTGTAGGTTTATAACTGGTCAAAATATAATAGGACACCCGGTATAATTTCAGATGATTCACACGATGCAAAACAACATAATTACCTGTGATAATTAAAACAAAAGCAAAATATATACACAAAAAATGACATTACCGAGGCTGTACGTGTTAAAAACCCATAAACCGAAGTATGTGTTTTTCCTGCCTTTCGTGCTCTGTAACTCCGAAACTATTAATTTTAGAGCTTCTTGGCCATGAAGACTTTTGATCAGGATGATATTAACTACAACATATCAAAATTTCAGCCAATTTGACCGGGATCCAATTTCCATAAGAAACGTGCGGGGTCCTTTAACATTTGTTGAAAATTGAAGCAAATTAATGTCTATTTCATGGAGAAAGATATTATCTATCTCTTCAAAATTGTTAAATTTAAATGCTCGGGAAGAGACCTTTAACGGATCTTTTAAAATAGAAAAGACTCATTCAACTTCTGGTTTTTGAACATCTTTTGGCGATGCCCATATACAATTTCCAGAAGAATGGCGCTGTAGATAATTGACAATAATTCTATTTCCTGTTTTATTTCTGTACCAAGTCAGCATACTATTCATTGTCGTAGTGTGACGGTTATGTGACCGTCCTTAGTGTGGCGGTCTCGAAACCTAAGGAATAAATCTCCTGCTAAAAACTAAGTACAGGTGTATTTGGTGTTTTTAGGTTAAAATTAATAACCTCTACTTAAAGACAAAACAATACTTCAAGAAAAATCTTACTAACATTAACAAAAGACTCAATAAACTATAGTGACTGACTAGAAAAAAATAAGTATACGAAACAAACAAATTACTTTTTAAAATGTCTTTAAAACTTCACTATTCGTTTTACGAAAAGCTACATGTTTTTATCACATGCAACACACCATTGGCTTTGAAGAAATTTATTAAGAAATGAAGAATTATAGCTTGAAGAAATGGTGTGCTTTTTGAAATCACAATGAAGTAAATGAGGAAAATTGAAACAATGGTGGATTCTTAGCAAATTAGAATATTAAATACTTCATACCACATCAAATTATTTACCATAATATTAAGATCAAGTTCATAAAAGAACATAATCGAGCCAGTGATGGAGCATTTTTAATAGGTTAAAATTTTAAAAATTTCACTGAATTCTTTTCTGAAAAATATGTAGGTTTATTTAAAGCATCTTATACTTACATTGGTCCTGGAACCCTTCTACTACTCGTATCCAAAGAAAATAAATTCATATCTCTAACTTCTATATTATAATGTTCAAATCTTGATTGAATTCTATCCCAGTTTTCACTTTTATGCCTATTATCGTGATTACTAACTGTGGTTTTCCCTAAATGTGCTATGAAAACTTGAGGGCTGTTAGCTGCTCTTGGTACAACAACAACTGGACTGTCTAAAACAATATCTAACCTAAAAAATCAAACTATTAGTACACCATTAGAGCAAGTCTAAAAACGTTTACTTCATTTCAATAATAAAATTGTCATCATCTGTAGGACTGTAAGGTGTTTGTGGAACTGTGTCTCTTACAGATGAATAACCTGATTGTCCATCAGTGTGGTCAACAAAACTGCTGTGCCTACTTCTCCGTCTTGGTGACATAATATCAGATAATGATAATGCACTTCCATATAAAGATGCAGAAAGTGGAGAATTCATATATAACGATTGTGCAAGAGCTTCAGCTCTATGCATATAAAAAGTAAATTACAAAAACAGATAAATGAACAAAATAATAAATCAAACCTTGCATGAACAAGCCCTAAAGCCATGTCCGTTGCTGCAGAGCGTATGGAACGAGCCAAATTAGCAAGATAATGTTTAAATTCTGTGGCACATGACTGAATCTCTGTTAGAAATTGAGGAGAATGTGTATACCAAACTGAAGCCATTCTAATTGTTACTACAGCTGTATCTGTATTTAAGAAAGATAGGTTAATGTGCATTATTATTTTGTAAAATTGACAGCAGCACTTTCGCTCGTCATGTGACTACAATTGTTAATGAAAACAAATCTTTAATATTAAATTCTACTTAAAAATTGTTGAGTTTATTTTATTTTCTAATTTAAAAATTCAACTATCGTATGTATGACTAACTTGATGAACTAGCTCAGTGGTGACCATTTAAGAAGCCTGTTACTTATCTCTCTACATCACTATATTATACTCTCTACTACATCAGTTTGATTAATTTGAGTTTTTCCTAACCTTCTATAGTCCAAGCGGCAACCGCAACATTTTGACCGTCATCGAATACACAGATAATTTATGGAAAATGTGGAAGTAGACAGTATAGGTAATACAAAACCTCTTATAGGCCTATAAGCAAATCCTGGCACGACGGGTTGGCAGGTTTAAACCACTTGGTTTAAACCAATGGTTTAAACCAAGATATATATATATATATATATATATATATATATATATATATATATATATATATATATTTACGGCCACTTATCAAAGTGAGGACATATCATGAACCGTAGTTAATGAGGACCACCCTTATAAATGGTCACAGCTTTGCAAATTTTTTTGTCATCACTCGTTTACTTGTTCTAGTTATGTATCTCGCAAATATACACAGATTTCTTTGAATTTAAAAAAGTTTTATTTGCTGTGTATAATAATACCAAGTGAGGCTACACTATACTACTGACGACGTGAGGACCATATTATTAGATACCATTTAATCGGCAAAGTGAGCCCCAATATCAAATTATACACAGGTTTTAAGTATAACATGAGGACCGGCGCTGTTGCCATCATTTGCTTTCAATATCATCAGCAAAAATGCATGCTATTCTATTATTGGAATTTGTTAGTTGGTCGGTCGTCAGTATAAAGCTAATTTGGTGTGGCGGAGACGGGTATGCTTCAGTAGCCATTTTAATAAACCCGTTTTTGAAAATATCTCGAGAACGGTTGGTTCTACGAAAAAAAATATAACAGACTTTTTTGTAGAAAAATAAATTATCTATCTTTTTTATTAAAACAATTTTTTAATTGCTTGCAAATTAATGTTTTAAGAGTTATTACACAGCAAAGTTTTCACTTTTTAGTTTTGCTAAATAATTCGCAAACGGCTAACATCTCACTGAAACAGGAAAACATTACAGTGTAATAACTCTTAAAATATTAATTTAACAAAAAAATTGTTTAAATAAAATAGATAGATAATTAATTTTTCTATAAAAAATGTCTGTTCTGTTTTCTTCGTAAGACTATTTCTCCAGACTATTTAGACTATTTACTGGCTCCCTAACTTAACTATTTCCTGTTGGCTGTTCCATTGCCTTCTAGAATGTTTAAACGAATGCTTGACCGCTTAGATCAATTAAATTTAGACGAAAAATTAGATTTAACTGTCAAGATTCTTGTGTTTCTCATCATTTTAATGGTAATTGTGCTAGTAATATTAACAGCCTGCTATTACTGGGTCAGATTAGTGAATTGATAGCTAAGTACCACATACTTTACTTTAAAATCTAAATGTATTACTCCTAATAATTAATTATTATTAACAGTTAGATTAGTTTCACTAATAATTATAGAGGTAAATCTGTATAATATGTTAATTATTCTGAAAATGCTAGTAAAATCAGTAAAATACAGTTCATTAGAACTGTATGTGAATCTGCGATTTAAATTTAACCAACCAATAATTATTGTGAATGACTTTTCAGCATTAACTGTGCCGTCTATGAACTCAAATCTTACTAATCCTCCAGCTGACATAGAGCTCTAAATCATTACGCCTTGAGGAAACTTAACATTAGGTTTCAAGCAGTATTTATGGAATGCTTCGTGTTTAACTCTGATTACTCTTTTGCGAGAGTAAAACTAGAACTGCTTAATGTTAAGTTTCCTCAAGACATAATGATTTGAGGCTGTATGTTAGCTAGAGGATTAAGAAGATTTTAGTTCATAAACAGCATAGTTAATGCTGACAAGTATCTGCAAAACGACGAGTAGCATGGGCTAAAACTAAGTTGTCCTGGACAGAAATGCTGGACTAAGGTCATATTCATCAACTAGTTAAAGTGTGGTGTATCCGTCAGTTACTCTCGCAAAAGATTGATCAGAGCTAAACACGAAGCATTCCATAAAGACTGCTTGAAACGTACCGTTAAGTCTCCTTAAGGCGTAATGATTTAGTACCAAGAACTTACAAATAAAGGAAATTATGATTTCAAAAAAGGCGAAACGCCTTGTACGTATTGGGTTGGATTCAAAAATTCAGTAGTGCAGGTACTCTTCTAAAATTAACTTGCCAATACGAATTTTTCAGCCGACTGCTATCAAGAATATCGATAATATCGCCTGATGGATTTTGCCGAAGAGATGCTAAGATAAAGGATGACTGTACCACGATGGCGTCCGGTTCTCAACGAATTTTTCTTAGCTACTTCATGGCAATAGGGGACCATAAAAAGTTACGCCAGAAAGTTCCTTGAGCAAATTTACTGGTGCAAATTGCTGATCCGTGTATGACATATCTCCTTTCTTCGATAACACAGAAAGAAGGCGAAGTACGAAACAAAATTCGAACACTTTTGGTAGGGATTTAAATAAGCTTTATCTTACCTAACCTCCTTTATCTCGATAACCCTAATAGTTTCCGAGAAAAACGACAAAACCGGTAGGGGGCGTGGTTTATCCTCATTATTTCTTCGACCTCATCACCTACAGGTGTTGACTTTTAAGGTTTAATAACCCACAAGGAAGCCGTATGCAAAAATCCATGGACTTACCTCAACTTTCCGCTATTTTTTCTAAATTGATTAGACTAATTATAGCAGTCCAACATAAAGCTTTGTATGCAACTCGTACCTTAATCTATTATCTGAGAAATCGCCAACACAAAGTTTGAAAAAGTGGCAGTATCGATTGGCTTTATGGTAAGGTCATTTCAACCGAGGATATTTTATTTAACTACAATAGAATTGGTATAGGCACAAGTGAAACATGTAGTTGCTAATAATACAACATATACATACACTTGCTGATCTGAAAGAGCTTCTATCAAGGAATTTCTACCGTCACAAATATCATAAATTTAGGATCGAAAAGTTCCAGCAAAGTATTGATATAAGGGATGCTCTGTTAATAGTTAGTAACAGGCCATGGAAGCTCAATTGGCTAGAAACAATTGCAACAATTGAATGTCGCATTAGTTGACATTTGTTACCCACAATTGTCAAACGTTCCGATTTCCTTGTGAAACGTAGTTAATTTTGTAAGATAAGTAGTTGTGCATTTTTAATTCAGTTAAGATGAGCATTCCGCGAACTGCCCTTAGAGCTATGATTTTCTACGACTATAAAAGACAGTTAGGATACCAGCAAAGCCATGAAAATTTGATAGCAGTTTTTGGCGATGCTGCCCCTCCATTATCCGCTGTTAGTCATTGGTTCCGAGAATTTCGACGAGGGCGAGAACTGCTAGAAGACGAAGCAAGACCTGCAAAAGCTGCCTGTTCAGAAAATGTTGATCGTGTGGCAAGCTTGATTCATTCCAATCGAAATATTACTTATAGGGAGATTCAGGAGGAAGTGAAGATTGGATCCTTGGCGGTGAATACCATTTGTCATAAACATCTTGGTGTAAGAAAGCTAGCAAGCCGTTGGATACCGCATTTGCTTTCAGAAAGTCAAAAACAGGCTCGAATAGACTGGTGTAAATTTATGTTGCAAAAATTTGACGGAGGAGCTTCCAGGCAAGTGGCATACATTGTAACTAGTGACGAATCTTGGGTATACAGTTACGACCCTGAAACTAAACAGCAGTCTAGTGTTTGGGTATTCGAAGATGAAGACTTGCCCACAAAAGTAATTCGTGGCAGAAGCTTCAATAAGAAAATGATTGCTGTTTTTTCCGCCGATGTGGTCCTGTTGCTGTTATTCCACTTGAAGATCGCAAAACTGTTAATTCTGAATGGTACTGCGAAGTGGTTTTACCACAGATGTTTGCAAAATTACAGGCAGGTCGCCAAAGGACCGGTTTGCGTAACATCTTAGTCCATCATGACAACGCATCCTCCCACACTGCTGCCAGAACATTGGATTTTTTGAAAGATACGGAAGTTCAATTGGTAACTCATCCTCCGTATAGCCCAGATCTGGCGCCGTGCGACTTTTTTTTGTTTCCAACTGTTAAAAAAATGATGCGAAGTAAAAGATTTCCCAACGCAGATGCAGCAGTTACAGAATTTCAAAGAATTTTTGAGGACCTTTCAGAAAATGAATTTTCCGAATGTTTAAAAAGTGGTTTCAAAGAATGCACAAGTGTATTAGTCTGAATGGAGATTATTTTGAAAAACAATAAAGATTTTTTGTTAAAAAATGCAACGTTCTTTTTATAAATAACAATTTTCAGCGCAACCCTCGTATTGTACCAATATAAAATACTTTTTAATTTTTTGAATGATAGTGTTGCATTATGTTATCAGTCATATTTATAAATTGTTCACCACATAATAATAAAATAATAAAAAAGTACCTACTAAATAAACTATATTTAAAAATATATATGTATAAATATATATAAAATTTTGTATTTCTTAATTTTCTCATTGAATTCATAATCAGCAACCCCAAAAACCCCCCAACATGAATTTCGCTCAAGTTGATGGAAAACTTCCCGAGTTATTAAATTGGGAGTGTAAAATGGGGGTTTCAACCCCCCGAGGGGGCGTGTCCCCATTCTAAACAGATTACATTTTATATTGGTCCAGTACTGAAGGCATTACAAAAGATTTCAAGTCGCTATCTTTAGATAGTAAAAAATAAGAACTTAATGCAAAAATTTACTCTACTACTAGGGCAGAGCGAAAGGGTTACATAATAAGGTAACCAAAATGGTGTATTCCTTTGCAAAATCACATTTTAAACACTTTTTGACTCTTTGAGCTTTTCTCTAAAATCAATAGAAACGGCGTAAATCGCATTCTTAATCTCAAATGCCGTTATTTTAGGACCGCCATTTTGGTGTCCGCCACTTTGAATTTTTCAATTTTCTCATTGGATTCATAATCAGCGACTCCAAGAACCCTCCCAACATAAATTTCACTCAATTTGGTTGCGTTATTAAATTAGGGGTACAAAATGGGGGTTTCAACCCCCCGAGGGGGCGTGCCCCCATTTTAAACATAACATTTTATATTGGTCAAGTACTGAAGGCATTACAAAAGATTTCAAGTCTCTATCTTTAGATAGTAAAAAATAAGAACTTAATGCAAAAATTGACTCTACTATAAAGTTGGGAACGACCTCATCATCCATCATCACATAGTGAATAATAAATATAATTGATATTCTAAATCTGTTCTAATAAATTATTCTTATTGTTAGTTTTATTAAATATTAATTTAAAAAGAGACATTTTGATTGTAATATTTGGTACTTATAGTTATCAATTTTTATAAGCCTGCCTTGAGAAGTAAGAATTAAATTCATTGCGAGCTTTTATAATACAATGAAAGTTGAGAACATTTAGTAGTTGTGTAGGAAAGCCCTCATCTGATCGTCACCCGGTGACCAGTTTGAGGTTACAACTTATAACAGAATTCCACTTGGAAGTAACAAATCAGCAACGGTCCAAGAAAAAAATAGTGTATGCAACTCGAACATCATCATTCATTTGTTGCATAATATACTATTTTGGGTTACCTACCGTTATTTATTTGTTCATAATACAGCCTTGGTAGTGTAATGCCTGGCGTGCCGGACTAAGCGGCCCGGGTTCGACTCCCGGCGCTGGCAGATCTGGTTAAGGTTTTCTGCAGTTTTCCTTAGCTGTAACAAATGTGGGATTTGCGCTGTTCCATCTATAAGTCGGCTGCAGCCGCACATTGGGCCTACATAATAATAATCGCCCCCTCCCTCCCGCAGAAGCTTATAGCTTCTGGGGCCTTGATTTAGGTTATGGGTTGTAGTAATTATTATTATAATGATTACTATTTCAATTTAAAGATTAAATCTGTAATGAAATTTTTTTCAATGAATTTAATAAATGACTTATTTAATTATTGGGTGTATTAAATGCAGAAAAATAGTCTGCAGAGTATGTTGCGTCTAACTTTTTCTTCTAAAAGCAATAATACAAACAAACTTGCCAGACTCGGTGGATTAGTGGTTTGCATGTTTGCTTCATAATCCAAGGATCGCAGGTTCGATCCCCGGCTGAGCTGGTAATTTTTAATAGCGGAGAAAAATTAAAAACATGCCTTCTTCTCGGATAGGAAGTAAAACTGTAGGTCCCGTGTCAATGCGATGTTTGGCACGTTAAAAATCCCTACTTGGGGTGGAATTCCCCCATATTCGGCTAAATTCTAGTAGGGTCGGCCAAATTATCATAGCAATCGGTGCCATAAGGTACGAAGGATGCTCCGCCATCCTGATTCCTCGCCCAAAAACAAACAAAAACAAAATTTCATTTGTTTATTTGTTCATGACAATTGCTATTTCCATTTAAAGATTTGCATAGAATCTAAAATTTTGGACATTTTTTTAATGTTTGTTTTCTTCTTTATAAAACAAAATTGAAAAATTTACTTCTCGAAAAACGCCAAAAAGATTTGTGTCATTTCATATAACTTTTTTTCTTCCTTAAATTGAATTTTCATCTTTGTGTTGCGTTTATTCGTCTTTATTTGATGAATTATAGTTTTAAGAATGCTCTTTTATTATTTTTTGCACGTACGATATATAAGGCTCTACTTTAGTCTCCCAAAAGAGGGAGTAAAGTAGCACTTTTACTCCCTGAGGGAGTAAAGTAGCACTTTTACTCCCTGAGGGAGTAAAGTGTTTCCTTGACAACAACAAGTAAACAACAAAAAAAAAGTAATCGCGGTACATGTTAGGATTTATTATCCGGAAACTATGTGATTTTGGCAATTGTCCGAATGACATGTAACGAAATTTTCGAAATTTTGAATTATTGCGATTAAGTCCTTTAGGACGTGCAAAAAATAGCGTATATACTACTGGACTAAAGTGTTTTCTAAGTGTTAATTAATAATTTAAAAAAATGCATTTTAGTCCCTGGATATATAATACACATTATGTCCGCTCGGGCGATTATGACATGATTATGACCTATTTTGCGGACTGTTTCTAGAGCGTAAATCGCTAAATTGGAGCACCCCCTTTTACTACTTCTGTTTACGACGTCTCCATAGTAATAAGAATAATTATAGACCATAGCACCCACCTACTTGAAGTTTAGGACTTTTAAAATTATTTTTATTTTAAATTAAACTTAATTTAAACTTAGACCGCACATTTAACGTACGCATTTCGGACTTAATTAGTGTTTTAGAGCCCTTTATCGTCTTAGCGCCTTCGGTTTTCGCTTCAGGTGACTGCACGGGCTCTAAGACACTCAATTAAGCCCTTAATATACTATTAAAGACTAGAAAAAGCCTAATCTTGATTAGGCGAAATGTCATTCGAAAAAAAATATTTTATTCTTAATCAATACAAAAAAATAAGTCCTCGAAGATTTATTAATCTCTTTTACAATGTATTTTAGTTTTATTGCCTAATTACAAATAATCAGACGTTATGAAATTAAATCTAAAAATTTCCCTATCGTTTTAAATTTTGTAACAGCACAATAATACAACTTTTCTAAACCGATTTCCGCTCGTAAGAAATAAAATCGGCTATTTAGGATATTTCCGTTCTCTTCTGCAATAGAATTAAAATCAATAGTGTATAACTTTCATTTTCACCGTTGCCACATGTTCGGATCTCACTTTGCGCATCATTTATACAAGCTTCACACAAGAAATTATACGTCTGAAAAATATACATCTGGCGCAGCGACTCCAGGCGTCAACTCCTTGAACTAATCTGTATAATTCTAGCCATTTTGGCAACATCTGAGGTCCAGCCCATTTTTTCAGTATCGCCAACTTATAGCTTCGAAAAGCTCTAGACGAAATATTATCGAATTTCAAAGTGAGGTCCGTATACTTGTCCTCACTTTGTTTGCGGACCTCACTTGAAACGTGAACTTTGTTCATACGGACCTCACTTTATACACTAGCCGTAAATATATATATATATATATATATATATATATATATATATATATATATATATATATTATTATCCCTTTGTTTTATATATATATATATATATTTATACATTTATTTTATTAATATTTCTACTTTAGTGACAACACTAGCCAATAGTGAGGGAATCCCCTCATTGTGTCCTACATCCTTACAATCAGAAAGTGAACTGTGCAGTTTACAATGAGTGGAAGAAAACGTGATTTAGTTTGGTTATATTTTGATGAACTGAAAGATGCGGCTGGCAGAAAAGGACATAGAGCTAAGTGTAAAAAATGTGAGCATGAATTAGAAGGTCAAGTAAGCAGAATGAAAAAACATTTAGAAAGGTGTAAAGGAGGAACCAAAAGTGATAATGATGGTAAATGATATGAATTTAATTTTTTAACATAAGGTCAGGGGACATTGTTAAGTGTTATTTTAATACTTATTTCTCTTACATTCAAAACTAACAATTAAATCCTAATATATTTCCACTACTACAGCCGAGTGCTTATACCATTAGTAATAATAAATAATGATGTAATACAGTAAAAATCAAATCAAAATATTAAATATTACAGTTTCGTTTCCTTCCTTCAAACAAATTGATATAAAATATCCAAGAGCATACAGGCCAGAAAAACAAGTTTTCTTTGTTTCTTTCCAGAATCAAACAGCAGGTCAGGTATAAGTGTTGCAAGCGGAAGCAGTAAATCAAGAAGTACCAGCCAATTAACAGAACCCACTCCAAGTACGGCAAAGAAAACTGCTTTATCTTTCTTACATACATTTGTTGTGAAAACTACATCACAGCAAAAAGATTCATTAGATCTTCAAGTAGCTTGATTTGTTTATGCTACCAATACAGCATTTCGTAGTGTTGAACATCCGCAGTTTATTAAATTAATGGAACAACTACGTCCCGAAACTAATCCTCCAAGCAGAAGAGCAATTGGAGGTTCTTTACTGGATACAGTGTACATCGAAGAAAAACGCAGGTGCTCAGATATGTTACAATATAAAACAGTTTGTGCAGGGATTAATGGATGGTCAAATGTTCACAATGAACCAATTGTGTGTGTTACTATAACAACTGCAACAGGTGAAACATATTTGGTAGATACCGTTGACACATCGGGAAATTCACACACATCTGAATACTTGGCAACGTTAGCTTGTAACAGCATCAAGAAATGCGAAGAAGAACTCAAGTGCTATATACGTTCAGTTGTGACTGATAATGCTAATAATGTGACAAAAATGCGACAGATATTAGAAAATCGTGATGACTTAAATATAATAACGTATAGTTGTTCAGCACATATTTTGAATCTTCTTGCTAATGACTGTCAGTTTCCTAGCATCCAGGAACATGTTCTTATTGTCAAATATTTTCGTAACAACCACTTTGCAAATGCTCTCTATAAGCAGTCAGGTACTCCGAAACTTATTATGCCAGCTGAAACTCGTTGGAATACTTTAGTGGATTGTCTGGAGGCTTACATCAAAGGCTGACCTGTGCTTCTGAAAATCTGTGAAGACAATCGAGGTAAAATTGATAGTAATGTTCAAGGAAAAGTTGCCAGTTATGTTGAAACGGAATATAGAAGATATGACTGTCATTTTAAAGCCTATCGCTATAACACTTGATGAAATACAAAGCAATGAATGTTCTATTGCCCATGCTGTGTGTCTTTGAAAAAAACTAAAAAAAAAATTTTGGGATGCTACACAAAATGAAGACCTTAGAAAAAATTTTTCAACAGATATAACATGGCTTTATCTCCAGCTCATTTTCTTGCATACATCCTGCACCCTAAGCAGATTGTTAACAATGATCCCCATTTGCAACTTGATGAAACTGAGAACAAAATGGGACTGGATTTCGCAAGCTCAAAGTATGAATCAACTTTTCTTCTCCCTTTAATAATTAAGCTTCAAGCAAAAGCTCCTCCATTCGTGGAATCATTTTTCAACGAATCTGTGGTCACTCAAGTTTCTGCATATGAATGGTGGAAAAGCCAAAAAAAGGCGATTGAAGCTGTTAATGCCGATGTTTTTTCAATTATTGAACAACTGCTGACTGCTCAGTCGTCATCAGCGAGTGTCGAAAGAATTTTTTCTTCTTTCGGTCTAGTACATTCAAAACTCATAAACAAACTGGGAACTGAAAAGGCCTCTAAACTAGCGTTTTTATTTAAAATGTTTAATAACAGTGCCAATCCTTAATTCTTTTGTAAAAAAGACTGAAATGCTTTTTCTAATTTGACAAATATGTAGTCAACCAGCCAGTATATTTGTGTTTTTTATATATTTTTTTATAGTTCAGTTTTATGTTTTTATTTTTATATTTTCAGTTATATCATTCAGTTTTATGTCAAATTATAATTTGTAAATAAAAAGTAGTTTTACTATTAATTTAGCAAAGTAGAAATTCTGAAAAATAATTTCAATTCAATAATAACAATCAGGTTTTTTTGGGGTTTTTTTTTAAAAACGGTTTTTTTTGTCAACCCTGAGAAATACCCGTACTTCAAGAATATCTTTGTCAGCCTTACCCCATCCTGGCAAAAGTGTCGAGTTGGCCACCCCGAAGAGATGGTTTTGCAGCATCTTCCGTCCGTAATGGAATATCCACTTGCTTTGTTTTTTAAATTGAAGGTTAAGCTGCTCAAACAACAAAAAGTTTTGTCAGCCTGAGCAAATCTTGGTATAAATACGCGGTAGATCGGTTTTCTTAAGGTGCTGCAGAACTACTACTTCTTAAAAAGCACCTTTCTACCAAGCTTTGCTCAGGCTGACAAAACTTTTTGTTGTTTGGGCAGTTTAACCTTCAATTTAAAAAACAAAGCAAGTGGATATTCCATCACGGACGGAAGATGCTGCAAAACCACCTCTTCGGGGTGGTCAACGGGGAACTTTTGCCAGGATGGGGTAAGGCTGACAAAGGTATTCTTGAAGTACGGGTATTTCTCTACAAATCCTCTAAATTTCACCTGGATGTTATGTAACGAACGCGAACTACTAATGAGTTAATCTTAATTAGGCCATTAACTCTAATCGTGCCAGGATTTGCTTATAGGCCTATAAGAGGTTTTGTGTTACCTCTACTGTCTACTTCCACATTTTCCATAAATTATCCGTATGTTCGATGACGGTCAAAATCTTGCGGTCGCCGCTTGGACTAACTCAATTCCCAGCACTAGATATATTCCTTGTAGTAGTACGTAATAGTAGTGCTTTAAATAAATAAAGTAAATCAATCAATGCACTAATTTAATATAGACTGGAAATTAATATTTACTAATGTTTTATAAAATTATACATTTATAGTAATTATTATTATTACTAAATAATAGTAATACAATGGTTACAATCTTCAAATCTGTGACAAACATGTGTTAATGGTTTATACCATTCATAACCGGCTTCAAAGAGCACCGCATGGTGCTGAATTATAAAGGTAAATTTACAGATATGTGTTCATACGTCTGTGGTAATACGGTTACCAATCACAGCACGTTATGATATTATTTAGAAACGCAAAGCTGCAAACTTGCCTAACTGCCAGTTGTTTAATTTATCCGTTATACAACCATATAAATGCAAAGCTGTGAACTTGCCTTAAGAGGTTAAATAAAGTTTGTACATTTTCAAATTATAACCTCAAAGTGCAATTACCAAAACAAGTGCAGTTTAAGGTTAACTTTACGTTATGGGCTTCTACAATTTCACTGCCCAGTTAACATGCATTTTCATTGTTAACCAGTTGTCTTAATACGGTTAAGTGCAATAAAAAAGATAGTTCAGTTAGTATTATTACAAATTCTTTCTAAAGATCTGAGTAACTTTAATTACACGTTCTTGTTCTGATGCATAGTGTGTGGAACAGATTTTGATCTAATAATAGCGATCGTTTACTTGATTTTATATCTGTGATGATTAAAAAGGTGTTCTCGCAAATGTACCTGAAAGCAAACATTGAGTACATTGTTAAACCAAAATAATGTAAATTTGGATAATTATCAAAAGATAAGTTTTTAAGCCATTCTACACCTTCAACACCTTGCAAAAATGGATCTGCTTTTAATTTACACAATTCTAATTGATATTTTTTATCTATCGTTGTAATGTGTAAATTCAGGGAATTTGCAAAAAGAAATATGTAGCTCATTTGAAACTTTATTAAAATCGACAAACCTTGCAAATTAGCAATAATAACTGTGGTAAACAACAAAAACCTAAATTAGAAAGTTCCTTAATGATGAAATATATAAAAGATTCATAAAAGTTTCATAATTTTATTATAATGTACCTGACAATATTGTTCTGACATCTAAGCTGTCATTATCAAAGGTGATACTGGGTGGAAATAAATGATTTTCATCAAGTTACCATTGCATTCCCCATGTAAAAGCACGACGTGCCGCTTTACGAAGATAGAGAAGGCAGTACCATAACCTCAAAATAAATTAATTCAATAAATTCTATGAATTGTTTGACAGATTGATTTCATTTATTGACAGAACTAATTTAGTACTAAATCAAAAAGAGTAGAGCGGTACAGAAAAATTTACATGTGAAAAAATTCCAAAGGGAACTTGATGAAAATCATTTATTTCCACGCTGTATAAATGGGCGTTTACGATAATTGAATCGGGTTAACCGGGTTACTATTTCTGTCACAGTTATTGATATTAAAAAGAAAACAGAAATAGTGACCGGATTGAACCGCTACAATTATCGTAAATGCCCAATATAAACAAACACGTTGTTAAAATAAATACAAAAAATAATAACTAGATAAAAAGATAAAAATAATAAAAATTACTTTTTTTTCAATAATAATAATAATAATAAAAAGAACAATTCAAATTTAGATTCTTTTTAGATTTAAATTTAAGGGAGAGATTTTGC
Source organism: Agrypnus murinus (assembly GCA_929113105.1). Taxonomy (NCBI): domain Eukaryota; kingdom Metazoa; phylum Arthropoda; class Insecta; order Coleoptera; family Elateridae; genus Agrypnus; species Agrypnus murinus. The sequence continues at coordinate 134,175,404 of OV816030.1, read as the reverse complement.
TGAGTAGGGGTAATGGGTGGGCGGATCGTCGCAGTAGCAGACTAAAGGAATGTCTCGTACTTGGGCACTTGACTTTGGTCCCGACTGAACTAAGTAATTGATTTTATGATTTGTTTATTAAAAATTGTAGTCACCAAATACACAAGATTTGTGACAACTAATTAATTACCATTCTCTGATGCATTCTGTAATTTTCTATCCACTTTAAAGCTAAAAGCTCGTCGCTCTTCATCACACATACTTTGTGACATTATGTACAAAGGATGTGGTGCTTCCAAAACTGGATCACGCCCAACACTAATAATTCTTTGGTGTAAATGACCTTCTGGTGTAAGATCTAGTACTTGAAGACCACCAAGAGAACCTTCGACAGTAACATTTTCGTCTAAATTAATAAATCAGACAGTAAAACATTTATTACTCTTAAAAGTACACAATCTTACCAACTGTAGCACGAATCTTAGCTTCACTCATTGTAGCTGTAGCAATCTTTTTACCAGAAACGCCATCATCTTTCAAAATGCCCCTTAATAATAATACATTTAATCTATGAAAATCAAAAGTTAATTCAGTACGACATATTTTTGGTGGTGATAAAGTATTCTCTTGTTCTACAGATTCAGTTAAAGGCACACTTGGTTCCATGTTAAGAGCTGTAGTGCACATAGTTGATTTTTGACGTTTCAATTCCGGAAAGACGCGTTGTACAAAACCAATTAACTCCACTATAGTTTCTTGATTTGCTATAAAAATATTACATAGATGTCATTTAATTATTGTACATTTATTGGGATAAATGTATATTTTTTAAAGGTTAAACTTGCATTCATAGTTAGTAATTTATACATTTCGTGAATGTAAAATGACCAAATATACTTTATTGCTAAAGTGTTGCAGTTTGTTGTGTTTGATTAGTAGCAAATACTTTAATATTATTAACACCGAAAACTTATTTTAAAAAGAGGAGACAAAATTTAATAGCGCCTCTTGTGGTGTGGTGTGCATCTAAATGTAACATTTTAAAAATATTTTTATATATGCCAGCATAACAGTAATAAACCACCGTTTAACAGAAATAGTTAGTACCATTTTTTAATTAGATGCAGGTTACTAATCGAAAAAACAGCGTTTTTAGCACACCTATCTGTGAATATGCTTTACTTTTAAGTAAAGTCAAGCATTAAGCAAAACAACAAAAATAAAAATATACAAGACCCTGATACGACCCACCATAACTTATGCGATGGAAACAATAGCAATAAATAAAAAAGAAGAGGAAGACCTAAAAATAATAGAATGAAACCTAACGTAAGAAGAGTTGGAGAAATAAGACTGAGAAAAAACATGGAAATCAAAGAAGAACTTGAAGGAAGAAATATTGTAAAACATATAAAACCAGAATGTTTACAATGGGCTGGTCACATTATGAGAAGAAATCCAAATAAGATGATCAGGAAGATTACACAGTAGATACCCATCCAGCCCAGAAAACAAGGAAGACCAAGGAAAAGATGCCCTAGAAGAAGACATAAAGGCACTGAGAATAGAAGACTGGAAAACGAACTGCAAAGATAGGAAAGAAAGAAGAAAATAAATTGAGCGTACACAAAAAATCTAGAACAAAAAGATTATCAAAGTACTCTAAGAAATTCTTAGAGTGGCAGGCAATCTGTACATGCAGGTTAAAAAATGTTGCTTTTATGACAATGTTCAGGTTTCTGTAAAGGAATGCCTTCAAGCATGCTTACTGCCTTTAATTTGAAAACATGAAGTTTAAACAATATTTTGGCCTGATTTAACCCATTATGGGGCCGTGGCTAAATCAAAGCAAAATTTACTTATACAGTTGAAACAATGGTATTGTGCAAACAACACCAATATTGATGGACGTGAATATAATCCTCCTATACCTTGTTTCAGAAATCGGAGGAGTAGTGAGACAGACAGGTTTACATAGGTTATTAGAAAAAAATTAGCAAAAGATTTGATCTTATTACATGCAATACACGACAGGGTGGGGGAGGGGGAGAGGAGGGCGGGGAAGGGGAGCAGAGGAGAGAGAGAGAGAGAATGCCGGAGGAATGGAAGAAAACAGTAATACTGCCCGTATACAAGAAGGGAGATAAAGGAAAGTGCGGAAACTACAGAGGAATTATTCTATTGAACCCAACCTATAAAATAATGACAACATTAATAAAAACAAAACCCCCAAAATTAAGTCGAAATTATATTAGGCGAATACTAACAAGGATTTAGACCCAAAAGATCTATGGTTGACGAAACACATATCATGAACCAAATATTAGAAAAACAAGAGAAAATAATATAGAATTAAATTTACTACTTATAGATTTTAAACAAGCATTTGACTCTATAAACAAGAAAGAAATGGTATGTGGAATGGAAGAACTAGAAATACCCCCAAAGTCAATCAGATTTGTAAAAATTACTTTAAATGAATCCGAAGCAATAATAAAAGTAAATGGAATAATAATGGAGAAAATCACAACAAATTACAGTGTAAAACAGGGCGATGCATTATCAGCATTACTATTCAATCTTGCCTTAGAAACAGCAATAAGGAGAGCAGATATCTATCAGTGGGCTAATTACTAAAAACAACACAGAAATAATAGCATATGAGGATGACATGGTTATAGTATAGTAGAGTAAATCTGAAAGCGGATTTTGTTGTCCGTGGTACATTGAAAGGTAAAAAGGTATCGAGTACGTTATCAGATGCTATTTAGTGTGTATATTAATCCCCTAAGGAAAATGTAGTGTGACGTAGGGTAACTGACATTCGTGGTCCCGACTCGCTAAGAAAGCTACGTTAATAATTGGTTTGCAAAAACCAGTAAGGATAAAGAAGTGAAAATAGTGTAAAGTGAATAAAGTGGAAGTGAAGGATAAATCAATCATAAACTGTAAGTAAGAAATAAAGAATTATAGACGAATTAAAAAGTACAATCACTGAAGGAAGCCATTAAAATAAGTGATAAAAGACGACATAACCACGCCCGCCGCGTCGACGCCAAGAATTAAGAAACAGCTAAAGGAAGATACACACGCGCGACAACCTAAAGGAGCATACATACGAAGAAGAGTCAAAATAAATAAAATTAAGATAAATAATCGGGAAAATGGAGAATGAAGAAACGATAAAGTTAATGCAAACAATAACGACTGAAATACTAATAAACCAAATAGAGATAAGAAGAGAGCTACAAGAAAGTCAAAGAATGTTACATGAAAATGAAACCAAACTAAAAAAAGTAAGAGAAGGAGTTATAAAAAGAGAAAAAGAAATAGATAAAGATAAAGAAGAGTTATACAAGGAACTAAGTAAATTAACAAGAAAAATAAACAGATTCGAGAAAACATCGATAACATATGCAAAGGAAAAACTCCTAAGCTTACAATACACAAGGAATAGCGGAAAAGAGAAATACAAATGGAGAATAAGAACTTCTGAACTAAAAATTAGGAAAAAACAAAGAAGTAATAGTAACAAAAAGAAAATATATTTTGCAACATGGAATCTACAGGGTATTAATACACCAGGAGCATTAAAAAATCTTATTAGAGAAGCTAAAAGATACAAAGTACAATTAATGACACTACAAGAAACAAATATAAAAGGTGAATCGGAAAATGAACACGAAGACTATATATTCCTTAACTACGGAGGAAATGAAAATAAATTAGGAACAGGATTCTTATTTCACAAACAAATACAAGATACAATTATAAACATAAAAGGAAAACAAAGGAAAATAAGCATAATAAATGTACATGCACCAACAGAGGAGAGTAATGATGACCAAAAAGAACAATTTTATGAAGAAATGGGGAGAGTGTATGACAGTTGCCCAAGATTCGACGTTAAAATGACAGTAGGAGATTTCAATGCTAAACTAGGGAAAGAAAAAACTTACAAAGGTATAATAGGGAAACATAGTAAGCACGATAAAAACGATAATGGAGAAAGACTTCTGAACTTCGCTGCAGAAAGAGAACTACAAGTCAAAGCCACATACTTGCAAAACAAAGATATATATAAAGGGACTTGGTTTAGCCCAGACGAACATACTATAAACCAAATCGATCACATACTGATTGAGACAAAACATACAAATAAAGTAGCAAATGTAAGAAGTCAAAGAGGAGCAGATATAAGTAGCGACCACATAATGGTAAGAATAACATTAAAGGAAGAAATAACTCAAGTAAAAAATGTCAGACCAGGAATAAGGAGACTAAACATAGAATCCCTTAAAGAAAAAGACATAAAAAATAAATATATAGAATCAATAAACAAAGGATTAGAAGAGATAGATAATGAAACAAACGTTAACGAAGAATGGATAGAAGTAAGCAAACTATTGAAAGAAAAAGCGGAAAAATCACTAAGGAAAGTGAAAAAAGAAAAAAACGGATGGTTTAACGATGAATGTACAAGAGCATTAGAAGAAAGAAGAAAAGCGAAATTAGAGTACTTAAAAGACAATAGTAAAGAAAATAAAGATAAATATAAAGAAATTAGAAGATCAACAAAGAGTATAATTAGAAATAAAAAACGACAATATGAAAATATACAAATAGAAGAGATAGAAGAGAATTTCAAACAAAATAAATTAAAATGGTTATACGCGAAAATGAGAGGAATGAAAAAGAAAAAGCACCAACAAATAATAATGGAAAAAGAAGGACGTAAAATAGGTAATAAGCAAGAAATCAAAGAACTATGGGTAGAATATTATGAACAAATGTTTAAAGATGAAGTGAAATGGGAAGAAGAAAGAAACGAAATTGAAGAAAATCAAAATGAAGAAGTACCAAAGCCAGAAGAAGAGGAAAAAATAATAGTAGAACTAAAAAACAACAAGGCAGCAGGAAGTGATGGAATATACAATGAGTTTTTGAAATATGGAGGAGCAGCACTAACGGAAAAAATCTACAAGTTAATAGTAAAGATATGGCAGAAAGAAGAAATACGGGAAGACTGGAAAGAATCAGTAATAATACCTATCTATAAAAAAGGAAAACCAGGAAAATGCGAGAACTACAGACCTATAAGCTTACAAAATGTAGTATACAAAGTACTAGCAAAAATAATAAATCAGAAATTGAAAATAGCAACAGACAAACATTTAGGTGAATATCAATGTGGATTTAGGTCAAACAGATCTACAATAGACCAAATCTTTACTATCAAACAAATACAAGAAAAATGTTGGAGGAAAAATATCAAAAGTTATGCGCTCTTAATTGACTTTCGACAAGCTTATGATAAAGTTAAAAGATCAAAGATAATAGAAGTATTACAACAAACTAACTGCCCCAAGAAATTACAGAGTTTAGTAAAACTAACACTAAAAGAAACAATGAGTAAAGTAAGAACTGGAAACATAGAAACAAAACAATTCCCAACATACAGAGGGCTAAAACAAGGAGACCCACTGTGCAGTACATTATTTAATATAGTACTGGAAGAAGTAATCAGAAAAAGCAATATCAAAAGAAATAGTAACATACTCAAAAGACCACATCAATGTTTAGCGTTCGCTGACGACATACTAATATTAACGAGAACTAAATATGAACTACAGAGAATAGCAACAGCAATAAAAAAAAATGCAAAAAAAGTAGGCCTCGTAATAAATGAACAAAAATCGCAATTCATGGTGATGGGAGAAACAAAAGAAAAGGAGTCGCTTCAAATTAGCACCGAAAACAAGGTATACAATTTAAAACAAGAAGATAGTGCAATATACCTAGGTACAGAAATATCGTCCAATGGGAAATTTAGTAATGAAATAAAACGGAGACTAATATTGGGATCTAAGTGTGTGGGAGTATACAAAAGACTATTAAACTCAAAAGTGCTTTCAAGACCAACTAAAATTAAACTCTATAAAACAATTATAAGACCGATAGTTACATACGCGAGTGAGTGCTGGGTGATGACAAGACAAGAAGAGAACAAAATAGAAGCCTGGGAAAGGAAAATATTAAGATACATATATGGAGGGATAAATGAAGGGGGCATTTGGAGAAGAAGAACAAATAAGGAATTGGAGGACCTTTACAAAGACGCAACAATAATAAAAATAATAAAACAAAACAGAATAAGATGGATTGGTCATTTACACAGATTAGAAAGCTCAAGATCAGTTAAGGAAGTATACGAATCAGAACCAGAAGGAAGGAACAAGCGTGGTAGACCAAGGCTAAGCTGGAGAAAAGAAGTAGAACAAGATTTGAAGAAACTGCAAATAAAAGAATGGGAAACTATTACACTAGATAGAAAAGCATGGAAAGAGATAGTTGAAAAAGCCAAGGGCCTTTAAGGCCTGTAGAGTTGTTATATATATATCAATCCCCTAAATTCGTCTGACGATATCGGTGTCCAACACCCACCCCCCCGGGGGGGGGGGGAACTGAAAAAACAGCAAATCTAGAATGCTTTATTTGCTATCCGGCTATATTAAAATAAATACGATCTCTAAAGTATTAAGCGAGTTAGAGCTAATTTTCACTCAAGAATTATCATTAAATAAACGAAGGATACTCACTAGATTAGCTTCTAACTCCCTTATTATGTGTATTTCAATTTCTGCAAACATAGAAAGATGTTTATATCGTGATAACTTTTGGACGACACAAGATATCAAAAAATAATTGTTAGTTCGAGATTTTACAATCCAACGCTTTTTCGAAACTTTGAAATTGGCTAGACAGTACCGAAGATATGACCAATTTATTCCGACAATGTATAAATTACCACTGAGCAGCGATCGTTCTATCTCTGTTTTCACCCATCTTCCGTCTCATTCTAACGCACTGCTCTTACCAGGTTCGTAAGTACATACAACTATTAGCACAATATTGGAGTTACAAATGCAGGTGATTTAACATTTTGTTGAAAAAGATTATAAAATTCTCACTGTTTTTGTAAATATGACATTAAACATAATACGGAGAAATCTTCAAGTTATTCTATAACAGACGATGAACTATTAGATACATTTAAATTTCTTTAAATTTATAAAAAAAGAAACAGATACGCAGTTATAAAAAATGTGTTGTGTGTAAAACGGGCGGGAAACTTCAGGAATCCACTGCAAGAACTGAGGAAACTATTCAAAGGTCAGTGAAAATGAGATTAGATATGCAATAAACTCATAATAGAGAATTAAGAGAGCTTCTTGATATAACACACAATTCAAGTAAATTAATGAGGAAAAAACTGTTATTCCTCGTTTACGCGCATATATAAAATATTTCCACTATGAAATTAAATGTACATAGTAGTCAAAATATATAATAACAAAACTGAACACAAAGGTTATTCTGAAAACCAAAGAAATAAATTGTGGCGAGGTTTGGGAAATAAAACATGACATAGCCAAAGAAAAGTGTATAATTCAGTTACAATTTACGACCGATATGTCCTACTGGGTGGTAACATGAACCCGTAGTATTTTCTATGGAAACTGAAAATACGTTGTATTTTTCAGATTTTATAAAAATAATGAAGCTACTTTAATGTACCCACAACCACAAAACAATATTTATAACGAGGTGGAAATGCTTAAAGATTTGAACTTTGATTATCGACCTATGGTGCAAAATGCACTTTATTCAGTAGCCTCGCAAATTAAAAAAAGACCTTCGAGATGTGGAAGATGCTGATATTTTAGCAGTTACCAATGAAGATAACATGAAAAAATATTCCATCATCGCTATTGAATTAGCTAAATTGGCTTTTGTGTAATTAAAGAAATCAGAAGTTTAAGCATTGCTCAGAACATTATTTTTTACAATTTGCAGCAGACAATGTAGACGTGTTAAAGGAAACTATCAACGGTTGCAATACCTTTCACGCAACTCAGATGGTAGCTTTTCAGCAATGTCCAGAAAATGAATTATCTACAGGAATTCCAATAAAAAGCGACAAAGCGACTACTTGTGCCTCAAAACTTCCATTCCTTGCCAAACTCTCAGTATACCAAGACTAGAATGCCTTTGCCACATTGCGAACGAAACGCAAAATTAGTTATTTGCCGAAAAATTAAGAATAGTCAATACCTACTGATACAAATAATTTGGTGTTAATTTTAAGTAGAGTTCAAAATTGTAGTTCACAGAGTGTACCTCAATGAACTGGTTTCAACAAAACAACTGACAATTCAGACAATACTACATTGTGGGCAGCCATGCATAGGTGTCGAGATATCACAGCACATCTGAATCATGTAAAATATACAGTAATTACGTTTGTCCAAGTATTGTATTACTATAACATAGTGGCTTTCAGAATAACCTTTGTATTCAGTTTTGTTATTATATATTTTGACTACTATGTACATTTAAATTCATAGTGGAAATATTTTATATATGCGCGTAAACTTGAATTGTGTGTTATATCAAGAAGCTCTCTTAATTCTCTATTATAACTTTATTGCATATCTAATCTCATTTTGACTGACCTTGGAATATTTCTACAGTTCTTGCAGTGGATTCCTGAAGTTTCCCGACCGTTTTACACACAACACATTTTTTATAACTGCGTATCTGTTTCTTTTTTTATAAATTTAAAGAAATTTAAATGTATGTAATAGTTCATCGTCTGTTATAGAATAACTTGAAGAACTCTCCGTATTAAGGTTAATGTCGTATTTACAAAAACAGTGAGAATTTTATAATCTTTTTCAACAAAATGTTAAATAACCTGCATTTGTAACTCCAATATTGTGCTAATAGTTGTATGTACTTACGAACCTGGTAAGAGCAGTGCGTTAGAATGAGACGGAAGACGGGTTGAAAACAGAGATAGAACGATCGCTGCTTAGTGGTAATTTATACATTGTCGGAATAAATTGGTCATATCTTCGTTACGATCTAGCCAATTTCAAAGTTTCAAAAAGCGTTGGATTGTAAAATCTCGAACTAACAACAATTATTTTTTGAACTTTTTTGATATCTTGTGTCGTCCAAAAGTTATCACGATATAAACATCTTTTTATGTTTACAGAAATTGAAATACGCATAATAAGGGAGTTAGAAGCTAATCTAGTGAGTATCCTTCGTTTATTTAATGATAATTATTGAGTGAAAATTAGCTTTAACTCGCTTAATACTTTAGAGATCGTATTTATTTTAATATAGCCAGATAGCAAATAAAGTATTCTAGATTTGCTGTTTTTCAGTTCCCCCCGGGGGGGGGGGGGTTTGACACCGATATCGCCAGACGAATTTAGGGGATAGATATACACCCTAAATAGCATCCGATAACGTACTCGATACCTTTTTACCTTTCAATGTACCACAACTTGATTTCTAGATGCGTTTTTTAAGTTTGCGAACTCTACTAAGTAAGCAAAAGCAGAAAGGAAATGATCTCGAGTTGCAAAAAATTAATATGTGAGACAAGATAACTAGGATTGAAAATAAATAACGGGAAGACAAAGTTTATGAAATATGGAAAAGAAGAAAGTTAGAAGGAAAATGAAATACGAATAGAAAAATACAAATTTGAAAGAGTGAAAAGATTTAATTATCTAGGTTCATACATCACTAACTCAGAACAAACAATTGATCAAGTTAAAGAAAGAACACATACCGCAATGAGAGCATATTACATGTATAGGAATCTAATAAGAAATAAGCAAATGAATAGAGTAAATAAAATTAAGATATAAGAGACATTAACTAGACCAATAGCCATATATGCAACAGAAATGTGTACATTCACAGAGAAAGAAGAAGATATAAATCGATTTTTGTGGTGGATAATGATTATTAGTTTTAAAAAAGAGGTATTTTAAAAATTTTCTTTGGATTTTTTCTCTCCTCAACATATTTGTTGTAAAGTGGGGACCAGGAGACACAGCCATATTCCAAGATACTACGTACTAGTACAAAAAATAGTGATTTTAAGGCCTCAATATTAGTGAACGATCTACAGTTCCTTATAAGGAAACCTAACATACGTGAAGCTGAATTCGTTATATTAGCAATATGATTAGAAAAGGATAAGTCAGAAGTTATTGTAACACCACAACATTTACATTTTTTTAAATTTAATTGCAAATCATTTTTTTTTCACACCAGTGGTTAATTTGTTCCAAATGGTTTTACAATACTGCAATGCTTTGACTATCTTCAATTATTGAATATATTTTCAGATCATCAGCAAATATTTGTTTCATGAAATAAATAAAGATTAGTAAAAGTTTCACAGTTTTATTAAAATATTACCTGACAATATTGTTTCGACAGCTATGCTGTCATTATCAAAGGTAATATAATTATAAACAAACACGTCGCTAAGCTAGATACAAAAATAGGTAACTAGATAAAATAATAATAATAATCAGAATTAAATATCTAATACTTCCAGTAACGGAGAATTACTGAGCTCAAGTTGTTCATTCATTAAAGGTACCCTGAGTTTGTGTTTGTATATCTCAAAGGCTTCTAAAATGTCTAAATTGCGTTTGTTATTACAAAAATGTAGGAATTTAATATTATTTTGAGGAGTCATTGTGTGATTTTGTTCTAAAAGGTGTTTGGCGTAATTAGATTTTCGGGATGTTTATTTTTGTAATGACGTACGTGTTCTTTATATCTTATGTCAAAATTTCGAAGTGTTTGTCCAATATATACCGAACTACAAAAAGAACAATTTAAACGGTAAATGCCCGATTTCATGATATCATGTGTTCTGTTTTTAGCATTAAATAAAAATGAAAAAGTGTTAGTGTTGGTTTTAAATGTTATTTTATAATTGTTGGTGTTTCTTAGTATATGTGCAATTTTTTCTGATATTTTGCCAAAATATGGTATAGATATGTAATTTGTGTCTTCTGTTTGATTGTCAATGAGATATATTCTTTTGATAGCTAACCTATAATATTTTTGTTTAATTAAAGTGTCAATCATGGTCGGATTGTAATGATTTGCATGTGCTAGTTGTTCAATAGTTGATATCTCTTTGCTAAAATCTGATTTTGTTAGTGGAATAGTTAAGTTCTGTGTACTAATGATCTGTAGGCTGCTATTTTATGTGTATTATGGTGACAAGATTCATTTGGTATTGTTATGTCTGTTTGTGTTGGTTTTCTGTATATGGAAAATTCAAATAGATTGTGTGCGTTAATCTTGATATTTAAGTCTAGAAAGTTTATAGCCCTGTTTTGTTCTGTTTCTAGTGTAAAATTTATGTTAGGGTGGATACTATTAATAAGAATTAAAAATTCATTGATAACCTCAAAGGAACTGTCAAAATAAGCTAAAATGTCATCAACATAACGAAACCAGAAGATAATGTGTTTAGAGAGGATTAATTCAAATATTCGATCTTCGAACTTGTCCATAAATATGTTAGCTAATAGAGGACTTAGAGAATTACCCATAGGTAAACCATCCTTTTGTAAATAAATTATGTTATTAAAAGTGAAATAATTTTGACTTATACAAAGGTCAAATAATTGAATTAACTCTAACCTTTTTTATTTATTTATTTAAATCCAAACAGGAAAATCTGCCTAATTACATGAATTCAGTACAATGTGTTAGGATAGATATATACAGATCAATTCAATACATTATTATTATATAATATGTTATAGACACACCAAGGGGTCCACCAGATTAAGATGATTCATTCATTCATTTTATAATAGTCGATCACACTGCATCTAAATTTAACATATGTAATATGAAAAATGTCAATTCTTAAATGCAAATGTACATAATTAAGTAATTTTAACATTTTAATCAACGGTTTACTATGGGTTATTACTTTAAAAGGTATATGAAATAAGCTAGTTGTTCTGACACTTCTTCTGGGTACTTTCAAAGGACACATTGCTAAAAGTTCGTTACAGTCGATGGCATTATTGACAATCTTAAATCCAAAGGACAGCATAGAACACTCGCGTCTGTCCTGTAGTGACGGTAAATTGAAATTATTCCGTAAGTCCACTGTTCTTATTGTTCTGTAGTCAGGGTAATAACCAAACTTTTTAAAGTATAGGAAGTGTAGGAATCTATTTTGAATTTTTTCTATTATCAGATTTTGATTTATACTAGTTGGATTCCAGATTATAGACCCGTATTCTAATTTTGCACGTACAAATGAATTATAAAGTTTAATTATGGTAGCAGATTGTTTAAAGTAAACAGAGTTTCTAATAACAAATCCAAGAACTCTACGTGATTCTCTTACAATGTTGTCAATATGCTTTTTGAAACTAAGTGTTTGATCGAGTAAAATTCCCAGATCCGAGGTAGACGATACCCTTTCTAAACACAAACTTTGCATTTTATATTTGAATTTTAGAAACTCTGTTCTTCGTACAAAAGTTAGAACATGGCATTTTTTTAAATTAAATAATAGTTTATTATCCAGACTCCATTGAATTATTCTATCTATATCATTTTGAAGATCAAGTGCATCTTTGACAGTGTGAACTTCACGGAATAGTCTCATGTCGTCTGCAAACAACAGACATTTAGAATTTTGTACGACATCAGGTAAGTCATTAATAAACAAAAGAAAGAGCAAAGGCCCCAGATTTGATCCCTGCGGGACTCCTGAATTGATTTTGCAAGATTTAGAACTTGTGCCTTGAAATTTTACATAGTATGATCTGTTTTGAAGATATGAAGTTAATAATTTTAATGTTAAACCGCAAATACCATATTTTGACATTTTTGATAACAATATGTTATGATCCACTTTATCGAAGGCTTTTTGGAAATCAGTATAGATAACATCCAGTTGAGAACCTTCCTCAAACGCATTGTAAATATCATTTGTAAATATAAATAAATTGGTAACTGTAGATCTTTTAGGCATAAACCCATGTTGGTTATTACTGATGTATTTACTTAGAAAAGCAAATAGTTTTTTATAGATTATATGCTCAAAAAGTTTAGCAAATGCTGAGATAACTGAGATAGGTCGATAATTTTCCACTTTTCGTTTATCATCATTTTTAAAAATCGGGCATACACATGCTTCCTTCCATCTATCTGGAAATACGCCTGTAGATACAGAGAGATTATATATATGAAGTAAAGGTAGTTGTAATAGATGGGCACATGCTTTTAGAATATACGGAGGGACCCTATCTGGACCTGCTGATCTCTTTGATTTTAATTTCTTTATGGCATTATGGAAATCCTCAACTGATATGTCATCTATGATAAAGGTATCATTTGTCAGTATAGATTGATACAAAGTGTCATCAACTTCACCCATGTCATATGATGGAGGATCACTCGCATAAACAGATTGGAAGTAGTCTGCAAAAGCATCAGCAGCAGAATCATTGTTAAGTAATTCATTTTTGTATGTATAATTGTAATAGGTACTCGTGAAACACTTTTTTTCTTTAATAAAATTCCAAAACCCTTTAGTATTTGTTTGTAAATTATCCTCAACTCCCTGTATATAATTATTGAAGGCTGTTCTTATCATTATTTTTAAATTCCTGCGTTCATTCGTAAATTGTTCATCCATATTGTTTTTCCTGTAGAAATTCTTACGCTTAATACTCTCAATTATTGTAGAATTAAACCATCTCGGATATTTTGCCACTCTTCTGGTATATTTAGGTACGCAAATATCAAGAATATTATTAATTTCATTATAGAATATATCGACTGCAGTGTTGGTATTCTGTGTTTCGAGTAGTAAACTCCAATCTATATTTTGAACATTTGTATACAATGACAGGAAATCGCACCTTTTAAAATTATATTCAGAACCTAAATTAGTGGACATATTTATTTTAGAGCTATATACACGAAAGTTAGTTACAATAGCAGGGTGATGAGGATCTTCATTTACTAAAGGTGTTGTTCGCTGAATATTATAAGTGAAATCACGAGTACACATTACAAAATCTAACTTCCTACCAAAAGCATTTGGAATGTTGTTAATGGACGTCAAGCTATAATAATCAAGTAATTCATTTAATATATTAATTTTGGTATCAACTGTTTCGGATATGTTGAAGTCTCCGTAAACAAAAAGCTTGTCAGTTAGATCAGTATTTGACATTACAAACTCAGTAAAACTACTGTATACAGAAGCAGGTGAACTCGGAGGAATATATGCTGCAACAATGGTGTATATTAATGAATTAAGTCTGAATTTAACTATTAATGCTTCATAAGAAGAACTATTTTGCGATGTATTAATAACTTTATAATTATTTCTCAACAGTATAAAAACACCACCCCCTCTAGATTTATGCGTGTGAACCTCACATCTATCGCACCTAAAGATCTGATACAATGCCAGGTTAATTACTTCACTATCATGTATGCCATTATGTAACCAAGATTCGCTGATAATAGCTATGTCCAATTCACATTCTGAAATATTTGTATAAAACTCTCTTAATTTGGTCCGAAGTCCCCTGGTGTTTTGATAGTATATATTTATTGTAGTTATTGTTATAAGACGTAATTACGAAAAAGAAAATAAATAAAATAAGGATGTATATATGTATAATACAAGACAAAAAATGACCAAACAGGAACACTTGGTTGTCCCCGAAAATGTGAGTGCTTTAAATGCCCTAATTAATTATCAACGCGGTAGTATAAAATGTAACTTATAAATCATAAATCAAATAAATAGGTTGAGACTTTATGTACAAACAATAATGCATAATTTCATAAACCAAAATCAAATTCACATATAAACAATATGAACATACTAATAAAAAAAAAAAAGCCTAATAGGTAATACACCCATTACGAATAGATAATAATTTCCTATATATAATTTCCTAAACCAAAATCAAATTCACATATGAACATAATAATAAAAGTTTCATAATTTTCAAAATCAGAATCAAATTCATATACGAACATACTAATAAAATAACCTAATAGATAGTACACCCATTACGAACAAACTAATCATTAAGTAGAAGCAATCATTCATAATATTCAAAATCAAAAGCAAATACACATATACGTAAACATATTAATAAATTAACCTAATAGTTTATACACATCAACTTGAATTATATCCATCATTAACTGTATGTTTTTTACATACGAACAGATCGTGTCATTATGTAGAGACAATCATGCATAATTTTCAAAATCAAGGTCAAAATCACATATAAACACATATATAAAATAACCTAATAGTTACAACCAGTTTCAATTTTATAAATCATTAAGTGATGAAATGAATGTGTTAACATTTAGTTTAATAAAAAAGGATATTGATAAAAAAGGATACACATTACACATATACTCATATCAAGTCTTCAAGTTTGGTACCCATTTTACGTTCACCATTTTTTATCCAATAAATTTTACCATCATACGACCAAACACGTTTTCCATATTTTTTGCGCGCTTCATTATAAAGAGTGTATCTGTAAGTCCTAAGGTCTTCCATTATTCCAATACCAGTGTTCTTTAGTTTAGTTTTTTTAGTAAAAGCTTCGTTTTTCTTTCTATAGGCAGCAAATTTTATGATAATAGGACGGTTTTTATTTTCTTTGATTTTTCCGACACGGTGGGATCGGTCAATATCAGCCATATTGCACGTAATACCCAGTTTATCAGACAATAGTAAGCTGACTATTTGATCAGTAGATTCATTTTCCATTTCTGGTATCCCGTAAATTCTTAAGTTGCTACGCCTTGAATACTGTTCCAAATCATCGCATTTTCTTTCCAATTCTTTTATTTTATCTTCAGTTTTTATTAAGTCATTTTTAACATGCTTAATTTCATCTACTACTTCATCCAATTTGGTGATAAGCTTCTGAAAATTCTCGTTAAAATTGGCATTAACCGCTGTCGTAATTTTATTCACCAAATCATCACCCGAAGTTTGCGATATAGCATCATTTGGTTTTTTATCATCATCCGCACTTGCATTTTGCGATGTAGTCCCATGTGTTTTTTTATCATCATCCTCGCCTGATGTTTGTGATCTAGTCCCATATGGTTTTCTCTCATTTACCATTTTAGTATCAGGTAATTTTGATTTATAATTTAAAAAAAAATACAAATTCAATTTAACAATAGTAGCTCAACTATTAATGCATACGTGGAGCACGTGCTCCCTATCAAGTTTACAATAAAGCAACGAACATTTAATTCGTGTAGAATTCACTATTGACAAGTTATTAATATTAAAATGTATTATTGTCTATGCATTTAGTAAAAGAGAAAAATCATATCACCATAAATGATAATAACTAGTGTTTAATATAAACAATATATTTCTTGAATTTATTTTTGAATATAAAACACAATTTCGGAGCACCAGATTGATATGTTTATTCACTTTCCGCCATGACACCAACCACTTTTAACTAATTCTATATTACTATTGATCAAGAAACTATCTAATAAAGGAATACATTCTTGTGGGGGTATTCTGGAGAACATGTTGCAACTATCAAAACTAACAAGTTTTGAATGTGGTGGAAGATGTATGTTTTGCAGCTTATCTACTAATTCTAATGAATTTCTAACAGAGTATTTCGATTTGTAACCTATCGTGTTAATAATCTGGTTCAGTTTTTTGGATAAAATGTGATTAGGTGCATTGATGTATAATAAAGACTGGATAAGAAAGAAAGTGCACACATTAAAAAGCGCATAAAATTATAAAAAAATGCTGTATTTTGATCAGGGTAGTCTCACTGTGGTTTATTATGCCATTATCATGCCACGAATAAGTTGTGAAACCAGAAAATTAATTGTACAAAAATGGTGTAGTGAGAAAATTATTTTAAAGTTTGGAGAACACAATACCTTAAATGATTTACCTAAATCAGGTCGGAAAAAGGGTTCAACCGACGAAGGAGTGGAAAAAAAGGTTTTAAGATTGTTAATAAGAAATAAATCAATGTCAATTCGGATGTGGCCAAAAAAGCAGGAGTTTGTCATGGAACAGTTAAGAATATCAAAAAAAGGAACAATATGAAGACATAAAAGAAACAAAAATGCCAAAGAGAAGTGTAGTTCAATTAAAATGTGCCAAAATACGCACTAGAAAATTATATCAGAAGTTGTTGAAGAATACAAATCGTTGGATTTTGTTGGAGGATGAAAGTTACATAAAAATGGATACTCGTACTCTGCCTGGACTTCAATTTTATACCGTAGTAAAGGGAGAAGTTATACAGGATGTGGAGAAAAGTTTACAAATTAAAAGATTTGGCAAAAAGATATTGGTGTGGCAAGCAATCTGCTCATTTGTGGATTGCAGAGTTCAACCTTTTTTACTAAAGGTACTATAAATGGTGACATTTACCAAAATGAATGTATCCAAAAACGTCTGCTGCCACTTTATAGAAAGCATAAAAAGCCTCCTTTCTTTTGGCCAGATCTAGCAAGTGCTCACTATGCTAAAGCTACGCTAGATCTGTTTAGAACACATCAGATTAATTTTAGTGAGAAAAGCATGAATCCCCCTAACTGTGCAGAACTTCGTCCGATAGAACGTTACTGGGCAATTATCAAGCGAGAGTTGCGTAAAAAAGGGCAAGTAATGCAAAACATGAAAGACTTTAAAAAAATGTGGATAACTGTTAGCAAAAGGGTGTCTAAATCTGTTGTACAAAACCTTATGAAAAACATACGTTCCAAACTTCGCAAATTTTATCTTAATAAATAATTTGTAGCTATTGGTACCATTTTATAGATTTTAAAATGTTAATTTTCTTGTAATATTACCTATTAATGAAGTTTAATAAATATTAGTTCTTTTTGTTCATAATTAATAGTGTGCACTTTTTTCTTATCCAGTCCTTACAACTGGTCTTATTGGCATATTCTGTTTATGTGTTTTGACTAGTCCATATAGTTTAGGTGGTTGTGGGTTTTTATTAATGATTTGTTGCTTTTGTAATTCTGAAAAGCAGATATTGCAGTTTTCTAAACCTTGTTTTATTTCTTTTTGGAATTTTGTGGTTGGGTTTTTGTTTAAAGTTTGTAAATTTTCTTTATTAATAAATTCATTAACTTTTTGTATGTAAATATCTTTTGAAAGAATTACCAAAGTGTTACCCTTATCTGCTTTAACAGAAATTAGATTGTTCTCTGTGATTTTGTGTTTTATAGATTGAAGATGTGATATGTTAGATGGTTTGTACATTTTGTCCTGTTTCAACCTTTGTTAAGAAATTGTGTTTCTCTGTCATTGAATGTTATATTCGACAAGTTTATGAAACGAGGATAAAAGTTTGCAGTGTTCTGACAATTAAGGTTATTTTGTAGTGTACGTTTTTGTTGTACAGGTGATGAAGTTTATTTTTCTGTGTGGTGTATTTCTTGAATTTAATGTGACTGACGGTTTCTCTAATGTCAAAATCTAAGATGTCAAATTGGATATTGTGTGATTTATGAGTAAGTTCTGTATGGAGTACCTTTATATAAACGTGCATATTGTCTCTTATACTAAACCATTTCTTCGATTCTTCTTTGAGCCATCTTCTTTTGGCATTCCTAATCACTTTTTCGGTAATTGAATTCTTGGTTCTGGTAGTGATGTTTACGTAGTTAGGAATAACCTGACGTTTCAGACATTCTTGGTTAAACCAAACATTCTGACTTGCGATTCCGTGTATGATCATAAGTTTCTTGTATAACTTGGCTTGTTCTTCTAACGAAGATGAAATAATCTTGTTTATTGTTTCCAGCCTTACTTTGTGGAACTCCATAATCATGAAATAAATAAAGATTAGTAAAAGTCTCACAGTTTTATTAAAATATAACCTGATATAAATATCGGTAGTGTAACGTCTAGCATGCTGGACTTTCACCCAAGCAGCCCGAGGTCGATTCCCAGTGCCGGCAGATCTGGTTAAGGTTTTCTGCAGTTTTCCTTAGCTGTGACACAAATGTGGGATTTGCGCTGTTTCATCTGTAAGTCGGCTGCAGCCCCACTTAGGGCCTACGTAATAATAATAATAATCGCCCCCTCCTTCCCGCACAAGCTTATAGCTTCTGGGGCCTGCTTTGCAGGTTATGGGTTGTAGCAATTATAATTATAATAATAATTATATGCACGTTTATATAAAGGTACTCCATACAGAACTTACTCATAAATTACACAATATCCAATTTGACATCTTAGATTTTGACATTAGAGAAACCGTCAGTCACATTAAATTCAAAAAATACACCACACAGAAAAATAAACTTCATCGACTTGTACAACAAAAATGTACACTACAAAATAACCTTAATTGTCAGAACACTGCAAACTTTTATCCTCGTTTCATAAACTTGTCGAATATAACATTCAATGACAGAGAAACACAATTTCTTAACAAAGGTTTCAAATTTTGTCCTTTTCCAAAATTTACCAACAAAATTTAAAAAGTTTTGGCCGTTGAATGCAAAACTATACTTAAGAAAGATCATATTAACTATGCAAAATTCCAAATTTCGAATTTATTAAAAGAGATGTCTTTGAAACAGGACAAAATGTACAACACATCTAACATATCACTTCTTCAATCTATAAAACACAAAATCACAGAGAACAATCTAATTTCTGTTAAAGCAGATAAGGGTAACACTTTGGTAATTCTTTCAAAAGATATTTACATACAAGAAGATAATGAATTTATTAATAAAGAAAATTTAGAAACTTTAAACAAAAACCTAACCACAAAATTCCAAAAAGAAATAAAACAAGGTTTAGAAAACTGCAATATCTGATTTTCAGAATTAGAAAAGCAACAAATCATTAATAAAAACCCACAACCACCTAAACTATATGGACTAGTCAAAACACATAAACAGAATATGCCAATAAGACCAGTTGTATCATACATCAATGTACCTAATCACATTTTATCCAAAAAACTGAACCAGATTATTAACACGATAGGTTACAAATCGAAATACTCTGTTAGAAATTCATTAGAATTAGTAGATAAGCTGCAAAACATACATCTTCCACCACATTCAAAACTTGTTAGTTTTGATATTTGCAACATGTTCTCCAGAATACCCCCACAAGAATGTATTCCTTTATTAGATAGTTTCTTGATCAATAGTAATATAGAATTAGTTAAAAGGTTAGAGTTAATTCAATTATTTGACCTTTGTATAAGTCAAAATTATTTCACTTTTAGTAACATAATTTATTTACAAAAGGATGGTTTACCTATGGGTAATTCTCTAAGTCCTCTATTAGCTAACATATTTATGGACAAGTTCGAAGATCGAATATTTGAATTAAACCTCTCTAAACACATTATCTTCTGGTTTCGTTATGTTGATGACATTTTAGCTTATTTTGACAGTTCCTTTGAGGTTATCAATGAATTTTTAATTCTTATTAATAGTATCCACCCTAACATAAATTTTACACTAGAAACAGAACAAAACAGGGCTATAAACTTTCTAGACTTAAATATCAAGATTAACGCACACAATCTATTTGAGTTTTCCATATACAGAAAACCAACACAAACAGACATAACAATACCAAATGAATCTTGTCACCATAATACACATAAAATAGCAGCCTACAGATCATTAGTACACAGAGCTTTAACTATTCCACTAACAAAATCAGATTTTAGCAAAGAGATATCAGCCATTAAACAACTAGCACATGCAAATCATTACAATCCGAACATGATTGACACTTTAATTAAACAAAAAGATTATAGGTTAGCTATCAAAAAAATATATCCCATTGGCAATCAAACAGAAGACACAAATTACATATCTATACCATATTTTGGCAAAATATCAGCAAAAATTGCACATATACTAAGAAAAACCAACAATTATAAAATAACATTTAAAACCAACACTAACACTTTTCCATTTTTATTTAATGCTAAAGACAGAACACATGATATCATGAAATCGGGCATTTACCGTTTAAATTATTCTTATTGTAGTTCGGTATATATTGGGCAAACACTTCGAAATTTTGACATAAGATATAAAGAACACGTACGTCATTACAAAAGTAAACATCCTGAAAAATCTAATTACGCCAAACACCTTTTAGAACAAAATCACACAATGACTCCTCAAAATAATATTAAATTCCTACATTTTTGTAATAACAAACGCAAATTAGACATTTTAGAAGCCTTTGAGATATACAAACACAAACTCAGGGTACTTTTAATGAATGAACAACTTGAGCTCAGTAATTTTCCGTTACTGGAAGTATTAGATATTTAATTCTGATTATTATTATTATTTTATCTAGTTACCTATTTTTGTATCTACCTTACCGACGTGTTTGTTTATAATTATATTACCTTTGATAATGACAGCATAGCTTTTTATAATCTTTAACTTTTACTAATTTTTATTTATTTCATGATTATGGAGTTCCACAAAGTAAGGCTGGAAACAATAAACAAAAATATTTGTTTATTCCCAGTTATAACTTCAGTTATGTCTTCTATGAAAATTAGAAATAAAAGAGGTCCCAAATTTGTCCCTTGAGGTACCCCTGAAGTAGATAAATAATGCGTGGATTTAAATCCATTGTACTGAACAAATTATGTACGTAAAATAATAAAAGCAAAACGATTACAATGGGTCGGGCATGTTATGAGAAGTGATATAGAAAGGGTAATAAAATGAATTATGGAATGGAAGCCAATAGAAGAAAGACGCAGAGGATTACCAAAGAAGAGATGGATGGATAGCATAAAAGAAGATATAGAAGCATAAGGAAGATGAACGGATACAACTGGAGAGAGATTTGCAAAGATAGAAAAAATGGAGAGAAATAGTAAAACACCAAAACCCATCAAAGAATATAAAGGGAAGGAAAGAGAAAGAATAAGAGGATTGATACACCGCTATACAAAATGGGCCAATACATCAATTATGATGTGGCAATAATCCCTAGGGATTAGAATGATTTGATTTCTTAGATGCATAGCTGTAAATGTGCAATTTTGCAAAGCTTGAAGTTGCAAATAGCAGTCAGCCCTTTGCGACGTACTCCTTTTATGTGCTTGTCCAGACCGCCTTCTATATTTTCCAGATTCCTAGTAACATTTTAGTACCCGAGAAACCATCAATTGATGTATAGGTATGCAGCATAACAGCAACTGAATTATTTAAATTTGGCATCTTGCTAACAAGAAACAGAAATGGCACACAATGAACTAGAACTGTCACTTTGATAATGCAAAACAAGAGAGCAATCATTCTGAATCACCAAAGCAAACTTTCAGATGTCGGCATAATTGTAAAGTAGCGCTAATTTCCATATAAAGTATAGATGTAAACATTTTTAGATTATGTAGATAAGTGTTACATAATACAAATCTATGTAGGACACTTTGAAATAAGACACGTAACCAAAGTAGTTATTATAAGAAGTGAAAGTTGATAAAGAAACGTCAATTACGAGAGAGAAAGTTATTTTTACATTTCATTCATTTAAATCTGTCAAGTCAATTAGTTATTCTGTCTGTGTTCTGTGAAAGTGTACCCATATTGCGACAAACAGTTAATGAGTAGTGTATTTTCTTGGTGATTGTGCGAGTTAAATAAATAAACAATTGAACATTTATAGTTGAACTAAAATATGAGTGGAGAAAAACGTAAACACCGCGGGTGTTTACAAGAACTGGAGGAATAAATTTTATTTGGATAACAAAGACATTCACTTCTTTCAATTTCCAAATGACAAAGTATTGTGTTATTTAAGTAACTTATTAGCTTAAGATTAATTCTTTAACCTCAAAATAGATGTAATCCAATCTTAAAACACATGTGTTAACTCATAGTGGTGGGAAACCATTTGAGTGTAATTTATGTCTAGAAATGTTTTCAAATGTGACTCAAAGTGCTAGTCTTAAAACACACATTCTAACTCACACTGGTGAGAACCAAATGATTACAAATGTTTACTAATACGTCATCTTAAAAGACCTATGTTAACTCACACTTGTGAGAAACCATTTGAGTGTAATTTATAGTTTGTACAATAAATATCATTCTATAATGAACTGTAATTAATGCGAAATGTTATCATTAGTTGATTATTAAATATTTTATATTGCTGAGAGAGAATACCATATGTGTATATATACCAACCACTTATAATAAGCTTTTTATGTTTGTAAAACAATTGGTTTACAGTTTAATTAAAATCATCCCTCATATACTGCCCAACTAGTATACATACGAAATTAACAATCGTGGACGTTAGCTGATGAGTTCAGGCGTGATAAATATTTAAATTTGGGCGCATTTCTGCACATCCAATTTAAAGGGCAAAGCATTCCAAGGTTATTGAAACTGGTTGCGGAAAATCAAAGATGCCACGGGAAGTTTCGGCTCTTATAATATCCTACTCTTTGACGTAACAATAAAAACTACATGTTATAGAAAAATTTTAAAAATACACCTGAAGAAATATGCAATATTTTTATCCATGAGTGTAGAAATTATATAAAAATTAATGTAAATTATAATCTTTGTAAAGTTAGATTTTCAAATTTAACTAATATAAACACAAACTCATTTAATATTCACCTATAATATCCAAATTGTTAAACTGGATATTAGCGATATGCATTGGTTCAATTCCATTTACAAGAATTACTTCTATAGTTATAAGTGCTTCAGCATCTAAAATTGAAGCCCTTACACCACCTAGTTGAAATGAATGTCCTGGCGTAGGTGAATTTGAAAGAATATTCAATGCTTGAGTAAGAGCGACAGGAGATGTAGCATTCACTTGGGTTAGACTTGGATCTGGGCTTCCAGGGGAAGTTGGAGATGTTGGTTCACTATCACGTAAACTACCTGATATTGAATCCATTCTACAATTAATAATAAAACTTATATAAGCAATTAAAACTAAAAAAAATAATATTATCTACCCAACGTGTTTATGGCTTGCCACAAGAAGTTCGAAGTCAGGTCCAAATGTTTGCAAAGCATCCACCAGCAATAAACTATGTACTGATAATGTAATGCTAACATCAACAGGTCTTTTACTAAATGAAGCTTTAACGCCAGCCACCTGTAACTCTGCAATACTCCTACCACGACTTTGAACTTCCAAAGAAAGTTGGTCTACTGTAAACTGAAATATTAATAATCTAGACAATTCTATGCTAGTATCCAGACTAATCGATTCTTCATCTTCTTGAATAAATGTAGCTGTAGCATCCACCACGTCACTGTCCAGCGTAGCAAATGGTGAAGGTAAACCAGTAACTCTTATAACTTCAATTAAATGACGTGCAGCTGCTATCTTCTGTTCATTTATATGTGCTACAAGTTTTGGCAAATTTGCACTAACTGTTAAGCTAGGATATAAAGGATCACATGTATGTATAACTCTGTGTTCAATTTGGAGTGATATATTAAAACGATCTAACACATGTAAAGTAGAAGAACCTCTATTGTGAGCATATCTCCAGTTATCTTTGACTCTTCCTATTAAAATTTGTAAATCTGCTAATTCAACACAATATCTATCGTATAATTTACGGTGGAGGTTTTGTTCATTTAATGTATCCATATTTTCATTTGTATTTGCCGGAACTGCATACGAATATAAAGTCTCGGAAGTACTTGCTTCACTACCCTGTGGCGTAGAGCACGGAGTCATGAATGTATCTGAAAATAAACCTGTTTTTATGTATTACTTTTTATATGTAACAAAAAGCATACCATCTTCTTCACTTTCTTTAGTTAAAAGAATAGGATCTCCGGGTACTCCTATGTTTTCTTGAACATTCTGTAACTGCAATCTTCCAAAATCAATAACAGCCATTGCCGAGTTAGAATCGGTAAACTGTTCTACGAAAATAATTTGTGGTGCAGAAATATCCAGATGTAGTTCCCAATTTTTTCGACTCTAAAGAATTTTTTTTTATTATTATTCAGATTCATGAAAAATAAGCTCTGGTTTGTATCGTCTTAGTTTGTGGAACTAGTTCCAGGAAGTTTAAGAATATTTGTAATACGTTGCAGCAAATTAAACAGTAATAAATCCCCGATTATATAAGGTGTCATAATTGGAGGTTATGTTGTAAGGTTAGTTTTAATAGTATATTATAATACAAGTGTACCTATAAGCAAGCCTTTAAAGCACGCACAACAGGTTTAAAAGCACAAGGCGAAGCCAAGTGCCTTTTAACAAAGTAGTGCTTTAAAGGGTCTTATACACGCGTATTATACACTATTTTTTATTATACCTGCACTACAATCTAAAAATTGTAACAAAAAAAGTAAATTGAAATACCTTTTTCGAAATAATCTGCATCATTAATTGTTGATATAGAAATGGTTAAAAAAAATTGTTGTTTGGTTGCTATGTATAAATTTATTGCTGTATTGTTCAAAATTTGTCGAGTGTATTATTTTAACATTGTTGTTAATTTCTTGTTACCTAGGCAGCTTTAACGCACGTATGCTTTAAAGGCCTTACTTTGCACGCTTAAGAGTACACTTACAGCCACAAAAATCTGGGCAAGAAGTTTAGATTATTGTTATTCAGTGAATCATAATAGGGAAGACGCACGTATTTTTTTAAATTTTTGTATTCGTTCATTTTGGTTAGAAAAATATTTCCAGATAAGCGGAATTTCTAAAAACCCTCAATTTATTTGAAAAAATTAAATTTAAAAATTCTCCTCATTTAAAACCGAATTTGGCCTTGAGCAACTTCCCTCAAAGCTATTTGATGTAAAAAAGTAGGTACCGCTGTGAATGTGAAGAAGCAATATTGACGATCTACTCAACGTTAGATGGCGCTGATGAAAACCAATAAACTGAATTTTGAATTAATATTACCAGAAATATTTAACACCACTTTAATTATGTTAGTTAATTACACAACAGCATAAC
Source organism: Agrypnus murinus (assembly GCA_929113105.1). Classification (NCBI taxonomy): domain Eukaryota; kingdom Metazoa; phylum Arthropoda; class Insecta; order Coleoptera; family Elateridae; genus Agrypnus; species Agrypnus murinus. The sequence continues at coordinate 134,149,532 of OV816030.1, read as the reverse complement.
GTACATTATTATATTAATTACTCCTTAATAAGTAGACGATATTTGAACTTGAAAATAAAAGAATTTTCAAACTTACGGGTAATACAGGACTCTTAACTGTTTCATTACCACCAACAGTGGGTCGTCTTTGGAACTGTAAGAGGTAACAAAGTTTCATCCATTAGAGGACACCAGTATTGCATTTTAAATTTATTTAAATTTTCAAGGTTTTTAAAAATTAATTACTTAAAATTGGTAATTGTTTAATGCATTTATTACTGATATTCTAACTAATTTAGTAATGAGGTTTATGAAAATGCAAGAATCTCCTCAATTGACGACATATGCGTCTTCCCTATTAAAATTCTGAATCTTAAATTGAAAGCCTCATTGGAAATTATTGGGTAGGCAACGATACTGTGTATCGATAGTAATATTAGTAGATCAAAAGCCTGATCTACAAACAACAAATTTACAAAAAATGTTATGTAACCTCAAATAAGTGCCCAGATTTTCTTGGCTATAACTATACAATATACCAGGATTATGAGTCAGGTATAATAAAAAATAATTTTTAATAGCATTTTGATTTTACTCTATTATTATGAGACGCTCAGAATTCTCTGCAAAAACATCCATGAGTGATTCAGTTGCACGTTGCGCTTCATTAGAAGTCACTCGGAAAGTACTCGAAAGAGACTACTACCAATTTTAAGCCACAGAAATGGATTACTTTTGAAATGAAAAGTTTACAAAACATTTTTACTAAAACCCATGTTCAAAACACCATTACATAACCTTGCATATACTTTTCCGTGTTCGGTTGTTCCTTATTGCACACACTCAGAGGGCAATTATAGTGCAACTGATAAAACAAGCAGTGAGGTAATTGCATAATCTTCAAGCACTCTGGAGGCAAGTCGAAAGCAAGAATGTTATATAAATTGACCTAAACGTAAGTCAAATTATTATTTGTCTATTAATTATAAATTGGACTGAATACTAAACTTTTTTTTAACAAATCTAAAAAAATTGAAAATTGTGTGTTAAAAACACTCTCACACTGAAGCAACTTGTCAGCGCTTCTACAAAAATGTTGCCTGTTGCATTAATATTTATTGACGGCAATATGCACTGCACGTTGAAAGCCGATATTATCATGTCAATCTAGAGCAATACTTGCATTATTATTATAAATAGAGTGGCATTTTCTTGTATTTTTTTAAATTATACATATATACTACAGCCATGCCAGACGATCCAGCATTTGTTAGGAACATAAAGATATACGTGTATAACAAACTATTATTTATGCTATTAGTTATATTAGGAATAATTATTAATTTTTTATGGTTTACTGGAATTATTAGTTTTATGATTTTGGTCGAAATCAAGTCAAGGTTATAAGGTCAGTGGGTGATGTAAGATGGTTTAAGTAAGAAATGTGAATGTAGTATAAAAAGAAAAATATTTATTATTGTTATTGGAAGTTGTTAGAAATGTTTGCGTACAAGGCTGACGCAATTGGATTCTTCATCTAGCACTTAATAGGTTCGAATGACTGTTACGACTTATGTTGTTTTTAAGTAATCTATGTGAAATGTCAGATTAACCCGACATTTCATCCTTTGTTCCTCAAATACCACCAAATTAAATTTGCTTAATCTGAGTTGTCAGATGATGACATGATTGGTAAGATTGCTACACAAACTAAAAGGAATCAGTTGCTTCAGTGTGAGAGGAGATCAAAATAATATTTTCTGTTGCTTATTGCCAGTTGCTAGTTCTGCATTGCTTTAGTGTAAGAGGATTTGTTAAGATTTCCTTAACAAATCCACATATTTAAGATAATACAAACTTTAAAAATAAATACCCACCGTGCTTCCATCTAAGATCTTATCCCAATTCTTAATTAATTCCTTTTTCGTTCTCATCTTAACAGCTTCTATACGCATTTGTGTAATAATTCGGTGGTCTTGATGTGGAAGACATAAAAACTCTACTAACCATTTTACAGCCGATGGTTGGTAAACAACATCTAACGATTTTGATTTTATATTTAACCTTTAAAAGAAAAATAGACATAGCTCATTAATTTATTTTAAAAGAAGAGTAGGCCATGAATCTACATATTTTTGTTGTTTATTGGAATTTTGGTTACAAAGTGTTGGTAATGTTTATATTTAAAATTTTTCTTATTTAACAGGTTGAATGCCATGGTGGCCATTATGCCGCTTACGAACCTCACAGGCCATAGTAGTCATTATATATGCCAGCCTGCTTATGATATGACTGCTATGGTCCCACAAATTGTGTATTCATTCTTGGGTTACAATAATCAATTTTACCAAAATAGCCAATGACCATACTGTGAAGTCTGTTGATCCAAATCTACGTTAACCCAAATACCATGACAATTCAGACCAGCAATTTATTTATGTTGATTTCATTATAATTCGGATTTAAAGGTTTTCGTCTGACAAATGCCTTATTATAAAGAATCACGTATTTCTTAAGTGGTTTACATTGCAACTTTACAATTCATATTAGTTACAAAGATATAAGTTAAAAAAGGAACTAATACTTCTATTATGAATTACGACTTTAATCTCCTGCATACATAATAAGATTTATGTATTAAATTTAAAAATTGTTAAATTTAAAAAGACATCATTGTAACTTTAAATTTGTAACTATAAATAAATAAATATATATATGGGTAATTCTTTCTGAACTCAAACCACCGGCTAGGTTCAAAAATTGGAACAATTTAAAAAGGCCTGCAGGGGCTCATTTTAAAGCTTGAAACCTCTACTTTTGAATGCCACATGGCTCCTATATAAAAAAATTTATATTTGACCCCTAAAACAGGGTACTTATCAAGATCAAAAAAAAAAATTAAAATATTAAAAGTGTCCCTATCTATGGATATGAATAATATAATTAAAAACTAAAATGATGAAGATTTTCAATACAGGAGTGTCAAGCTGTGAAGTGAAACACACTGTATATACATGAAGTCTCATTGATCCGAATCTACGTTAATCCGAATATCACGACAATCTGGACCAGCAATTTATTTACATTGGTTTCATTGTTTCATTAAACAGCCTTGGTAGTGTAATGCCTGGCGTGCCGGACTTTCACCCAAGCGGCCCGCGATCGACTCCCGGCGCCGGCAGATCTGGTTAAGGTTTTCTGCAGTTTTCCTTAGCTGTGACACAAATGTGGGATTTGCGCTGTTCCATCTGTAAGTCGGCTGCAGCCGCACATTGGGCCTACATAATAATAATAATCGCCCCCTCCCTCCCGCACAAGCTTATAGCTTCTGGGGCCTTGGTTTAGGTTATGGATTGTAGTAGTTATTATTATTATTATTGTAATCCGGATTTAAGGTTTTGATAATCCGAACTTTAGAATTAATTGATTTTATTCATCAAGTTTTGTTTATAGTAACTAATGCAATGGGTATTCAGATGTGTAATTTGATACAAAACTACCGTTGTCGATAAAATAAATAAGATTTTATTTTATTTATGTTTACGTTATATTTATGTCCGATGATAAATTCTTATTATAAAAAGGCACGTATTTTTTAAAAGTGGTTACATTACAATTTCACAATTCATATTAGTTACAAAAGGTTTAAGTTAAAAAAGAATTGATACTTCTTTTACGAATTACGACTTTATGTATCTCCGACATACATAAAAAGATTTTGTGCTAAATTTAAAAGTTGTTAAATGTAAAAAGACCGCATTGTAACTTTAAGTATTATACATTTCCAGATTTGTTACAGAATCTGAAGGATCATATAACAAAGTTAAAAAAAACGTTAAAGCCTGCGGAATATTCCAGAGATGGAAGAAAAGTTGTTTGCATGGTTTTAGATATGTCACTGATATACTCCGAGATTTTGGCCAAAAACGCAAAGCATCTTTATCCAGCACCGTGCGGTGTATACGAAACAGTGGAAGCAGTCGCAATACGACGTATGAGCTATCACGCTCGTACACATACGTCGGGTGTCGTATCACGACTGGTTCCACTGTTTCGTATACTCCGGACGCTGCTGTGACTTTATAAAAGATGTTTTCAAAACGATGACGTCAGGGCAAGTAAAGATTGGATATTTAATTTAAAAAAAAGACAGTTTGCGAGTACTAAAAATCGCGGGAGAAAAACTGTTCAGTGATTCACACGCAGTGAAGCCATTTAAGAAACTATTGCAAAGCTGTGGCTTTGCACTGGGCGGTAAAAATTTGAACAAATGTGATGCCGGAAGATTTAAAAAATCATATCTAACATATTAAGTTCAAAAAACACGAAACAAGCAAAAATCACCGCCTTTTTTTAATGACATATTAATACGGAATATTATTTTTTGCGTTTTTAAAACAGTTTTTGCGTAAATATTTTTGTAGTTTTATTTATTTTTAAATAAATGTTTTTGCAGAATGTTTTAATTACATTTATTTACAAATAAAACGTAATAACTCTACAGGCGCGGTAATCCGGAAACCGCGATGATGATGATTAGTCCGAATTAGCGAGACTTCACTGTATATAATGCCGCACTTATATAGGCCTGTAGACTGTAGACCTTGGGTTTGAATCTTTTCCTTCCATGGTTTCCTATTTTTTGCAGTTTCTGCCCAGTTTGTTATTTCCAGTTCTCGTAGACTTCTTGTACCCCTTCCCACCAGGTTTTTATTTGGTTGTCCTTTTCTGTTATGTCCTCCTATTTCTGTTTTGCACATTTTTTTTTGTTAGTTGATTTTTGTCTATTCTTGTTACATGTCCTAGCCATCGAGACCGGTTTTGTTGTAATATCGTTTTAATGTTTGGTTCTTTGTAAATCTGCATTAGTCGAGGGGTCCCTCACTCTCGGCAATAGGTGTACAGTTTCTCAAGAATAAATTGCTAAGAGTCAGAAATAATGAGCAATACTCGGCAATATGGGAAATATAGGAAATAAACAGGAATACAAAGGAATAAGCAGCAACAGGAAATAAACGGGGAATACTTATACTGAGAAATAAACTCAGCATTTTGTCTCAAGTACAGCTAAAAATCTACGGTAGCTTTCTGAAGAAGCGGTTGTATGTTGTTAGTGTGTGCGGAAAATAATAACGGTAAGGAATAATTTTTATTTTGAACATTGAAAATCAGTCAGTTTCTAAGAATCGTGACTTGGCACTTATCCTGTTAAAACATGACGGTGAAAAGACTAATTGATTGAAGAATTTCCTTATATTATACAACGTTCATTGTGTGATCCAATCCTTCAGATTTTCATGAATGACTATTTAGATAAAGGTAACCAAAACCTTGAAAATGTTAAGCCTAGCATTGCCCAGCACTCTCTCCCAGCTTATCCTCCTCTCTCCCAACATTTTTCCTTCTCTGACGTACCCCTCCCTTCCGGTTTATTCCGCTCTCAGACTTACCCACCCACTCTCATCATGAAACTCTACATTGAATTCATATATCATTGCTTAATATATCAACTTTCTAATCTTTAACCGTCAGTTTGCCCATGTTTCTTAAGAGATAGGGCATTAGTTCTTCATTCTTATTCTACCGTTTCATCAAATATTCGTATCTGAAATAAAAATTAAAAAAACTCCAAAAAAACGGACAGACAGAGACAGACAAACATATTGAATTTCGTGAGAATGCTCTACAGCAAATACTATAACACTCGGCTGAGAATTGTTTGTGAATTCAGGGTAGGAAGAATGAAAAAATTTGATTCGCTTGCAAAAGAATAATTCTTAAAATAATGTAATATTTCATTCGTTCGTGAATCTTATCATATTGCGAATGATAAATATTTTTTAATTCTCAATAAATATGATTCGCTCAGGACCAAAAATGTATTTAACCAGCGAATTAAAAAATATTTATCATTCGCAAATTTATGGCATATGAATTATTCTTGAGTAAAATAACTACACAGATTTACATAATATGTAAAGATACAGTTTCGTTACTGTCACGTGGGGTTTTCGTGACTAAGGGGTAGTCAGAGGTAAAAATGGAAAGTAAATGCAGACAATTAATCATATACTGAACGACAAATTACAATAATTTGGGTTTACAAATAAAGTGTGAGGATGAATAAGTCCTCCTAAAACTAACATAAACATGAGAACGATCGGAACCACCCTATACTAGCACTAGATTTACAAACTAAGCATAGGAGACTCGGTAATCTGGGTTCCTAGAATACTGCAACTAAGCATAGGGAGCCTGGCACAACCCCCTAATAACTAAGCAGAGGGGAGACAGATAATCGGCACCCCTGGGTGCTAGATTCGAGTCAACCCCTTAGTAAATAATAATAAAAAGGTACTCACCAGCTTGCTTCGAGATCTTGTCGTGTTGGAGTCATTTTCACTGATTGAATTGTAAGCTCAAAGCAAGCTGGTTAGATACTGTATCCTCATGGATATTGCGGAAGCCTTACTGTATAAATGAATAAATTACAGATGAGATGAATATATAAATGCATAAGATGCAAATATAAATGCATACTGTATAAATAAATAAATTATTTCCAAGGATATGCAGACTGTATAAATTACTTCTGAGATGTATACGCGTGCATGCGCGTGGGTAGCCACTGCAGATGGTCTGATAGCGTAGGAAGCTGCTTAGACAAATGTAACCTTGCACTAAACGGAACGTAAGTTGAGAAATTATAAAAGTATTCAATTCGAAATAATTCTTATTTTAATAAGACAAAATGAGATCGTCGAATCCATCTTTATTTATTTTTTATAATTTATGTTTTCAACATCTTCAGAGAAACTATTAAAATATTATTAGTGAAGCAAGTAATCGGTGACGTAGTAAGCAAGTACAGAGATGTTTAGTTCCAAGACGTGACGAAGCAAGTGCTGCAAGTAAACAATCAGTCTCGAGCGTATAGAAATGCATCGATTACAAATAACGCTTTTAAAAATATAAATAGCTAATTAATTAAAAATTGCAAAACTAAGGAGAGCTAGCAAATCTACAGCATAACACCTTTAACTTGGAATTGCGTAGATCAGCCCAGTAGAACTCTGAAATGAAGCATAACAAAAATAAGTCTTGAATTTTAAATAAGTCTAAAATATTGTAAATTAATGATTTAAAGAATCTAAAGAAAATATATTGTCAAAACTTAAAAAATAATTAGCAAATCAGTCTTGTAGAACTCGTAAAATAAGATTTTTTTATTATTTATGTTTTTAAAATCGTTATTTGTAATCGATCCATTTCTATAGATCTCTTTCTATAGATTTCTAAATTCCTTTTGAATTTTATTTACTGCCATACTTTGGGATTTTTATTTTTCAAATAAATTTTTATTATTTATTTCAATGTGTTTTTTTTTGTACTTCTTAGTCTCTCTCTCTCTATCTGATGATGTATTTTTTCAAGTTCTTCTTTTCACATATGCGGTTTACTTTAACCGCCTCGCTTAAAAGATGTAATGTATATGATTAAATAAAAAACTACTTTTTACAGATCATTTTTATTTGTGAGGAATTTTGTTTACCTTTTTCTTAGTTGACCTAAGACTTCTTGCAATTATCAATGAAACCAATAACAATAAAGCACCTTTCATTCAAATATCCACTGCTAAGATTATACGGAAATAAACATGGCAATAGGGAAATTAATGCAGCAATACAGAAACAAATGTGGCAATATGGAAACAATATACAGCAATACAGACGAAAATAAAATAAAAATGTCAATACAGGAATAGTTACGGGAAAGTTAAAAAAAAACAAACTTTAAAAACTGTGCAATATCCGGAGATGGAAGGAAAGTTGTTTGCATAGTTTTGGATATGGTACCGATATCTTCTGAAATAACTTATACTATACTCTAACAAACAAATGAAGGATCTAGGTCTCCGCTGATCACCACCTGGTAAACACATAAAATCTAAGATCAGATTTTAAGCAACACTGATATTATATAAGTTGTTAAAACTGTCAGTGACCTACGTTGCCCGCGTGATTCGCGATACGGTATGCTAGTTAGCCCTCGTGATTTCGGCGACCTAGATCCTTCATTTGTTTGTTAGAGTATAATAATAACTATTACAGTACTTAATTTTAAAACGATACAATTTACATGTGTTACAAAGCCGTTTAAGAAGCAGTTGCAAATCGGTTAGCATGGTTTTGCAAAGGGCGGAAGAAAATTTGAAACAATTGTGATACTGAAAGATTTAAAAGAAAAATCATATCTAAGGCATTTGGTTTAAAAAACATGAAACAAACATCACACTTTTTTGGTTAACGACTTATAAATAAGGAACATTATTTTTTGTGTTTTTAAAACAGTTTTGCGTTAAATATTTTTGTAGTTTTATTTATTTTTAAATGAATATTTTTGCAGTGTTTTAGTTACATTTATTTACAAATAAATCATTGTAACTCTACAGATGCGGTAATCCAGAAACCATGATGATAATTAGTCCGAATTAGCGAGTCTTCACTGTATACTCAAACTATGTGAATAATGAGAGACCAATATTTCAATTTGGTTTATTGAACTATAAATATAATCTCTGGAAACAAGTAGACATAAATAAATATAAAAAACGTAAAATACTTAAGCAAAATATTTATTTAAGATGATTGTTATTGAAACAGTCAAGTCACATAAAAGGGTAGTCAGTACAGTCCGCACAGTATGTAAATTAACCTTCTTCACCATGGTTTTTGAAATCTTGTAGCCATTGAACTATATATAAATAACTGGAAGGGACGCGCAAGCACGCTAAATCAGAAAACGTTGTGTCAGGGGCAACAGACAAGAATGTAGTATTCCCGTTTCTTTCTAACTTATGTTACCTGCATTATAAGGACACGTGGTGAAACTTTTTGCTGATTTTTAACGTAGATTAAGTTTTATTTTGTGTGCGACCAAATGTTTAATTTGAATTATTGAGTTAGAAAAGGATGAGGATCCTACATTGTAGTGGGTTGCATAAAATTTCATTTGCCTCAGCTATTTACACAAGGCATCCATTCCAGATATTTATATATAGTTCAATGCTCGTAGCAAATACTCACACAAATACCAATCAAAAGCAGAATGCCATGCAAGAATTGACATATATACTGCTGTGCTAAGTGAAAACAACCTATCTGCAAAACATCAACTCAGAAATATACCATATCTTTTCTTAGCTCACATTTACATTCTATATAGTACATTTCTACATTGCAGTTTTGCAGATAGGTTGTTTTCGCTTAGCAGGGCAGTATATTACCACTGTGGTCCCGTGGATTTGTATCGTGCCGTTTAAAAAAACGAATTATGAACATGTAAGGATACCCATTACATATAAGGACTGTATCGAAAAGAAAGTTGACACCTTGAGACTCATAACTTTTATAATTATGCAATATTTGTTTATTTTCATGTTAGTTTTCATCATTTCCTCTTTTATTATGTTCATATTATGTTGTAGGTTCCTTTCTGAGTCTGCTATTATTGCCATATCGTCTGCAAATAATAGTTCTCTTACTTTAATTTATTGCATTTTCCAATAACCTAGGTGTAATGGTCTCATTTTTTGTTTTGCCTTTTTTTTTATAGCCCCGTGCACCACACTTGAGAACAAAAGTGGTGGGCTCAAAACTCATCCTTGTTTTAGTCCGTCTGTGGTTTTCAAATTCTTGTGATTCCTCATTTTGTGTTCTTACGATGTTATATGTTTTTCTAGACATTACTTTAACTATGTCTATTGTTGCTTTATCTATTTATTTTGTTTCTAGGCTTTCCCAGACATCTTGTCTTTTAATTCTGTCAAAAGCCTTTTCCAAGTCTATGAATACTATTTGAATTTCTTTGTTTTTACTTATGGTCTTCTCTATCATTTGTCGTATTATAAAGATTGGGTCCTGCGTGCTCCTTCCTTTTCTGAAACCATACTGTGTCTCCCGTAATTTATTTTCTATTTTTCCAGTTATTCTTTTCTTTAATCTTGATTTGAATTTCTCTTTCTTTTTTCGTTAGGTCTTCGTTTATGTATACAATTTTAATCTTCACTTGTCTAAGTTTGTGCTTGTTTTTATTATCTTCATTTTATCCTATATTTATATCTTTATCTACGATCATACAAAAAGTGGCCACTTTTTACACTGATTTTCGTGTAAAAAGTGGACGTTTAATGCGCTAGTGTTATAAAATTTTTATTGCACGCTAATATCAACAAGAGTATGATAAATTAATGATTTATGAATATTTTACAAACTGGTTGCTAAACAACTAAGCACATAAAAATCTAACCACGCTAATATATGTACACCTGACATAAGTCACAAATTTAAAAAAATATATCAAATACAATGAATACTTTAGTAAAACGTTATGATTGTAGATAAAACGTTGTAAGATATACGTGTAAAAAGTCTCTTCATTGCACTCACATCCTTTAAGACACGCGCTCGTACCTCGCTCATGTGTTAAACCGTTCGTGCAATAAAGAATGACTTTTTACACTTATATCTTAAATATCTAGAAAATTTAGTAATTTACAAAAATATAAAAAAATTATTATTATTTTGTCAGTTCTCTCACTTTCTTTTCAGATTACGCATTAAGTTTTGGATGACTTCCTTTGTGACTGCTTTGGGAGCCTTATTCCATTTTTTTAAATCTTCTAGGCTACTTGCAGCTTCAACGTTTTGCTAAAGATGTTGTTGAACAATAGTCCAATATCTTTCAATAGGACGTGCTTCAGGGTAATTTGGGGGATTAGGCTCGTTCTCAACAAAATTATCTTTATGCTGTTTATACCATTCCCTAGTGGCTGCTGCATAATGACATGCATCTAGGCATCTAGTGCTAGATGCTTTTTAATTATTGGCAACAGTCTTTCTGAAAACACTATTTTCAGTAAAAGTCTGCATTCAAATTTTCTTGAGTAAATAAGAGGCTCAATTTCATGCCGCATGTGCATATGGCTTGTCATACTAAGACCTTTCTCCCATATTTTCAACAAAAATCAACTTGTCCTTTTTGCTTACATATGCATTTTTCTCAGTAGTGTAAAAACTGGGGTGTATCTTTCATTATAACACACTGGTCTTTCTTTGTTAAAATGTTGTCATAGTCTTCTTGTCTGTTTTCTTACAGCTACAGATTGTTTTTTGTTCCTTTTTAGATTTTTTGTTTTTTATACTTACTTTCTACCGTGAGGTGTAAGACTGTTTTTTGTTTTTTTATAAGTTTTTAAATTGTACTTTTTCCTTATTCGCTGAATCATTCCTTTGATATTTCTGCTTTTTTCACAGTGTCTGACAATATGGATTTACTTTTAAAAATCTTTAACACCTTACTATCTAATCCTAGATTAGAGGGTTCATTTTTAGGACCAGATTCTGACAATTTTTCAAACTGCAAGTCTCGCCAAATTTTTTAATCCACTTATTTCAGCCTTTCATGGACAACATTGTGATTTTTAGCCAACTGTCTTATAAAAATCTAGTGATACACCGAAGCGGCTTCTGGCCGAATCACCGAACATTCGGTCATTAAAATTTGCCGAAGCACCGAATATTCGGCAGAAGCAAAATAAAAATTTGGATTTTAGTTAGTTTTATTGAATAGAAAATTATGTCACAAAAAGAAAACATTAATGTCCAAAAAATATGTTTCCTACTACGGATTTTGCTTTAATAAAATAATACAAAATATAACTAAACAGAATAAAAAATAAACAGTATCAGATTATAAAAAATACGATGTCAAAATAGTATATAAAGTATTAGTTTCATAAGACACGTTTTTAGCGCACGTGTCCGAGCTTAGAAAACGGCCCGCATAGCGGGGAGTTTTCTAATGAGGACAAGTGCGCTAAAACGTGTTATGAAACGAATACTTTATACTATTTTTTCTATTTGCGTTAGTTCGTTATTAAATAATTAAAAAAATTACTTAGTTTAAAATAAAATTTGTTAGGGATATTCTGGTAAGTAGCATAGCAGTTGTCAACACTAGAAATTATGCAATTTTGTTTTTTACATAATCTTGCTTAACTTTAGGTAATCCGCGCGACGTAGAAATTCCCATTCTTTTCTCATACACACGACCGCTAAGCAGCAGGACCTTGTTCAAATTTGCCAGGTGTATTATACGTACTGTTGAAAATTATTATAAATTCAAATTAGAATGTATGCCAATATATTTGTGACATAAATAATTGCTACTTAATGAATTAAAAACTTGGATGAATTAAGAATAATTATATTTCATTTCATAGAATGAAACCTTGTTTGTTAAAGAGATTAATGAGGTATAAATGCAATAGTTTTTCAGCAAAGAATGATTTTTGTTAACCAAAATAATTATTCATTGGATCTTTTGGATATTATAACTTATAAGGTAAAGATATATGTATAATTTTATAAAATTTAATTTTATTACGTTAAGTTTATCGTGAGCTATTAATTGCAGATACACAACACAATGCATCCTTACGATGTCAGTATCAAAATTTACAATTTCGTTAATAATAAAGTAAAAACTGTTACACCCTTATTAAGACTAATTATTATTCGGCGCATTTATGTAGCCTGCAATACTAGTTTCGCAAGCGTTGCATTCTAGTTATAAGAGTTCACTGCGTAAATAACATAAGTTTGACATTCTAAGAACAGCTGTCTAACAGTGATATCAACTTTAAAAAATAAAACGTTACTGTTTCCAGTATTCTAAAAAATTTCATTAGGACACGCAAAATGCGTGTCCTAATGAAGCCATTAGGACACGCAAATATAAAAACTTGATTAAAAAACTACAATACAATATAATAGCATTAAAAAAACATTTCAGTATTTAAGATTTAATTTGGGAAGATTGTGGTGGATAGGTTTGTGGCATTTTCCGGGATCAATCTATTAATAACATTAATTCTTTAATAAGGATACCAGTGGCGGCTCGTGAGTCTGCGAACAAGTGAAGCAGAAATCATAATATATGAATTATTGCTTTTGGGACAAAATCAACTCACAAAACTTCATATTAGTATTTTTAATGAATTTTAAATTTTATTTTTAATGAACTGAATAATAATTATTAAGAAAAACCATATCGTATCAATCATAATCCTCCTAACTCGTTTTTACAGTTTTACATATAAAAATGATGAGAAATTTTAGATGATAATCTTTCTTTGAATATAATTGAATAGTACTTTACTTAAGGACTAGCAGGTAGGTATGTAATCCTCTTATACACTTTTTTAATTTTTGTTTATTACAGTTTGATTGTTCATGCTCATTAAGTTTGAATAATTGCTTAAAAAGATATTGGCCAAGATAGATGGAGTTTTATTTTTTAAATAAAAGACTAGGCACCACTTAAATGGAAATCTAAGGACCAGTCGATTTTAATACCATTGCACAGTGGTCCCGTAATAGGTCAAAACGTAGAAAAATTTTAGTTCATTTTCCCGTAATTTGTTACCATCTAATTATTAACTGATTACCATAGTACATCGTGGTATAAATAGATACCGGATAATTAAACATTAACACTTTTGTTTCGACCTCGAAAGTGAATACATCGTACCCTACATATTTAATGTTATCAGTTAGTCATTACTTGAACTTGTCTTTGTTAACTATTTTGGGGTAATTTGGTGTTTGTGCGTATATCCTACAATGGAAGTCTCAAGAAACAGATATGTTCTTTTATATTTAATTGATTCTGATTATTTTCTTTTTCGAAATATTTGAAATTATATACCTACAGAGAGGTAGGTATTTATGGTAAAATTTTCTTCAAGTGTAGTCTTTGTGTAGTCTTTTAACTATGTTCCCCCACTCTCCCCCTGTTGGTTTTTTCCTTTATTTTAAAGCTCAATACCTTTATATTATAAAACAACAACAATCTCTTGCTGAAATTTGCATGTCATTTATTAGACTGATATGTCTTCCTAGACGCACATTTGCGATCTCTGTAGGATTTTGTTACCATTTGTTGTTTCTAGAGAACGTTTAATAGTATATATATTATTTCCTTTCAACAACTTTCTATAAGTATATCTTTGCAAAAATGTATATCGTATGTAGTTCCTGGATAAATATATAAACATTAAAACTTTTGTTTATTACTCGACTGTGAACACATCGCATCATGCATAATTAATGTAATAGAACTTGTCTTTGTTAACTATTTTGTGGTAATTTGGTGTTTTGTGCATATGTTTTACAATGTAAGTCCAAGAAACAGGTATGTTCTTTTACATTCATGGTTCTGAAGTCATAGATCACGCGTTATTGCCTATTGGGGAACTCTCTGAAGAAGCTGCCGAGTCAACTAATAAGATTATTAAGTCATTTAGATGGGATCACACTAGGAAAATGTCACGTGTAACAACCAATGTAGATCTATTGAATAGGTTACTACTGAACTCTGATCCATACATTACAAGCCTTGGAAAACTACCTCCTAAAAAGAAATCTATTTTCTCTCGGGCTGTTCTTAATTTATTAGACGAATAGGTACAAGTAGATGTTTATATCACTAATATAACGTATATTAAGATATACTTATTACTTAAGTCTATAGTGTAAATTGTATGATGTTAGTTTTTGTTATGAAATAACTGTTTGCTCTACTATTCTAAATATTTTAAAAACGAAACGTAATTACCGTTCTATTTTTAGAATTATTTCAATAATTATTTTTTAAATTTACTCTTTTATGCTATTTTAAAACTGTTTTTATTCTATCTTAATTGTGTAAAATGCAATACTTAGCAAATTTGTTGTCTTTAATTTCACTGAAAAGACATTTTAGATAAATAAATCAGTTTACCTCCTGGAATACATCATGTATGATAGTTATGACCGCCTTTATGACGCGGGACCACAGTGCATTGGTTAGACAATAAAAAAACGAAAAATTCATATCATTGGCTCAATACGGAGAAATTCATAGCAAAGCAGCAATTCGGGATTTTAGTATAATATAATTGCCATTTAAAATGTATTGCTGTCAATCAATTCGTCTCAATAATAGAATCTGATACTAACCACGCCAGTGGCTCTAAAACTTCTTAAAATTTTGGATGTAACAATATAAGGTTTTAGTAAGTTCTGTTTTTTCAAGTTGCACATGAGTCAAAATTTCTCAAACGGATCACCCCAATTCGTTTGAAAAATGTTTATAAACGTTAATACATTTTTTCAATAGTGTTGAACATTCTCAACATTAATCCAGATGCATTTTGCGAAAATATTTTTTTGTAAATAATATTCGTTATTAAAGTTTATAGTCGGTTTTTTGAAAAAGAATATGCTACAGACGTTCTAATGAACAAAAATTTCTCATTTCATCGTTAAACACATATTTGTAGTGATTTTTCCTGATTTGAAAAGTTGCATTTTGGTCAATTATTTATAAGTTTGTTTCAAGTAAAACTATGTTCTGCGCCTTATTTCGACTCGAAAAAAAAACTACAAATATATCTTTCGTTTCTTAAAAATATGCCGTTGAGAAAAAAAATGGACCGAAGTTAAAAAAAAAAGTTATTTGAGTTTTTTCATCGTCGTGCAAGGTTTGCGAGTAAGCTGCGACTTGTCATGCTCACGTCTAAACTATCCTTCAACCAAAAACAGAATTATGCAAAGGCCACGCTGTAATCTAAATGATAAAATAAACAATAAATGAGCTAGAAAGATTTAGTAGCGGCACAAACTGATTTTAATTAAAACTAAATGTAAAATCAGCAATGAAAATCTGTTTGTTCTAGCATATGTCACTTAATTTTTAGCAACGTGAAAATTGCACTCGTATCTTATTTCTCCCCGGGTCGTATTCGTTTGTTTAGGTGTGATTACGAAAATTACTCATTTCTTGTATTTACCCTTGAAATATAGATATGTCCATTCTTGCACAATTTTCGTTTATATTGATCTATTGTTTACCTGATTTACTCATTTCACTTTCAGTCGTCGTACTGAAGCGAATGTGTCTAAATAAGTTAATCTATTATAAATATAAAATGCCGAAACCAAATTCATGCTGTAACCCTTTTAATAAAAAAAAGTCATAGTCGCGTTTATAGAAACTTCTATAAACGTGACTATGACTTTTTTGCAAATTTCACATTGCAAAAAATTAAGTGACATATGCTAGAACAAACAGATTTTCATTGCTGGTTTTACATTTAGTCTTAATTAAAATCAGTTTGTGCCGCTACTAAATCTTTCTAGCTCATTTATTGTTTATTTTATCATTTAGATTACAGCGTGGCCTTTGCATAATTCTGTTTTTGGTTGAAGGATAGTTTAGACGCGAGCATGACAAGTCGCAGCTTACTCGCAAGCCTTGCGTGACGATGAAAAAACTCAAATAACTTTCTTTTTAACTTCGGGCCATTTTTTTTCTCAACGGCATATTTCTAAGAAACAAAAGAAGTATTTGTAGTTTTTTTTCAAGTCGAAATAAGGCGCAGAACATAGTTTTACTTGAATTTGTTATAAACAAACTTATAAATAATTGACTAAAATGCAATTTTTCAAATCAGGAAAAATCACTACAAATATGTGTTTAATGATGATTGAAATAACGATGAAATGAGAAATTTTTGTTCATTAGAACGTCTGTAGCATATTTTTTTCAAAAAACTGACCATAAACTTTAATAACGAATATTATTTACAAAAAAAATATTTTCGCAAAATGCATCTGGATTAATGTTGAGCATGTTGAATACTATTGAAAAATGTATTAACGTTTATAAACATTTTTCAAACGAATTGGGGTGATCCGTTTGAGAAATTTTGACTCACATACTTAAAAATTTCAAAATTTGATTGACATTGGTTTTACAATTTATTCTAACCTTCTTGGAACAAATATTCCAACATAAATAGGGTTTCTTGAAATAAATGCACTTGAAAGAAATCGAATAATAATTTTATTAGGGCAGGAACACGTGGCAATTTTTAAATAGTACATCAAAAAGCAAAAAGTAACTTTTAATCTTACTAAATCAACAAACATATTTTCAGTAAGTACTGATTTTATGTAATATAGTAGCTGTACATCCTTTTACCCCATGGGATATTATCTACACCTCTTTAAATGAACAGTTGTCAAGAAAAAACTGCAATTTTCTTAAAAAGAAAGCACACTTTACTTATTTAAATGATTTATTTGCTTATGCTAAACAAGATTTAGATTATCAAATGGGAAGAACTACGTTGTATCGTTCTATAAAATACTCAAATGTAAGCATACAGATTGTATTAACAGTTGCTCCTTTTAGAACAACCACATATTAAAACATAAAAATAAAATTTTAAAAACTATTTAGGTACCGTATTTATTAAGTAATGAAACAATAATTGTTTATACATTTAAATGAAAGTTGGATACATTAAAATGGTAGCCAACGTCGAACAAAGCTACATACCACAGATTTAAAAGCAATTTCTTCTAAAATTAAAAATGAGGGTAAAAGATTTATAATTTTGCATACTGAAGATAAGGTTTGTAAATCAATAATAGGTATTTACTTACACAAACATGCTGTTTAACAAACTAAGTATTTGTGTATGTTATTTATTTCATTTTAGCTTTTGTATTAATGATTATTATATCACCATTATGTAACCAATTATACTTACATATAGTTCTGTATCTTCACGTAGTCGTCTGTCATGTGGTGCTCTTAATAAAGACGCATCGTTAATTTCATAATCAGAAAACTACGGCCTGTGAACATCTAAAATATATCCATCAGGTGACGACTAATACAGGTTTCATCAAATGGTAGCCGTCATGGAAGTAATAAGACTGCAGAATTGGTCGACGATATTTTGGGGAAAAATGTCATTTTCATCAAAATGTTCTTCGCAGCAGAATGCATTTCTTGGAATACAGATCTGCTTGTAACAGAAAACTTCAAATCTTACTTCAAAGAGCAGTCTCGGTGTAATTGTTGCCTATTACTATCACATATAAAACTTTTATTTCGTCTTTGAACTATGTTGAATTTAAGAGTATCTTCATCAGGTGTGTTAAGCTGGCACCCCCACCACAAGATTTTTTTTTAAATTTACGTGATAATTACGGGCTTTTTATGGGCTCTCCAATCCCCCCAAAAATAATTTTTGGGCTCTTGCCTATTCCGAGGAAAACCATATTCAAGTGTGGGGGTTAACGTTAAGCTAGCGCCCACTTTTTTCTTAAGATAGTGAGACGTTTCTACTTGGTCTTAGATCTATGGGCTTATTATGGGCTCTTCGAATCTGCAAATCTTATTTGCATTGGAACTACCCTTTTGAAGGTAGTCGCTATTCAAAAATTTTGAAAATTCGAAAAATAATTTTTTTTCTCTAACTTTGCGTTATACTTATGAATGAATTATGGGCTCTTCAATGCGCCTAATCACGATTTTTAGGCTGCACCCTAATAGCAACACCACCCTCAAAGATACATCAAAAATCGTTAATATCGAAATATACCAAAATTTCTCGGGCAATAATCACAGGCTATTTGTTATACAGTAATGGTAAAAATTCATTTTGGGTTTGAATTGTCATGTGTGAACAAAGGAAAAATAGTGAATAGCAATACATCTGAGAAAGAGAGATATAATCGCAGAATAACTTCACAAACTTATTTTAATTGCAAGATTATAACTGGCAATCAAGCTACCACCTCCACTTGAATAAAAATAAAAATTTCCTACGCTATCTCTCACTACTATATCCTCTACCGCCGCGTCGCCTCTACTTATTTGTAGGTATATTTGATTTTTTGTTTATAAGTAAATTACTGTGGACAATTTATAGGATCAAATAATGAAATAGTGTACAACATTTATTAAATTTACATAATAGGTGTAAAGTGTACCTATTTATCTTTAAGAATTTAAGCAAGAAATAGTGTTGTGCTTCTCAAGTTTCCTCGGTTAATGTTACGTTGACTGGCCCCCGAAATAATAAAGATGATTGTCTTTAGATATATATATTTTTTATTAAATTTTACTAACACTTATTTTAATTATTGATGAAATAAATTGTAGTTGTTCTTCGTGCCTGTATTGATGATAACTAACTAAATTTAGAATTGTCATACATTGGAAAAAGAAAGTTGTTATCTATTTGTTTACGTAGCAATGTTCATAGGGGAAATTTACTATACTGACTATGGACGCAAACATTTACTGGAAGTGAATAACAATTATATTTACCCAAGATTAAATGTTTGACAATCATGAATCACTTTAAATAGGTCAATAGTAAACAAATAATAACAACTTGCACTTAGAACAAATTAGTAAAAATAGATCAATGCATGAACAATAATAATGATAATGAATCAACGAGAAAAAACAATAATTAACACAAAAGAAATAATGAGTATCTAACAAATTATACATATAACTTATAGGCACAACTGCATCTAATTTTTGGGGTTGCTAAAGTTCGAAATTGTGTCAAAGGTGTTCTGTTTTTTTTGCTTGGAGTATTTTATAACAGACTTTTCCCTTTTTATGCTATTATATTTTTTTTAGTTTTCTAAGTGTCTAATGTCATAAGATGCGGAAAATTTATCAATTTCTTCCCACAACTTGAGAAAACTGTCATCGTTTCGCATATTTTCAAACGAAGAAATTGCTCTTTTTAAGACTGATGCGGCTTTTCCCAGAGTGGCATCCTTTTCTTGAAGTTTTCTGGCGACAATTTGTAAAATATTTAGAACCTCGTCAAGAATAAAAAGGTGTACAACGAATGACGGTTTTCTCATATTTACAAGTAAAATTATTTATTTGTAATTGCAAAATTCTTCTTCCCTTTAATTAGGCATGTAACCAGCTTACAAGTAGGTTATAGTATTTGGCAATGGTTAAAAAACGAGAACAAGAATAGAACAACTAATAACATAGCGAAGCTTATTAGAATAATGAAAAAACTGACTATTACGACTACCCTATAGGGTTTGAGATTTTGGATGTGGCAGTTTATTATTTTTGCCATCTATTAAAACTATTTTTAGAAAACGCATTTAAATATCAGTAACTATTCTTAGGAACAACACCGAACTTAAGAGGCCTTTTGGTGGGTAAATTCTTTAGAACTTTTATTTAAATCTATTTTACCTCAACTGGGGGTCCTAAATAACAGGAAGTAGAAGAGGCTTAGACACAGCCAAAAATACAACAAAAAAATAAATACTTAGATGCAATAAATCAACTCTGAGAAAATTGTTCAAAAATAGTCTGGTTGAATGAGCAATTTTCTTTTATTTAAAACATCCCCTTTGTTATCACTGATCATTACAAAAGAGGTTATTGGGAATGTATAATTTATGACATTTTATAGTCTTCTTTTTCTTAAAAAATTTAAAGAAATTTGTAAAAGGTTGTATGTTTTTATGGCAGAACAAAAACACCAGAAACCATTTTGGATCCTTAGAAAGATTGTTTTCTCTTTCGCTATTTTAACATGCCCATACACTATTATTTTATTTATATTCCTACTTAAAGTTCTTGTGATCATTGTACTGTTCTTTCTTATCATTTTTTTATCTCTGAAATTTACATGCATTCAACATGTTAATCATATTGAAATGAAATGAATTACTTTTACAAATTCATATCTTTGATAAAAAAGAATTATAAACACTGTATCTATTAATTTAATTTTTTTAATTAATTAATTTTACAAATAGCCTTACACATAAAGGTAGAAAGGTCCAGGACTAAGTAAGTAAAGTAAGTAATTTTACAAATAATATTACAAATAACCAAATCTTATGTAACGGAAAAAAGAGAGGAAATTCTAAAACTATAACAAACCATTTTTAAATTGTTTTTGGATAAAGAAGTCTATCAATGTAAAGATAACACATGGGTACCATAAACAGTAGCCAAGGCCGACATTTCTGGTCCCTTTTCTGTTATTGTTATTAGAAATATTTTTTAAACTGTATATTTGTAGGCGAAGCAGGACTTTTGGGCACCGCCGTTTGGGCGCCACCGTTTGACCGCCGCCTTTTGTCCGCCGGAACTTTTGGGCGCCCGCCGATTGGGCTCCCGCCGTTTGGGCGCTGGAGATTTCTTTTATTTATCGTAAATATGATTTTTTGCAAGAACTTGTAATTATTTTCGGAAAAAAAGACAAATTAAAACATTTCGTGTTTAGAATAATTTTTGTCAAGAGTAAATATTTCTGTGAAATCAGTAATAAAAATGTTTCTCATATGCATTCCGCAACAACACACATCAACAAAATTATTTTTTTAAATATATGTATCTATCCAACCTACGGCTAAGATAAAAAAGAAAATTTCTGCATTTAAAATCTTAAAACCATTCCAGAAAATTAAAACAAATAACATCATCATAGAAATTATCTATTGATTAACGGCCCCTGATCGCTAACAAGTAAAATCAGGTTACAGTTACTTAAATAGTATACAAATAGTCACATAATAAAAAGTAGAACTACAATATAATTCACCACCAGTTTTTGTTTGCCATTCACATTATTTCACTTAATCCATTGCAAAGTTGTGAGAAATTCCTCTTAAATATTCAATAACTGTTCTGTTCCCAAATTCTTGAACAATATTTCGGATTCTTTCATCAGCCGCTTGGTATTTTCTCCTTTTCTGGGGGGGGGGGAGTGTCACCACGTAAGAATTTTTCGTAAAACGCATCTCGTCCTTTTTGAATTGTTCGTAAACCATCTATGAATTTCCATATAGACGGATGATCCACATCTAATTGGGACTGTAAGCTACGATGTGCAGCCTCCGCAAAGTTATTTGTACGATCTTGGTTGTTTAGTACCCTTTCGTACATGTTCCAAATATTAGACGAAAAAAGTGCTCTTCGTTGTGTGCCGTTCCTATTTCGCCTGCCGACGTAATTGTCTTCAAACCAATTTAAAATTGGTAGAAATTCATTTGGTAGATGCATGGCCAGTTATTCAATTGCGTCGTCGAGTTGCTGAACAGGAACGAAAGCTAACGCAGTTATTGTACGTGCGCTTAACGCAAATTCAGGGTTGCTATTGTATTGTATCATCAATCCATTTTCCTGCAGTTGTTTTTTAAAATTTTTTACTAGATGAAACAGACAACCATGTAAGTGGGTCGTTGGAAAAGCATTAGTAGCTGATCCGATAAAAGCCATTTCGAAATCCAGCGAAATTGTTTCGGGTTGAAACTGCGGCCACATTTCCTTGATAGGTTTGTCGTGTTTTGTTGGGTAAAAGAGCGTATAACACTGGAAAAACGAAGCCATTCCTACTGGCCAGTATCACGTAAACTTGATAAAATAGTGGAGGAGCTTGTCGAAATGTTCCATCCATGAAAATTGCTTTCATATGTTGACTCCACCGTGTATTATCTTCTCGAGAAAATATTAGAATTCTTTGTGGGTCGGGACGCTCTGATCCAGTATCCTTCATGAGGAATGCTTCAGTTTGTCCAGGCGCGAATTCGTAAATTCTGTAGGCTTCTGGAATAATTAAGGTGTTTAAATCCAATGGAGTTGGCGGCGCACCAGCAACAAGATTTCGCGTTCGCTGACACAGTTTTCTAATAGGATCTTTATTAGGCATTTTCCCTTGAATGGCTGCTCCGGTATCTGCTATAGCACGATTTAGTATCTGGGCTGGCGTATCCATCGTTTCCTCGGCCCGTGTTTTTATAGAAACTTTTATTTTAGCAACACATACCCCTGCTGCGTCACTATCATGGTTGTGGATTCCAACATCACACAAATATTCATCGTTTGCAGTTGTATGTAGACGACCACGGCACTTGTCCACTTTTCTCACACACCTCCAAAAATTCTTCGCTCCATCTTTGCTGGTTTTATCGAACACGTACAGGTAACCATTAGAGCAGAGCTTCTTTTGGTTGCGGTTGGTTTTTGTAATTTCCATAACTTTTGACACCAATAACGAACAACTAAACTGACTATTCTCAAATAACAACTGGAAACAACTGAAGAAATATTGTTCAGGGGTGAGTTTAAATATATCCAGAGGCACCGAAGTAATCACTTCTAATTGCAAAGTTAAATACATTGTATAGTATGTCAAAAGATATTTCGTACCAGCTTAAAGACTTTGTAATAATAGTTGTCCCTAACAATGGAAAATGATTAAAGCAAAACAAGTAAATGAAAGAATTTCTTTAAATTTGTTTGATGACAAACGATGATGCTCTTAGTTCTAGCATTCTTTATGCAGCTGGTTATCACGTGTATGACTAATGTTTTCATTCCAGGGGTTGAGGTAAAACCCCCTGCATTTAAGTAAATATATTTTTTTAATATTCTGCTACTTTGTTTACGATCGATATTTGCCATCGATTGTTAGGGACAACTATTATTACAAAGTCTTTAAGCTGGTATTTACGGAATATCTTTTGACATACTATACTTTATTCCGACAATCAGAAAGTCTTAAGGGTAATTAACATTAGGGAGATTAGAAGGAATTAGGTTTCAAAGTATTTAAAAATATTAGTTTTCAGAAAATATGTTTACTACCGGACGTCAATAAGTTGGGCGCCCAAACAACCGGTGCCCAAATATCTGGCGCCCAAATGGCCGCGCCCAAATAGCGGCGGCCAAACGGCGGCGCCCAAATGTCGCGTACCGATTTGTAGGTACTATTTGGATGTTTATGATCGGCCCTCTAGTAAATTTCACCCACAGAAGAGAGGATTGTTGTTTATGACCACAATCCCTGCGATCTGTTTTATTAGTTTTTCAAGTAGGATTTAAAACTAGGTATACTATAACAAGACTTAAATAATAAAGACAAAATATGAAATGGTAAAAAATCAGTGCCTGATCAAATAAAGAAAAAAAATTCTACATATTATAGAAAAAATAAAGTAGTCTTCAGAAATTAATAATATAAATAAATAAAAATTAAGTAACTTCATAATCGACAAATTTACAGATTAACACCGAATTTGGATGGAGCATTGAAGTCAGTAACCATGATGATTTATTTTTTAACCTATTTCTCGAATTATTTAATTCATCTCTGGGGTTTATAACTATTGTGTGGCATAAGTTATTCTTGTCATTTATTTGAATGACGTATAAAGTGAGAGTGTAAAGTCTGGAACTTTTATCAAATGTTTTTTAAAAACATAAATAAGAGTTATAAGGTCAGCGAAGTAAGGTTTTTACAGGCGAAGTTTTTTAAATAGTAACCTAGTAAGTTTTATTAATTAATTTGCACAGCGCATGAAATTATAAAACCAAATATCGCCAAATATACTGAAAAACCATGACATTGTATTTGGAAATTGTCAAATAAAACCAGTGCATGCCTTTATATATTGTGCTAAAACAAACAAAGTTGTGATCATGTCACAATGCTTGTTCTGTTCTTTTACAATGGTGCAGATATGTTACCAAATATTGGGGTATATCTTACACTGAAACTGCCTAAATTAATGGCAACGATATATATTTAAAGTTTAACATTTGTGATGAAGTATGAACCATATTCGTAATTTGCCATATCCCTGAAATAACCAAACCTACCGAGTAGGAATCAAAAATGAACGTCTGCCGTGCGTGTGGAAAAGCCAGGCAGAAATCCCTCCTAAACAATAGTTCCGTGCATGTATGAGGCGCACAATGGATTTATGCAATAAATCAATTTGAACTAATTTTTAAATTAATTAGTAGATCTTATTACCATTTGTGCAACAATTTTATGTTTTACGCCTTTATTGTTGTTACGTACAATGCTTGATGCAGTATATTGTTAATAACTACCGTAATAATATATATATAACAAAATCCTTGCTACTCTATTCGTTTACGACTAATTTACGATAAATTATGCACTATACATTTTCCAATTCTATTCATTTTTAAGTGATTTAGACTGGCCGCTGAACCAATCTCAATTGGAATTTAGCATAGCATTCGGTTAATTAAAATAAACAAACATAAAAACAGTTGCTGTGCTAACTTCCAGGACGTCCTGTGATTATCGCGCCATAAATTTTGGTACATTTCGATATTAACGATTTTTGATATATATTAGAGGGTGTTTGTTTGTTTGTATGTGACATATGAAGGGAGTTAGAACCCAGCACCGCAGCCTTAGGCTTATTGTACTCTCATCATGTCACTTAGTCAGTAAAGAGTTTTGTGATCCTGATTAGGCTTAGTAACCTCTTTACCAGGTCCTCCCTTATGAGTGTCTCACGAGAGAAAGCTCCTTCGAGGAGTGCAAACCTCCATCGGCGCAGGGCTTCACAGTCGAAAATAACATGTGAGGCTGTTTTGTCCTCTTCATTGCAGAGTTTACAGATGGGTTCTTCATTACCAATCCCCATTCTATGCATATGCTTCCTTAGGTTGCAGTATCCAGTTATAAGGCCTGTCACCAGCCTAATCTGTTGTCTACTTAATTGCAGAATGTCATCAGTCAATTTGTCAGATGTTGTTTTTAGCATCAGTTTGCTATGTCTTTGCCCCTCAATTGCATTCCAATGGTTGTGGTGCTGTCTTTTTGTCCAGCTTTTCAACCAGTTTCGAGCAAAGTTGTTGGCAATTCCAAAGACAGGTTCTGGCCCCATAAATGGTAACTCTGCTCCTTTCTTAGCCAAGGAGTCAGCTTTCTCATTGCCACTAATCCCCTTATGCCCCGGGACCCACATCAGGGTTACTCTATTGTGGGTGGAAAGGGTTATTAGGTTTTGTCGGCATTCCCATACTAAATTTGAGTTAGTGCAATTGCTAGCTATGGCTTTTCTGGCGGCCTGGCTATCTGTAAGGATGAGGATTTCTTTACCGTGGTAGTTCCTTTTTAAATTCTCATGTACACAGATGTCTATGGCATGAGTTTCGGCTTGGAAGATAGTGGCGAACCTCCCCAGCGATGCATAGGCAGCAAACTGAGGTGATTCCCCAAATATTCCTTCACCTGTGCCACTGTCAGTTTTGGAGCCATCCGTATACCAGATTAGCTTGTTTGCCTGACGACTTTGTTGTAATAGCCCTTCGTTCCACTGCAGGAGAGTGGTGAAGGGTTTAGTGTGGTTTTGCCTAGCAGGCATAGTATCACTGCTCATGTCTAGCAGTGGGCTGGTTACAACGGAAGTAATTTTGGTGTGCCCATCAAGATGACTGGGTTTCCAATTTCCATTATAGTTCAGTCTGAAAGCCACCATTCTTGCCTCTACCGTAATATAGATGTTTAACGGTGGCAGGTTTAGAAGTATTTCCAGAGCTGCTGTCGGGGTACTTCTCATCACCCCCGTAATACACAGGCAGGCCAGCCTCTGAAGTTTTGTTAGCTCCTTCTTGGCTAGCCTCTGTTCTACTTTTGTCCAGCCAGTGTACTAAGCGTGGTCGAAGGCTCGCTTTGTCGCCATGAGGGTTCTTTTGCCCTTATTAATGGCATTCTTGATTTGCGGGTTCCAGGTTAGCTTCGAATCTAGGATGATACCTAAATATTTTGCTTCCTGGCTCAATTCAAGTTTCTTGTTGAAGAAGTTTGGCAGTTTGATCCTGCCCAGGTCTCTTCTTCTGGTAAATGGAACTAGTGCCGTTTTTTGAGGATTTACACTAAGGTTCTCCTTGGCACACTATCTTTCCACAGCGCTTAGAGCATTTTGCATAAGCTCTGAAATGGTATTGTCAAATTTCCCAGAGATAAGAATGACCACATCATCCGCATATCCCTGGGTATAATATCCTCGCCTATTCAGGTCAACAAGGAGGCCATCCACTACCATGTTCCACAATAGGGGTGATAGAACTCCCCCCTGTGGACACCCTTTGACAGCCTCAATCTCCATTGTTTCCCCTGATAGGATAGATTGAATCTTTCGACCTTGCAGCACCTTGTTGTTGATGCACCTACATAGAGTGTCTTCTATGCCGCGCTTTCTCACTACTGCTATCATTGATCTATAAGAGGTGTGGTCAAACGCCCCCTCAATATCAAGGAAAGCTGTTAGCGCTGTTTCTTGTTGTGCAATTGCCTTCTCGATCTTCCTCGCTAAATGATCAAGAGCGGTCTCGCATGATTTCCCCGCTTGATAAGCATATTGATGGGGATGGAACAAGCTACCCGAGAGTAGACTCTCTCTGATATGTCTATCTATCAGTTTCTCCATTATCTTCAGCACAAAAGATGATAGGTTGATAGGTCTATAAGCCTTTGCCTGGGAGGGATCCCTTCCAGGTTTGGGAATGAAGACCATTCTTGAGCTCTTCCAGGCGTAGGGAATATAGCCTGTGGCCAAGCTTGCTCTTAGTACTCTACTAAGGATGGGCACCAGAATAGGTTTCCCCTGCTGTAATAGCACGGGTATAATCCCATCCGGGCCAGGAGCCTTGTATGAGTTGAAAGAGTCTATTGCACACTCAATGCTCTCGTGGGTTATAATACTGTTCGAGATCTGCCAATCTGTTTTCTCCGCCCTTACAGGTGGAAGTGGAACATTGTGCAGATCTTCATTCTCTTGAAGAATGTGGGAGCCAGGAAGGTGTACCTGAAGCAATAACTCCAGGGTTTCCCTGCTAGTCTCGGTGTATTTCCCATCTGGTTTTAGGATGGTGCCTACTGGTTCAACCGTATCTTTGGCCAGAATTCTCTGGAGTCGTGCTGCCTCAGAAGTGTTCTCAACTTCCTGGCAGAATTCCCTCCATGAGTTTCTTTTGGCCTTACGAATTTGTTTATTGTATACAGTCAGGGATTGGTAGTATTAGAGGGTGGTGTTGCTATTCAAGATGCAGTCCAATAATCATGATTAGGAGTGTTGTAGAGCCTGTAGTTATCCTACAACAAACTTCAACATCCCAAAATTTACGTTTTTTGATGTCTTCGGTGGTGCTTTTGCTACAAGGGATGCAGTCTAAAAATTGGATGATTAGGTTGTAGAGCCTATAAATAGCCTGTAATTATCGCGCAAGAAATTTTGATATATGGCGATATTAACGATTTTTGGTATGTCTTCGAGGGTGATATTGCTATTAGAGTGCAGCCTAAAAATTGTAATAAGGCGCATTGAAGAGCCCATAATTCATTCATAAGTATTAATAATAAGCAAAGTTAGAGACAAAAAATTCTTTTTCGAATTTTCAAAATTTTTGAATAGCGATTAACTTCGAAAGGGTAGTTCCGATGCAAATGAGATTTGCATATTCGAAGAGCCCATAAATTTGAGACCAAGTAGGTATCTCTAACTATCTTAAGAAAAAGTGGGTGCTAGCTTAACGTTAAGTTAGCACCCCCACACTTGAATTTGGTTTTTCTTGGAATTGGCAAGAGCCCAAAAATTATTTTTGGGGGGGTTCGAGAGCCCATAAAAAGCCCGTAATTATCACGTAAGTTTAAAAAAATCTTATAGTGGGGGTGCCAGCTTAACATACCTGTCTTATCACCTACATCCACATCAATGGCTTGCACTATTTGTGTGTGGCAATTTGCATAAATAATAACACGTCAACATTTCTATCCATATCTTTTGGTTGTAATCCATTGTTTAACTGATGTTTAGTTGCAAGTTGTTGATATTCTGGATAATTATTTAAATTACTGAAACGTTGAAATCCTTTTGGACGTCCTCCTCGTTCACAAACGTACCACTGCATCTTACAGCATTTTGTATTAAATAGAATGAGTTAAAAATGGATATTGTCAATTTTCGACAGCACTTCTAGCATAGGTACAATTCAATAATTTTGACAATAATGCTATTAGCAGAAAATATTTAAATCATAGGTTTCTAAAATAGTTGTAATATTATTTTTCGCAAATACCTATTGTGTATGCAATATTTTTATACAGGGTGTATTTAGTATAACTGCCATTATTAAAACAGGTGATAGGTGACATTAATGCCAACAAAAAACTCCAAACAAATTTTTTCCTAACAACATTACTTTTCGCGTTATTTGAATAAAACTGGCGAATGAAATGGCAACAGTGCACTCACTGAAAATCATTGGTTTGACCATAAAAAAAATAAACAAGGTATTTACTGTGTTTTTCATTGACAAATGAAGAAGTTTGTTTACATACACATTGTGGTCGTGGTGGGTATTGTATTGTTTTGGGAGCCTTACAATATGACTATTTAACAGTTGGTTTCTCAGACAATTTTACTACTGCTAAACAATAAAACAGCAAAAAAGGTGATAGATTCCAGAACGTCTAAAACAGTTTTGAGTTTCTTATAAAAGAATTGGTAATACATTGGAAATAAAAGCATCAAAAACTTTAAACTTGTTGGGTTTCCCTAGCTTAAAATGCAAGTTTCAAATATTATGAGAATTTATTATCTCTAGGGTATCGACCTTTTCCAGTGATATTATTGTTTGAACAAAAACACAGATGGTTGTCTGTAGTTCACCTAATTCTTGAAGGGTAATGTACTTGTACTAAATAATGAATGAAAAAAGAAGAAGCAAGAAAGTGTGTATTATTTGATTAGGTAGGGTGTTGTATCCATTTTTTCAGCATGAAATTGCATGTTGGTAAATAGTTGAAGTAGAAATTACAATACTGATAAAACTAGTCTGTAAACTAATATTAATCAGAAAAGTTATCACAGGTTTCAAATAAGTGGAAACCGGCCAGAAATTGATAATTCTATAATTTTTGTATTTGTTTGCATTAAATGCATATGATTGCATTACCTGAATTGAAGATAATGAAGATTTAGTACCGTTATGTCTTATTTCTTTTATAATCTGTTTGTTTACCTGAACAAAGGATTAAATTGCAAACTTACAATACATACCTAGATATTCCATTCAGTGTACAC
Source organism: Agrypnus murinus (assembly GCA_929113105.1). Lineage (NCBI taxonomy): Eukaryota > Metazoa > Arthropoda > Insecta > Coleoptera > Elateridae > Agrypnus > Agrypnus murinus. The sequence continues at coordinate 134,119,740 of OV816030.1, read as the reverse complement.
AAAGGGGTTGTACCTGGATTTATGATGTTCTATGATTATTTCTAACTAAATTTTAAAATTGAACTTTGTGTGCACCACCAGACATTTTCTGCGTCATTCGTACATAGTGTTCCCTTGTTCAGTTTGTCGATTTGTTACTATCTTGTTGTGTTTGTGTTGTTATTGTTATTATTTGCTATTTGCTCCTGTTATCTACTGTTGGTTTTATTAATTTGTGTTGTTCTTTGTCCTTATTCTTTGTGTTGTTCTTGTGTTATTTATTTCGGTAAAGGTGCGATCTACTGCTAACCATGGACCGGTTTAGTATTCGGGAAATGCATGATATGCTACTGATTTATGGTGTTAACAGCTAATAATTGAATGCATTTGCATATTATTGTAATCATGTACTCGTTGTAACCATAATTAATAGTAATTCTTAAATAATAAATAAGCCCATAAAATAATACGCACACATTCTTGTTTATTCTTTATTACCCTTTAAAAATTAGGTAAATTGCAGACAACCATCTGTCTTTTGTCCAAATAATACCACTGGAAAAGGTCGATACCCTAAATATAATAAATACTGTAATTATGACAATAAATGTGTAAATTTGAACTTGAATGAACTTTCTAAGTGGGTTAAAAGTTGCACCCAATTGCAGGGTTGTCAAATCGATTGTGTAACAGAATGTGATTTATAAAATTTGTAATTTTGCTTAAACTATCATGTTTACAAAAAAATTGTATTTAGATTTTTTATTGTGATTGATGAGATATACCTTCTCTCAAAATCTGACAATCACAGTATACTTAATAACGTGATAATGTGGCATCGAAGTTTGCAACTTTACTAATTTTTTTTGCATAAACCTGCAGAGGTAGACCACTACTTTATAAGACTTTTTTGTTTGTTTTGATGTCCTCTATCACCTGTTTTAATAATGGCAGTTATACTAAATACACCCTGTATATTCAATTGATTTAAATTCAGTTACATTCTGCTTAATACAAAAGCTAAAAAGAAACAAAAAATACACAAATTATAGTTTAAAATCTACTTTTTACAATAGACAATTACAAAAACTACATGTTTGTATAAGTAAATATCTACCTGATTTCTATTTAGGCTTCATTCATTTCTTTCATGAGCATTTACTCCAAGAAAGTCTATTTATTTTTAAATATTTATTCCAAAAAGGTTAGAATAAATTGTGAAACAAATGTCATTCAAATAATCAAATTTTCAAGTATGTGTAACTTAAGAAAACAGAACTTACTAAAACCTTATATTGTCACGTTCAAAATTTTAAAAAGTTTTAGAGCCACTGACAGGGTGAGTATCAGATTCTATTGTTGAGACAAATTGATTGACAGCAATGCATTTTAAATGGGAATTATGTTACACTAAAATCCCGAATTGCACCTTATCAGATTCTATTGTTGAGACAAATTGATTGACAGCAATGCATTTTAAATGGGAATTATGTTACACTAAAATCCCGAATTGCACCTTTGCTATGAATTTCTCCGTGTTGGGCCAAGGATATGAATTTTTCGTTTTTTCATTATCTATCCAATGGTATAAAAATGAACAAATATAACAATGAACAAATCTAAATATGATGGGGAGCCATTTTACCTTGTCAGAAAATGCTCTTTAACTACAAACAAAATATTAGTAAAGTTTGATAGCATTAATTTTACACAAAATTTTATTTTAAGAATATCTGTTCGGCTTAAATCAACTTGTCATGAAAATTGTATAACTGTATTCTATGTGCTTACCATTTTTGGTACCTATATAATGCATTTTATAAAAAAAATCCTCAGCGATTTACAGTATGGTTTTCGTATGCTGTTTATTCATTAATTACAGTAAATTGGAAAATATTAAATCGTTATAAAGTCAGTGTGAATAATTTTAGTTAAAAAGTATCCTTTATCAAATATTGAAAACAATAAGCTCTGCCAGTTAAATTTCTGGATACGTCACTGTATGAATATGTGGCACTGTACTTACAAAATATTAAAATAACTTGACAGTATTGTTGAAGTTAAAGAAAGAAGGTAATCCTAAAGGCGTTTCTAGTAAAATACACACTGGGTCATATTCAGGAAACATTTTAGATTATTATTAATATTAATTGATTATATTTTTTGGTGTAATGTAAAATAAAAACACTATTAAAATAAGAAATTATGATCATTTCAAGAACAAACTTTCTTCTTTAAATTATAAATAATTTACCTGTAAGATATTTTTAACATTAAAAAAATTATTATTATACATAATAAATATATTCTTAAAAATATCTTCTACAGGTAAATTATTTAGTATCTGAAAAAGAAAGTTGTTCTTGAAATGATCATAACTTTTACTATTATAACATATTACCTTTAATGGTGTTTTTATTTTAATACATCGAAAAACTAAGACTATAAAAAGATATCATAACTAAATTATTTCTATTATAAACAAAAAGTTGTTTTAAATTCAAATTAAAATTATTAAAATATTAATTATTATTCTTAAAATAAATAATTAACCGCAATGACGCACGATAGTCTAACATTGCACTTAGCAGTTCAAACAAAGCAGGTTAAATGTCTGCGTCACTGACGTAGTATCAAGTGTATGTGTAGCGTGCAGTTGTCATGCCAACCGTGTTTTCGCCGCGTGAGGAATACCATACAGATGCTAGCAACTGATACAGCAAAAGCTTGTTTTTAAATCTGCGTCACTTCATATTTTCTATGCGAAAGTTGTTGCATGCGTCGCGCTTAGCGTTTGTTTCTGTGATATGTATTTAGGTACTTAATAAATTTATTTTTGCATGGATTATTTTAAAAATGTTTAGTAATTCATTTTTTATTTTTATCTGGTTTATAAAATTAATAAAATATTGATTCTAATATTTTAAAACAATAGTAATTAGTAAAAAAAGGAGATTTTAGAAGAAAACGTTGCTGAAGCAGCGCTTCACCTACGTCATGTGACGAGCCGTCGCTGAAGGATGATACCCAAGTTTTTAAAAAAACAAATGAACACAACATCCAAATGCACACCACTAAAGCCTGTTGTTAACTGAAATAAAACTTGCTTTGGCCAAAACCAAATCTGTTAAAGATTGGCAGAATCAGCCGAATACCAATGCAAAACCGAAGCTTCAGTGCATCTCTATAAAAATCCCTTTTATACTGCACTACTCGCCCAAAATTGCTTTTCTTTCATTTATATTAATTTGCATCATTGCTGTATATTGTACACAAACTTGAGTTTTTTTTTTCATATGAAGCTGTTGTCAATAAAACAGATTATTATCGATATAATTTTAAAAATATTTAACAACTTGCTTTTGTGATTATTTAAAAATGTTATCTTTCTTTTCGATACAGTCCTTAGATCTGACGTTGGTCAATGATAATTTCGGGTTTGCAGAATTTCATGACGTATGTACGTAACAAAGGTGTGCCACATGCATAACCACGACAAAGAAAAACATCAAGTATGGGATTTATGATTTTTTGAAAAATAATGATTTTCCACAGAAAACAATATCTTTTATATACAAAAAGTAACTTCTAAATTAACCTTGATAGTCTGAATGGCTTTCAGAGTGCTGACTTCATTTTTCACAGACTTAATATGCAATTTAGAAAAAAAAACAGTTGTTGGACTCAGCTGGTCAAGTTCTCTCAGAATATATTCAGTTTAGACACCTTCCGCAATCCTGCTAAATCAAAACAGTTCCACAAAATTTGTTTTCCAATAATTATATACACTATGGATATTTAAGGATAAAATCCGACAGGTAATATCCCATTTGATATTGAGGTTATGTTATACAAAAAAAATGTTTCAACTCATGGCCTAGAATTATCTATACAAACCTATAATCGTAATTGCTATTCTCAGGTTTTCTCTCATAAGCCAAAGAAAACAACGATTCTACAGAATCATCTAAACTTTTATTACTGGCTACTTTAGAGAATGAGCTTTTTGTTTTTGCCAATTGTAACATGCGCTCCTGACCAGGTGGACCGACAAGTACAGGGAATACAGTATTAAGCGTTAATTTATCATGTAAATAAAGCGCTCCCAGCGATAATTCCACTAAATATGAAGAAGTACGTGGACGGCTAACAATATTTAATGATAAATTCTTGAATTGTAACTCTAACATAACCTTGCTGTAAAAAAAAATTATTATTAATATTTTTAAACAAGTTAACAGCTCTGCTTTTATTAAATACCTAGTATTGGAATTATCTTTTGTAGAACACAAACTTAAAACACCACTTTTAAGAGAAAAGTTAAACTGACCAAAAATTGCATCACGTTTAAGAATAGTATTATTTTCAGCAGAATCTTTCAGTGCTTCCAATAATTCACCCTCTAATTGAGATGTATCGGTACTAGTATTAGAATTTCCATTTTCTGCATTATTATTAGAGTACCATCCCATCCATTGAGGGAACCATCTAACTAGAACACTGCGACCTGCTGAGCCTCCAGAATTTGCATTTCTATTTTGAATAGGAACTGATCTCATTGCAATCTACAGTTAATAAAAACAATCTTAATAATCTATCCAATTAAAATATTAAAAGAATTTACCTCCCGTAATACTTTCAATTCTTCATAATTTCTATTCCATTCAACAGAATCTTTAATCTTTTTACTTTCTGGTGACAAAACTGAAGCAGGTGTTGTTAAGATCTTTGTATATAGTCTTACATATTCAACATTTTGTCTTGCACGTTCCAAACACAATTCCCAAGTAGGCTTAGGTTTACATATAGCAGGTTGTCTATCTCCATAGTGACAACTAATTGCATACAACCACCATGCTTTGGCATCATCTTTTATTGCACAAGCAGGGCGATAACGTCGAAATCTTCTTAAGCGTGTCACATCTTGCAAACCCCTAACACAATTAACCATTTGTTCATATTGTCTCTAAAAATTAAAATTTAGTTAAATTTGTCATCTTACAGCTGTTCTATAAATAATTACATCAATTAAGATTAAAGGAACTTCCTGAAGATGCAAATCGCACACAATTCTTGGTGTATCCGATGTGCGAAGTGGTTGCTCACTGCGATTGCGCTTAAAGTGAGCTTGGGCACTTACAGGTGACAATATGTAGTGATTAATGTAACTTGCATTCTTACTTGGAGACATTACAGTCTAGATAAAAAAATAATATAATAAATTTCACAACTTCACATGAGTACATTTTTTTGTTAAATGCTACCTTTCCCGAGATAACACGGTGTAGAGCAAAAACTAGTCAAATTTAATTAGATTTGTGCAGTGCTTGAAACGAGAAATTTGTATAAATGTGAAACCTTCTCAATTTTCACTTATGGAATTTACGTGCATTTCCAAACAGAAGTTCTTATTAAGACTTTAAAATCAATAAGAATCTGTACAAAAATATACATAATTTTTAATTACATAGGTAGTTTATACGAGGGAAGATCAATATTTACGGTCCCTGATATAGAAAGAGAAAGAATTTTTAAAACATTATTTATTTATTTCTCAACATAATCTCCCTGGACTTCAATGCACTTGGTCCACCGATGTTCCAATGCTTCAATGCCTTTCAGGAAGAAGTTTTCCGGTTGCTCCTCAAACCAGCCATTTACTGCGGTCATAACTTCATTATCGTCTCCATATTTTTTTCCACGCAGGTTTTCCTTTAATTTTGGAAATAGATGGTAATCACTGGGTGCCAGATCTGGTGAATATGGAGGGTGTTCTAGGATTTCAAAGCCAGCGTTCTGTATGGCAGCCATGACAATGGACAATCTTGTGGACTGGAGCGTTGTCCTGATGGAACAAAGCTTTGTGTGCCAACTTTCCTGGTCTTTGTCGGTCGATGCTTTCGCGCAATTTTGGAATTAACCCTGCATAATAAGAACCCGTTATTGTGTGTCCACGCTGCAAATAATCGATCATCAAAATTCCTTCTGCATCCCAGAACACTGTGGCCATAATCTTTCCAGCCGCCCGTTGAACTCGAAATTTGCGTGGAGGTGGAGAACCTCTGTGATGCCACTCCATACTTTGTCTTTTCGTCTCAGGATCAAAATGGTGCACCCATGTTTCATCCACAGTCACAAAGCGAGTGAGAAATTGCTTCCGATTGGCCTTCAGGTACTCCAAATTGGCTTCCGAATGCAGCACTCTAGAGCGTTTCTGATCGACGGTCAGCATCTTTGGAACCCAACGCGCCGAAATTTTTCTGAGATCAAGAACATTTCTTAAAATATTTTCAACTGACCCATAAGAGATGTTCGTTATTTCCGCGATATGGCGAATAGTCAGTCTTCTATCTGCCATTACCATATCATGGATCAAATTGATGTTTTTGTCAACGGTGACACAGACTGGACGTCCCGCACCTTTCGCATGTTCGCAAGTTGTTCTGCCTAATCTAAACTCACGAGACATATTTTTCACCACTTGGTAAGAAGGGGCAGAGTCCCCTAAAACGTCTATCATATCCTTGTGAATTTCAGTAGGTGTTAATCCTTTTTTTTGCAAATACTTTATCACCGCTCTGACTTCACTTTTTTCCATTTTTAAAAATTGTCTGTTATCGACCAGCTTAATTATTAATAACTTTCAAAAAACAACACGCACCTACGCAAAACTTGACACAACAAATAATTAGTAATGAGAGTTCTCATAGAAAAATGAGAGACGATATCATGCAAAGCCTACTATGTCAGGGACCGTAAATACTGATCTACCCTCGTATCTTCTATTTTCCAACTACGTACTTAACTCGAAATTTTTAAATAGTGCCCTTTTGCACCATAGAAGTTGCAGTTTTAGAATCTACAGAACCAAAGCTACAATTCTATGTAATTTATACATTTTTACCTTGAAGTCCCACAAAAGATATAATTTGATGCAAATTGCACTCTATTATTAGTAATTCTTGAATTTACATCTAATGTCTAAGTTCAATGTGGTAATTGCTATTAGCAAATTTTTGATTTACAATGTTAATTTCCTATACCAGAGAACCACCTGTCACGCTCTAAACTTTGTTTCCACTATTTTTATTTATTTGTTCATATGGCGGCGTGATTTAACAATTGTTATCTTGTGAGGTGCCGCCTTTGCCGTTCAAATTGGTACCTTGAGTATTTTTCAAGTTTTTGGGTTGGTTCACTCTTGACAAGTAGAAGAGAAAATGAAATATAATATAAATACAAAGATTAGTTAAAGTTTCACAAGTTTTATTAATATTTTAACCTGACAATATTGTTTCGACACTTTATGTCATTATTAAAGGTAGATAAGATTGATAAACAAACACGTTGCTAAGGATAAATACATACAGAAAATAGGTAACTAGATACAATACATACAAAAACTAAATATCTAACACTTCTAATAAAGGAGAATTACTAAGCTCAGTTTGTTCATTCATTAAAGGTACTGTGCGTTTATGTCTGTATATTTCAAAAGCTTCTAAAATGTCTAATTTGTGTTTGTTGCAAAAATGTAAGAATTTAATCTTGTTTTGAGGTGTCATTGGGTGGTTCTGTTCCAAAATGTGTTTGGCATAATTCGATTTTTCTGGATGTTTAAGTCTATAAGAGCATACGTGTTCTTTGTATCTTATGTCGAAATTTCTAAGTGTTTGTCCAATATAAACCGAGTTACAAAAAGAACAATTCAAACGATAAATGCCGGATTTCATGATATCTTGTGTTTTGTCTTTAGCATTGAATAAAAATGAAAAGGTGTTGGTGTTAGTTTTATAAGTTATTTTGTAACTGGTGGTTTTTCTTATTATAGTTGCAATTTGTTCTGATATCTTGCCAAAGTATGGTATTGATATGTAGTTTGTGTCTTGTATTTGAGTGTCAATTGGAAATATTCTTTTGATAGCTAACCTATAATCTAAATTACGTCGTTTATGTTAATTTGAAATTGGAGAAACATTTAAATATTAATAATTAAATTTAATGTTAATAAAGTTAAAATACTTTATTCGAATTGTATGGTTAAAAGAAAATTGTTGATAACTAGATTCAGGCAGGTGTTGTGTATGTTTAAATGTACTAGTATTCACCTCTTTTTTTTTGTCTAGATAATGCTCTCACTTTGATTTTGTATTTGCAATTTATTTTTATATTATACAGATTGTAAATGTTTGTAGACATACTATATCAGAAGCTAACTTTTTTTTTTGAAAACAATTATTGTATTGTTTATTGTATGTTGATATTCATATAATGCTATCAAGTATTTTAAAGCAATTTGCGCTAAATATTTTGATGTACAGCGAGTGTTGGATTGATTATTGATTAATATTGCACATTTATTTACAATTTATTATTTTCAGATCTAATGCAATTTTATTATTTGCATTATTCACCTTATTTAATTTTTATCCTGCATTTTGCGTAGTAATTGGACGCACTACGCCCGATATAGCTATAGTTTTTAAATATATAGTATTACCTTTTTTTTGCATCTCGAAGAACCACCGGTTGTGTTACGTGCATTTGCGCAATCGTCCGTAAATGCATCTATTATTTTGGTGGATTATTTTCATATCAGCTAATGTTAATACAATAGAGTGTAGGGCTATATCCAAATACTGAGCAACCCTAAGCCAAATTGGGTGCAACTTGATTTTATTTTGTTATAAAAATAATAATTTTACAGTTTAGTTACTTTGCTTAATAAATTGAACACTGCAGCTTATAATTATGTTTCTGGGTTAATGAATTGTTTTTGCGCTCTTGGAAAGATAATTTTTTGTTTATCATATTACACTGAATAGCCTTGTTAGTGGCCGGTTTCAGAAAGATTGATTAAGTTCTGATTAACTTAATTGTCATTAAATTTGAAATCCAGAAATTTCATTGGCTGAGATTTAACAGACCTTGAATTTTATCCAATCATATTTCTAGATTTCAAATTTAATCACAATTAAGTTAATCAGAGTTTAATCAAGCTTTGTGAAACCGGCCATAGTCTATTAGAGAAGGCTTAATTTTGTTATTTATATTTCATTGACTGAGAGATATTGGTTTTCTTTTGTAAGCTATATATTGCAAGCTATTGCTTGCCCTTTTTTTGTCAACTATTACGTGGTGATTAATTATTCTTTTAAATAAATGTCTATTGGGGGTGTCAAATACTTGTGTTTTATTTAATGCCAAAACATTGGCTATTGGTCTGATCGACGACCACAAATCATCAAGGAAATTACATCGGCTTTGTGTGGGGCCCATACCCTTTATATGAACCCATCCCTTCTGCGATTGAGCAGCGGCAGCCTCCCTTATAGTGAGGACCAATTGTTATTTGGCCCATAACACACCTATCTCTTGGAAGCTATTAAACACAGAATGTTAAAGTGGGGATGTGTTATTTTGTTTTGTTTGTTGGATGTTTATTAGTACTCAATACAACCTACAACTTTCCTCTAGTGACTTTTCCTCTAAAATAATTAGGGGAACCAATATCTGAGAAATTGTTTTTACATGCTATTCGCATATGTAACAAAACCGATAATACACCCTATATGTACAAATAGTTTATATACAAAGACTTACTCCTAATTCTCCAAACGATAGTTTAGAAAATAATTGTGAATTACTAAGATTCATCCAATACACAGCCAGTTTATGCATTTCTAAAAGTTTAAATGATTCAATAGAACTAGTCCAATGTGTAAAACCAGGTACCCAATTCTCATCACAACTTTGAACAGATAAAGAATCCATAGTAATACCAAAGCAAATCGCTTCATTGGGTATACTAAAGCTGTCTTCATATCGAATATGAACATCACGAATTTTTAACTAAAATTTTTATTAAAAAGAATGTCTATTAAATGATCCATTAATATTTAAGTTATTACTTGTAAGTTTTCCATAATATCAGTAATCAGTCCTGTACCAAAATTTAACCAAGAGGAATATGTAGAAGCATAATAAGTAGAATTATCTTTTGATTCCGTCTCTAAACGCCATCTTGCTTCGATTGCATCTAATGCACTCAGTTTCAAATCTTGCAAAGCAGCTTCTTCTACTAAAGGATCCCACTATACAAAAGGACGAATTAAATAAGTAATATATATATAAACTTAAAGCTATCTTACTTCTTGAACAGGTAAAGGGCTAGCAACAACATATAATTGTTCAATAATAATAACCCATGGTGCTGAACGAATTTGTCTTACTGGTATTTGAAGTTTAATTTTTCCTATAAAACCGGCATTGATTATTATTGGCAAACCCAGGTGTCGTACAGCATCCTTTTTTAAAGGCAAATTTTCCAATTCAACTTCACCTATAAATATTATCGATGATACATACACTTATCTACTTATTTATTATCTCTTATGCCTGGTTTATACAGTCATTAACAACTAAGACATTATCACTGGTCATTATCATTATGTAACTAATTATATGTATGTATGAGTAACTAATCTGCTAACAGTTATGATACAGTAATAATTAGAAAAATGGGTTTATAAAATATTGTAGGGAATCTCCATTTTAGTTATTACTTATTATGTTATTATAAATTTAGATTTTTCTGTGATGTTAACCTAAAATATGTTTTGACAATTGTATGTAATTGTATTGTATTATTTGGTTTCTTAGCAATAATTTAATAATAAAAATAATGGTTTGTCAGAATAAAACTCAAGATAGTCTTGTGTATCATTATTCATAAAATATTGTAAATTACGTTACAAATGGTGACCGCCGACAGTTATCTGTGAGCTTGTGAGAACAATGTTAAGTATCCGTTCATTCACTGCTTACTACATTCAACTATAGGTACAATTTTCAATTTTCTGCAAGTAGAATCAAATGACAGCATGGAAAACGAATCCAAAAGTAGCGTAACTGAAATTTCGCATGTAGCCATCAAGCTTCCTCCTTTTTGGAGATCAGATCCCGAACTATGGTTTGGTCAAGTCGAGGCCCAGTTCGTAACAAGGAACATTACACAAGACATCACTAAATATTACCATATACTATCGTCAATTGAAAGCGACGTACTCGCTCATGTCAGTGATTTAGTTAAAAACCCTCCAGTCTGCGACAAATATGTGAAATTGAAAGATCGTTTAATTATACAATTTGCCGATTCAGAGAACCAAAAAATAAAACGTTTACTTGCTGGAGTCGAATTTACTGGAAAGCGACCTTCTGATGCATTACGCGAGATGCGAGATCTTGCAGGAAACAAAATTAACAATGACGTTTTAAAATCCTTATGGCTAAGTGGTCTTCCCTCAAACGCCCAAGCCATACTTGCAATAAGCGAGGATGGTTTAGACAAATTAGCTAATATGGCTGATAAGATTGTTGAAGTCACCGACAATCCGCGCATGAATCAAATCATGTCCATTAAAACTGAAGAAACTACACAGTTGGATAAATTTGAAATTATTCAAAAACAAATTCACACACTATGCGATGAAGTAGCCTCACTCAAAGTTGAGCGGTACTCTCGAAATCAAACCAAACTTCCCTACCGGTCTCGAGATCGTTCAAAGTCAAATTCACGCAGAAGGTATAATGAAAAAGGGAAATTCTGTTGGTTTCATTATACTTTCGGCAAAAAGGCACAAAAATGTACTCCGCCCTGCCAATTTAACAAACAGGAAAACTTATAGGCTTGAGTTCTTGCCAGACGACCAACAACTTAAGTCAAAACTCCTGTCGTCTCTACATATATGATAAACTAACTGGTTTAAAATTTTTAGTCGATACCGGAGCCGAGATATCAGTATGTCCACCCTCAAGACAGGATAAATTTAACCTTTCATCGTTTAAATTAGTCGCTGCCAATGGTACGGAAATAGATACATACGGACAAAAAGTATTCACATTAAGTTTAGGCTTACGGCGTCAACTTCCATGGACATTCATAATTGCTAAAGTTAACAAACCTATTCTTGGAGCTGATTTCCTAAAGCACTATAATTTGTTAGTAGATGTAAAAAGAAAATGTCTAATCGATGTAAATACCGGTAGAGTTTCAGAGGTTTGCACCATCAAATTAGATCCAAGTCTGACTATAAGCACTACAGCAATAAACAAAGATAACGTCTACAATAAATTAATAACCAGATATCCTGAAATAACAAAACCAGCAACCATCATAAAATTTTCAGAAATCATGAGAAACAAATCGCACGGAATAACACACGTCATAGAGACAAAAGGTCCACCAATTCATTCAACTCCTCGTCGTTTATCACCTGAAAAATTAAAAATAGCCAAAGAACAATTTCAAATAATGATCAACCAGGGAATTTGCAGACCCTCCAAAAGTCAATGGGCTAGCCCATTACACATGGTTCCAAAAAAGGGAGGAGATTGGCGTCCCTGCGGCGACTACAGACGATTGAATGCTATAACAATCCCAGACCGTTATCCGATACCACATATTCAAGATGTTTCATATATATTGGATGGTAAACAAGTGTTTTCAAAGCTGGATCTAATCAGAGCCTACAACCAAATCCCTGTCGAACAACAAGATATAGAAAAAACAGCCGTGACAACTCCTTTTGGATTATTTGAATTTCCAGTAATGCCATTTGGTTTGTGTAACGCTGCACAAACCTTTCAAAGATTTATGCATCAAGTACTAAGGGATTTGCCGTCTTGTTTCGTTTACATTGACGATATATTAATTGCATCTAACAATGAACAGGAACATCTAGATCATTTAGACATAGTTTTTCAAAGATTAAATGAATTTAATGTTTCCATCAATCCTACAAAGTGCATTTTTGGAGTTACCGAAATTTCGTTTTTAGGATATCAAATCAATAAATCAGGCATAACACCATCCTTGGAAAGAGTTAAAGCCATACAAAATTTTGAACAACCACAGACAATAAAAGCATTACGACGATTTTTAGGTGCAATTAATTTCTACAGGCATTTCCTACCACACGCAGCAGAAATGCAAACTTCACTCTACGAGTTAACTAAAAATAATGTTCAAGGAAACACACAAAAAAAACAACGTTTTCAGCATATTAACATCGATTTAGTTGGTCCACTACCAATATCAAATGGAAAATCATATTGTTTAACTGTAATTGATAGATTCAGCAATTGGCCTGAAGCCTATTCTATACAAGACATCCAAGCTGAAACAGTAGCAATAACTTTGTACACTGAATGGATAGCACGATTTGGAATTCCCGAGAGAATTACAACGGACCAAGGTAGACAGTTCGAAAGCAGATTATTTAAAGAATTAACAAAGCTCTTGGACATTCATCATATTCACACAACCGCGTACCACCCTCAGGCTAATGGTAAGATAGAACGTCTGCACCGTACTCTTAAGTCCGCATTAAAATCCTATAACAATAATAGATGGACCGAAAATCTACCAACAATACTATTGGGATTAAGATCAATTTTAATCGAGAATACCCATTCAACACCGGCAGAGTATGTTTTCGGACAGACTTTAAGACTGCCAGGAGATTTATTTAGCGATGAGAAATTTAAAGTTGAACCAACAACTTTCGTAGGTAGACTCAAAGAAACTCTGAACAAATACATGCCAGTACCTCAAAAGATTCAGAGTAATCGAAGTATATTTGTACATCCAGAGTTAAAAACTTGTTCTCACGTATTCATAAGGCAAGGCAATACGCATACAGGACTGCAAGCACCCTATAATGGACCATATTTAGTTTTGTCACGCACCAACAAATATTTCAAAATCTCATATAATGGAAAAACCACAAATATCTCTATTGATAGACTGAAACCTGCATTTTTGCTAAGTCAAGATATCAATAATCAGCAAACAAAACGTACAACCATCTCCGTAAGTACTTCCGGATCAGGTCGGAAATTGCCAAGTACAGGTGCGCGAAGTGTAACATTCGGAGTTTCGGGTGGAGGTGAAAAGACTGAAAGTGGTACAAGTGTTGGCGTGGAGATTGATAATAAGAGAAATAAAAACAATAAGACTAGATTCGGTAGAACTATAATAACCCCTAAAAAACTTTAGTAATTTACTGGAAGGAGGGTACTGTAGGGAATCTCCATTTTAGTTATTACTTATTATGTTATTATAAATTTAGATTTTTCTGTGATGTTAACCTAAAATATGTTTTGACAATTGTATGTAATTGTATTGTATTATTTGGTTTCTTAGCAATAATTTAATAATAAAAATAATGGTTTGTCAGAATAAAACTCAAGATAGTCTTGTGTATCATTATTCATAAAATATTGTAAATTACGTTACAATATAAACTGTCAACAAGTTATTCACTACTTCTATTATTTTATACTTACCCGACAGTAATGCTATACTAAGTTGGTCAGTATTTAAATTTTCCACATACTTTCCCAGGTAGTTATTTAAAACCCATGCTACTAAACCCTCTAGCATCGTGAGTTGTTTCTTATTAAGGATATTAGCACATAAATTATATAAGTTTTACCCGACAATATAATAGCAGGCGTATAATAATTATTAAATAAATAACGGCAATTGATGTATTATAAAAAGAATTTGCCCTCTCACATGTATGGCAAGTTTTGACGGTACTTATCGTTTTTGCTTACATCTACTTGCTGTCAACTCGATTGCCATAGAAAATATGTACGTTCAAACCTTTAACCGTATATTTAATGAATGATAGCACCATATCAATTTGTATTTTAAGGAAAAAAAAAGTTAATACTATACAAGTAACAAATACAAGTTTATTAAAGTGTATGTCACGTTTGACATCTATAACCTTGAACTACACTTTAACTAGTTGCCACTATTTCCAATTCTCAATAGTTCCAATGTCTTTACTTAAGGCTTGGGTTTTATCGAAGTTTCTTCTTTCTACATCAGCAGGTTGCTATTGATCTATGAGGATATCAGCTTCAGAGTACGTTTTCCGCTTTTCAGTATATTTGTTTTGATGGGATATAATGAATTTAAGGAGTATATATGCAAAACGCGACATGTCCTTTTAAATGAATTTTGAGAAAATCGCAAAAAACTACCAGAAGTATATTTTCCATGATATTCCAATATTTCTTTTCAGTTTAGTAAAATAGTCTGATTTAAATTGATTAATCTAACTTGATTAAACTTATCTGAACACAAAAAACCAAAATTTGTAAAAAAATGTCGCATTTTGCATTTAATAATTTAAATTTAAATTCCTAACTATCAAGTTCGTGACAAGATTAATAATTAACATCTTGTACCCTGGAAGTGATTGCGTACAATCATCTTTATGATAGCGAAATACGTCGTAGCTGTGTTAAAGATAAGACTCGTAAGTAACACAATACTTTCTTTAAAGTGTGTACAAACTTTCCAAAACAAGTAAATGTTCTCGCACGGAAACGGACCTGGCCCAAGAGTAGGGGGAGATGGCGGGTTCTGGCACCACACCTCCACACCTCTAGCAGGTAACCACATATACACGCTAACATATGGGCTAATATACAGCTATCGTTCTCATACAGGGGCGTATAAGAGAAAATATGAAAGAGGGTTTGAATTAAATGCTATAAATCAGGTCAGGGGTAAATATTTCTTAATACTCACCCTGCTTCTACGTTTATGAATCATTTTCATTCCCTTTCTTTATTATTAACATATTACTCTTACTCTCGTTAAATTGGAATGTATGTGTAGGAGAGAGATACTAAAAGATCCTTCTTAAATGATACAACATAATGTATGGTTTATTCAACTATTTTCAAAATACATAGCATATACAATTTTAGATCAGTATAATTACACAGTGTACATATTTATATCATATCACATATACAATTTATAGACTAGATAGAACAATTACATAGGTAGAGGGTTTATATACAGACTTATACAATACAAGTTATACATGAACACTTAACTAGTTTCTAAATTCTCATAGTTAAAAATACAAAAAGGGTTCTAGGGAAAAGAAATTCTAATCAATAGTTAGAAATCCTATAACTTCCCCTTGTGCTAAGGTATTTATACATATTACATATACAATTTATTATAGACTAATTACTTTCAAAGAACAATTACATAGGTAAAGGGTTTATATACAGACTTATACAATACAAGTTATACATGAACACTTAACTAGTTTCTAAATTTTCATAGTTAAAAATACAAAAAAGTGTTCTAGGGAAAAGAAATTCTAATCAATAGTTAGAAATCCTGTAACTTCCCCTTGTGCTAAGGTATTTATACATATTACATATACAATTTATTATAGACTAATTACTTTCAAAGAACAATTGCATAGGTAAAGGGTTTATATACAGACTTATACAATACAAGTTATACATGAGCACTTAACTAGTTTCTAAATTATCATCGTTAGAAATCCTATAATTTCCCCAAGCTAAGGTATTAATACATATCACATATACAATTTATTATAGACTAATTACTTTCAAAGAACAATTACGTAGGTAGAGGGTTTATATACCGACTTATACAATACAAGTTATACATGAACACTTAACTAGTTTCTAAATTTTCATAGTTAAAAATACAAAAATGGGTTCTAGGGAAAAGAAATTCTAATTAATAGTTAGCAATCCTATAATTTCCCCAAGCTAAGGTATCACCGTTCCCGCCAGCGATAATATATCGTTTATCATCTTTCCATGACAACGCTACCTTATTTTTTAATTCTGTATAAAGTTGGTGGCTGTATGAACGAAAAGATTGAACATGTCTATAAATATCTATATTGCGTAATACCACGTTTCTATAATCTTCCAAACCCAGTTCTTTCTTGATAACTTCCTTCTGGACACCTTTAGCTGTTTTGCTAAGCTTGCCCTCTACATCTACAGCATATGCTTTTGCCCCTGTTCCCAGAAATTCCCAGAGAATTCTACCCGCATATACGTCCTTCATTCTACCAATTATGGATTCATTCTTCGGAATTCCAAATTGATTATCAGCCTTAAAGTTTGATGTGTCATACTTTTACAAATATTTCTTCATGTCTTCATAAAAATCGTCTGTATACGTCAGCAGAATTAACGAATCGGTATCTGTGTACAGCAGCTGGACCTTGCTCCCGTATATTTTTTTAATATGATTATAGTAAAAGTCATACATAATCTGTTTAGCCAGATCTAGCACGCAGAAACCAATATATATATATCGGCTTATCGTAGTGAACTTGTGGTTTTTCCATGTGAATAGCTACCAGATTCTCTGTAAAGATAGCACACTCTTTAAATCGCGGTTTTGAAATTAACTTCTCAGCTCCTAGTCGTCTCCCATTATTTTGCCAGTGTGTAACTAGTCGTATATCTGATCTATTTTCTGTATTTCCATCGTTTTTCCGAAGACTGAATTATTTAATAGTTTATAAAACATTTTTCCGAACTCACTCTTATCAGCATTTCGCATATCTGTGTTTAGGTCAATATACCTTTTTAACCACGGAGATTGTTTAAAAGATAAAACACGGTGGATCTTTGTAACTTTCAATCCTGCTGCTATACACTGTTGTAAATTTCGGTAGTGAATTACATACATGCTCTTGTCAAATAAGTTGGGAATTAGTTTTGACTGCTTCGAATTTTGCGGGATAATATTTTCCGGGCAGAATGGTAGCTGATCGTGATCATCGTGAAGTTCTTTCGGATAGTGCAAATCTACTTGTAAAATGTACCCAGTCTTAGATTTTTTAAAACATCGAAATTTTCAGCTTCGTTATCTGCCAACCATGTAAACCCCGAATGCGGTAAATATTCAGACATCGCAGCACCATAGAGATTGGTAGCATCTAGGTAATTTATAAACGTTGTGGGTTTTGTTCTATCATATGTAGGCATATATTTGTTATTAGCGTGCGCATATCGCTTACTACACTGGCTAACACCCCCTCTAATTCCTTTCTTAATAAAATGTATCATATCGATGTCGGTCAGAAGCTCTAACTCCACCTTTGTATATTTCAGCATGGCAGACCACGATAAACCTGGTGCAGTGAAAAAATTGGCCGGATCTAAATGATATACTTTTTGAAATATATATCTGAAAGATTCAAATATATCCGCTAACAGTAGCACATCACTTTTCAAGTTATATATCTGAATAATCACCAAGAGTTTTACATTGGAAAGTGTCCCACACAACTGAAGCTCTATTATAATCCTCAACTGATACGTCTTCATTTCGTAATTTATCAAAAAATTCTTCTCGCGTCGGTAATTTGTCATAATCTAACTTATCGAATGAATCTACAAATGAATAGGGAAAACACCTTTTTTTCTCATGAGGCTAAACTTATGGTTTTCCGGAAAATACTCTTTAGTAATCTGACATTCTTTATCTGTTAAATTTTTTGTTAATTTCTCTAACCCCATAGGCATAAAGCGAAACGAGTCTAAAAATCTTAATTTGAGATATTTGTTTTCCATACTTCCTAAAGCGTTAACTACAGCATCAACATGCACGTGTTTTGAAAAAGATATATATTTTTCTTTGTTTACTGCAATAACATATATTTTAGAGCCATCGACACCTAATGAATTTATGAAGAGGTGAGCATCATAATGTGATAAATTGTGAAAAAATACAGGTATAAAACTAGGATTCTTAAAATGCAAATTACATATAGAATGTGCAGGGCTTCGATATTTTCCTGTTAAATGGCAATGATCATGTACCCTTTCATCTTCCTGGCGGAAGGGTTTATCGCATATATGACAACATTGAGTCAGTGCGTGAATCAATTTATCGTTTTCAGTGAGTTCAATCATTGGGACAATACGTTTCAGGTGATCATTATAAATACGTTTGATATCAGCTTCTAACCTATTAAAGAAAACGTCAGCACAGTTTTGACCGCGATAAGTGACATATTTTGATAAAGAATCATCGTAGCTACACTTTATATAATACCCAAATGAGTAGGGTTGATGTATATTTGTCTTTTCTGTAAATGATTCATTGTTATCGTTCTGACAATATTGGATAGGTTCAAGAATAGTCTCAAAATCGACATATACTACAAAAGGGTGTTTTAATTTATGTTCAACTGATTCAAATTTTAAAATGTTACCGGGAACTGTATTTCCAAACTTATCAATACGCGGCTCTGTTGAAGGCAATTTAACACTAATATACTTACAATCATGTTTTTGATGTTCGAATAATTTATGTTCAGTATTAAAATTAATTAAACAACCATCGCACAGAAACTTTTGTTGTTTCTTTTTTATTATTAACAGTAAGTTTATATGCTGTTGACTTCTGTTTTCTGTAAAATGTAAAGGCCCAATAACTTCAAAATCTACTTTAGAATTGTCATAAACTGTATTAAGCCCGTATACGTTTACTGATATATTATTTAATTTTTCAAATCTGTTAATATCCTTTAACTTAATAGGAAATTCCAACCCGTTAAAATTTAGCTCATTCTCGAATATTTTATATTTTATAACTCGTTGAGGGTTTTTTTTCCGATGGATGTCTAGCAGCTAAAATGCTCCACATGAAACACTTTTGATCAGAATTTTGAATGTTTATTACAGCCTTCTTTTGCTGGATGGGGTCCGGAAGTGGTATGTATGAGGAGGCTTTCAGGGGATTGTATTTGTTGATATTCAATTCGATAAACAGCAGGGTTTTTAATGTCTACCTGCTCTCTTTCTGCTGAAATTCACTTATTTTATTATCTACAGTAGGTATTGCGACACCTGAGGCAGACGTTTTTGAGGGGGATGCAGTCGTCGTTATGTACGGAATCTGCATTACCGACATTCTGTATTACCGGCATTTGGTTCGTCACTCGGCTAAATGGCAACGCTGTTGCTAGGGGAAAACAGATGGCGCCAGTGTCGTTTTACGTGATTTTTGTACCGACATTCTGTATTATCGGCATTTGGTTCGTCACATGGCTAAATGGTAGCGTCGTGGCTAGGGGAATACAGATGGCGTCGGTGTCGTTTTACGTGATTTTTGTACCGACATTCTGTATTATCGGCATTTGGTTCGTCACATGGCTAAATGGTAGCGTCGTTGCTAGGGGAAAACAGAGGGCGCCGGTGTCGTTTTACGTGATTCTCGAAGTACGGAATCTGTATTACCGACCTTGTCCGGCATTTGGTTCGGCGCTCAGTTAAATGGTGTTGCTAGGAAAAAAACAGAGGGCGTCATGAAGGGATCTGTATTACCGGCAGCCCGTGTACTACTACTAGAGGGCGTAATGAAGAAATCTGTATTACTACCGGTATGACGTAGAGAGAGGTCGCGTAAAAAGAGAACTGTATTAGAGAAGAAGACCCTTCAATTAGAGTCTGTGCAGCCATTTTATATCACAACATGTGGCGCTAAATTTGAAACTGTCAATTTTAGTTTTGTCATTTTTGCATATGTCATTTTTGCATCTGTCATTTTTGCATTTGTCATTTATGCATTTGTCAATTTTACAACTGTCATTTTGAATTTGTCATTTGAAGGAACCATCTTGGATTTCCCCAGATTTGAATTTTAGCGCTAACTCTGACCTATGTACTACCAATAGAGGTCGCATTAAAGAAATCTGTATTACCTGTATGTACTGATGCTATTAGAGGCCGCATTAAAGAATCTCCTCTCACACTCTCTCGCTCGCTCACTCTCTCCTTCTCACCTATTAGAGGTCGCATTAAAGAGCCTTCTCTTTCACTCTCTCACTCTCTCGCTCTCTCACTCTCTCCTTCTCACCTATTAGAGGTCGCATTAAAGAGCCTTCTCTCTCACTCTCTCACTCTCTCGCTCTCTCACTCTCTCCTTCTCACCTATTAGAGGTCGCATTAAAGAGCATTCTCTCTCACTCTCTTGCTCTCTCACTCTCTCCTTATCACCTATTAGAAGATGCATTAAAGAGCCTTCTCTCTCACTCTCTCCTTCTTGCTCACTCAATCTCACACACTCTCCTTCTTCTTCAATAAAGAAATCTGTATTACCTGTATGTACTGATGCTATTAGAGGACGCATTAAAGAATCTTCTCTCTCTCATTCTTGCTCTCTCTCTCCCTTCATCTTAATGCTAGTAAATGAAACAGCATTGGATAGAGGTAACCGTTACGTCTACTGTTCTGGGACTGGTTCGGACGGCTTTGTTATTTTATACGTGAAAATCAAAATCGATAAATGTTTTACTGTTTTTATTATTTTTCGTAAAGTTACACAATATTACTAATATTCTATTGTAAATCAGCTTAAACTAGGTGATTATAGTTATATATAGTATAATACTTTATTACTCAATATAAACTAGATATGTTATATGAGGATGTTACAAATTAATTTTCTAACAAAATAACTTAGATCAACTTATAAATATATATATTCTAACACTTAACATTTACTTAATAGAATATTAACTATATATTAAACTTAAACCTCAACAACAACATACTTTATTTAATCTAGTAATATAAACTTCATATAGGTAAGAACTGTCATGGGAGAACATCTTCGGCCTTTATCCAGGACTTGCTGATGCGTTTAAGTACTTTTTCAACTAAGTAAACGTCTGGCTGTTTGGTTTTCTGCAGCTTGAACTCGTAGAAAGCTCCTCGAACAGCAACCCCATGAAGGTCTTCCAGCAGATATGTGACAGGTTTTGTAAATTGAACTTTAACTATTTTGAATAATTCAGTTGACCAGCTGGGCGTGTATCCCTTAGAAAAGACCCCCTTGAACTTAGTAATACGTACGAGGGCATTCAAGTCTAGTTTACGTTTACTTCCTGCAGCGACATCAGCTTTTACATTAGTGTCATAAACGGTTAGTTGGGTCGTAGGTGTAACAGTAGCAGGAGCTCGACCTATCGTTCTATGTCTGGTGTTGTTATAGCTGTCAACTACCCTCTGTAATATATCTATCCATTTAAATGATCCTCGGTAGCTAAACTCTTTATACAGCTTTTGCTTAATTGTACGGATAACGCGTTTAACTATTGAAGCTTTAATTACGGAATATGTAGAGTAATGATTTATACTGTGCTCTTTCATTAATCGTTTAAAATGTTTATTGTAAAACTCTTTCCCGAGATCCGTCTGAAGATTCTTAGGTATGACTGCATTAGCACTCTTAAAGATGCTGCGCACCTGCTTTGCCACCTCTTCTCCGGATTTAGTTTTCAACGGTCGTGCATACAGATATTTCGAATAACAGTTTATCATCAGCAGTATGTAACGATACCCCTTATTTACTTTAGCATAGGTCATAAACTCGGCTAAGTCAGCCTGGAACAAGTCCTGGAAATTTTTTATTATAGTGTGGCGTCTTTGAAAGTTTTTTCTAGCAACCCTGTGTATTTAGACTAGCGACTAGCTCGTTAGCCTTATTCCAGTAGACGTATTCGACTTTGCAATCGCTTAATTTTTTAAAATTTGACAATGATGATAGTCTAATGCCTAAACCTTTGATTCTGGGTAAGTTCGGTTTAATTATATAATCATACTTCCAATGTTTAACAGCTGTTAGTTTACCGTGTGGTCTATATGATTCTTTATGCGCATTAGTAAGGGCTATTATTTGCATATAATTATTGATATCAGCTTGCGATGGTATAGACTCTAATTCTCTAAACGTGAGTAAGTCAAATAGACCGGGTGTTGCTTCGAAAACGTTGTTTTTAATTATGATGTTTGTATCACGCATAGTCACAGGGGAAGATGCAAATGTCCACGCGTCTCGATCAATTTTATATCTAATACCGAATCTAGTTCTATCTATATTTTTGTTTCCGACAGAGTTAGCTATTAGCATACCGTAATGAGTAGGGAGATCAAGAGTTTTATTAGATTCTTCTTCTTCTTCTTCGTCTGCTTCCGATGATGATGATGTAGCAGGTTGTTTTTTAACTTTCAACTGGGGAATGTAACTAGCAGTAGTAGTAGTAGTAGTAGCAGATGGTTGTGTTTTAACTTTCAATAGGGGTACGTTAGAGGTTTTAACTGATTTAGCAATGGTTTCCAGTGGCGATATAACTGGATTGTGCGTGACGCGATACATACGTTCTGCTTCTGCTCTATCACAACGAAAGTAGGCAAATTTCTTACGTATAGCATTACGAGCGTGTATTATTTTACGCTTTAAACTCAGATCATACGTGTTGGACATGTCGGCTATGCGGAGACTACTAAACGAATCGACTCTAATTATAAACTTATATATGAATCAAAACCCTTCCGATATCTGCCCCGATCTAGAGAGCTGTCTTTATTAATTACCAGGAAATCATGAGGCTCCTTCCAACACAGAGAGCAAATGTTTTTGAACTGATCATAGCTAATACCGTCTCCTACAACATGGTCGCTAAACACGTGTTTTAAGTTCAACTCGTCTTGTCTAAAGAGAATAATTAGGTTTGCATTGTCCCTAATAAGATGTTTCGGTATCTTGGCGTACGTTTGACCTAGATAAAAACAGTCGACGCCGTTATGCCTACCCATGCTAAAATATTCTCTAATCTTTTCCTGCTTGCTGCAAATTATATCATCAAAAATGAACACAGAATTAGGTTTAACATTACCGGGACTGATTACGTCATCGTTTTCGCTAAATTCATGATATCCCATACCTGTAAGTGGTTTCATAACACGTCTTAAGAATTCATATTTAGGCTGAAATAAAGACTTGGCGTATAGGTAGATATTTTCAAATTTTAATCCGTTTTCGCTAATAAGTAAACCTAACATAGCATTAGTTTTACCGCAGGAAGATGGACCGCTCAATATTGCTCTACATGATACAGGTAACAGGTCGCCATGTTTCCTAACATCCTCGCCTGATCGTTGTAAAGATGTATCATCGCGGTCGTCAACAACCTTCATTACGGTATGCGTACGTGTCTAGTCACGGTCTCGTTAAACGGATTATACTCGATTAATGCGTCGTGAAGGATCAAACAATACGCCTTAGTTGTGTTCGTAAATGCGGCAGAAGACTCGAGCTCTAGTCTAATATCGACCGTGGAATCCTTAAAACTCTCTACCTGTTTTGAACAGTCAATAACAAAGATCGGGTACGTTTCAAACGAATTGTAGCTGACTAAACAGCTCTCAGCCGCACCTCTACCTATACCGTCATAGTAGTTCTCACGAAAACGAATATAATTCAGATACGCAGGAATGTAGTCCCTACGGCTGAAATCGAGATTTAAACGCTGATGTGGGAACACTTGCGAATTTAAATACAACTTAACGTCGACCAAGTTCGGAGTAAATGTAGTCGGGTTACCCGCTCTTATACCCAGCTGACGCTCGTCTTGTAAAACTACAAAGACCCAGCGCGGTTTCTCTAGATCATTGGAGTTCTTTACGCGCCAAACCTGGTTTTTAGTAGTTCCTAACGAGGGTAACTCGTGTAATTCCCAACGTCTAAACGGAGCGATAATAGAAGAATTATCTCTTAAACTCTCCACCAGGTTCACTTTGCTTTCATCTGATAACAGTATATGCGGAATTTCCCACGAGAGCTTATCAATCTTGATATCTACATCGGTACCTGCATCGCTTTTATAGCAATTAAAATCGTTCTTCGCGCGAATTAAAAATAGCTGACAACTCATATGAGGCATTACTTTTCTATAATCGTCTGCAAATCCAAAGATATCTTTTAATGGTATTCTACATGTGAAATGAAAGACGTTATTCCCCTGGTTATGTAACAAATTATTATCGCTAATAATCCCTAAGTTCCATGCATTGCAGGTTAAAGCTCTATCCTCGGCGCCATGTGAAACGAGACCTTTTATAGTGCTTGTAATGCCAGGCTGTTTATATACATCTATGAGCTGGTTTGCCCCTAATATTAGTTGAACTTCATCAAACAGAAAGTGGGCGAAATTGTTTACCAGAAGGAATTGCTTGTTTGCATCACGCGCTATGCTACCTTTAACAAGTACATAGCTGTCATACAAAGCTAAAACGTTACCGGAATTTTGTATGCTGATTCTAATGGTGTCGGAATAATTGGCATTTAACGTAAACGGCAGATAGGTATAAAAATCCTCTTTTATTATATCTGTATCGACGCGTGGCTTCCCAAATATGTTTAATTTATCAATGGTAAAGGTGTCGGTGTTAATATGTATTTTACTTCGTTTTGACATGCTACTGCTGCTGTTATCGTACTTTAAAGCCTAAAGATTCAAGAAAAAGGCGACGAGCTTTAATTAGTTTTAATCGAAGGTCTGCACTGGCCGACGTTGGACGATGGATGACCTTTGATGGACATATGCTGATGTTTTTATAGCTAAAGTTTATTCCCATTTTTCACGTTTAAGTTCCAGCCTGATGCTCGTGAAAGTGTCTTCAGACAAATTTATCAACTCTCCTCTCGCGTCTACCAGGTAATGTTGTCGATCCCGGTGACAGTGATGGGAAAGTAAATCACATGCGATGGCTCCTTTTCAATCAGATAACCTGGTGGTACGCAAACATCGAATTCGAAGATTGTATGACCTGCTTGATTGTTTCTATATGAACCGCCTGTAATATTCGTCTCTACAAAGATGTTTGGAGTTGAAAGTATATCGACAACTCGATCTGATACGTGTCTACTACCTGGTTCTAGCACGCGCTTCTTAAATCCTAGTAGGGGTCCTATGTTATTGGGCTTGGTAAAATCAATCAACTCGGTAGCTGATTCAATCTCACACTTTCCCGTATTAGTGTTAGCTTTGATTTGTATTAACAGATCTCCCTCTTCCGGATCACCACTAATTTGATTCTTTATATAGTTAACGATTTCAGCCAACTCGTAGCTACCCGGTTCAATAGTTATTTCCTTTTCTCCGTAATAAAATTTATTTTTGCCTGGGTATATATTCCGTATAGTGTGACTTGTATATAAGCCTACTAAACCTAGTGAGTATTCGTAACGCACGTGATCTAGTGTTATAGGTGGATAAATACGATCCGTAGAAAGCTTGTTCCCTGTACCGTACACCGTGATGGTCCTAGCCATACTTAACCGATTTACACTTTCACCTTTCTTTTATACAAAAATCGTAGACACAGATGTCCGCAGTTGTATGTATTGAACTTTTGTTCTTGGGCTACGTTGTAATATACGGCGCAGCGAGGCCCTAAATATTTCACAAGTTCAGCTGGCGGTCTTAGGTCTCCGAAGGGGTCATAGTACAAAACCACGTTTCGATCCTTTCTATAAGCAACCCAATGAGTACCCGGTCCTCCAGCGTCGTCAAGATTAACAATAGCTCTTTCGAATTGCAAAGGTTTCGTTGCAGGTAGACTTGTTCTCATATAGACACCTCTAAAATAGGGAATGTCTTTAGCATGTTTTATTATATCTAGGTCTGTAAGTGGTCTCCGAGGCAAGTTATTCAGTTTTTTGACCGCCTGACATATGGTTTTAAGTACAATGCAGCTCCGCCAGCTCTATACGGCTTCAGGTAAAGGGCGTTCCCGTTCTTACCGCCTAAAGCGATAGCTTCCATACTTTTATTATGCCGTGTAGTTTCTTCTAGCTGTCTCTTATTACTATTAGCAGTGTTAACAGCTTTTGCTACGCCCGACGCGCCTCCTATAATTGCACCGAAAGCCGAGAGGCAAGTAAAAATTGGTATGAGAGGTAAAATACCCCCTGTAGCTGTAGGTACTGGAATAATTCGGGGTACTTTAACGTTTTTTCGACCGCCTACGTTTTGAATGATTCTTCTGGCAGCGCTCAGGGCATGATGTATTAAGTCTTTACCCGTGAGTCTCTCGCTTGCATGATTCACTACACCAACAAGTTTCTTTTAAACGCCACCTTTGAAAGTGACAGTTTTCTTCTTCATCATCTTTCTAGCGAGACCCTTTTTCGCTGACGGTTTCTTTGTCTTTACGCCCATTCCCAGCTTTCTTTTAGCCTTCATTATACCGGTTACAAACAGAGCTGATGCTTTTCCCCCTAATTTAGAGTCTTTAGCCTTAACACGCTTCCAAGCAGCTTCTTCTAATACACGATCTGCCCGGTGTCTACTGTTCAAATCGGAGCTTTGAGCGTACGAGATGTCGTGCTGCATACACGCCTGGTCCAAAAAGGGTTTATACCTTTATCGCCACGTTGTAATCTTTTAGATAATTTAGTACCAGGTCCACAGTGCTGATAAGAAGGAAGATGTAGTTCAATAGGTAGCTTGTCTATGAGCTTGTTAATAACACCGTTACCCTCGTAAACTAACATCTGGTACTGAGAGAAGAGACTATTTGTACCTGTATTTATACTCGGTCGCCGCCGGACTAATCTGCATTCTGAAATCTCTGCATATAGATAAAGGCTCTATGATCAGCTTGTAGAATTTTACACAGCTGCTTTTCAACATTATGTATTCTTCTTTGAAAACGGTATCTGTCCAGAGCTAATGTTTGCCAGTCTCCCTTTCTCGCCTGTCTGTATGCATACTCCCATACTATCATATGATGTATATTATTCATGCATGCGTCGGCGAAACTTACTTTCTTTACCATATCGATGTTTTGCTGCTACTACTACTACATATCGCTATGTTTGAAGAGTTATTGATATTAGTAAAACTAAAACTTTGTTTAAATACATTTTTATTTCTTCAACGATACATTTAGGCTAAGATAGAAAAAAATAACTGATTAGCGTAGATATAAGCAAACTAAGGATCTGCGCAGCATTCCCGTAAGGCTCACCACATTTCCTATCCCCGCTAATCAGGCATTTGATATAATACACTTAAAACTAGAATAAAAATGGTGTCCATATCAATATGATTAGGTCAACCGATAGTAGTAGTAAATTCCGTTATTAGTCGGCATTGTACACACTCTTTATGTTGTAAGAGTTCGTGCGTGTTGCAGATTCAGCTATTAGGGCATCAAACGATGATCGCATAACTTTTTGTGTATCCTCGAGCGTTTGTACTTTATCTAATAATTTTTTATAATTACTATCTAGGGTATTATTCGTTTTTCTATCTTTGTCAACACACTCGAATGATTAGTTTTCATCTCATCATTTGCTATTAGGAGATTTCTCTTTGTTTCTTTTTCCAACGTTGTTAGCAAACTGTTAAGTTTACTAGTTTCAATGTCAACCTTTGTTACCTTTTGCTTTAGATCTTTAATAGTGTTCTGAGTGTCGGTAGTCATTGTAATGAAGGTTTGTACAGCAGAGTCGAATTGAGCATCTACATAGGCTTTAGAAGTGACAACCGTACCATCTATAGTGTAACTTACTGAAACAATACGTTTATCATCTGCATTAAACTGCATTTGATCGTTTGTATGCATAGCTCGCTTGTTAAAATAATGCCTAGAGATATAACAACAAGCGATGTTATTATTACTGGCTAAAACTTTTTAAACAATTTATATTAACAACTTAGAATAGGAAAACTAACAAGTATTTATTAAAGAATTTTAAAAGTAAGGTATTAAAATTTAAAAATAAGGCTTTCCCTGTATACTAATTTAACGAATTTCTTGGTTCGTGTACGTCTGATTGTATCTGAAACGATTACAGCCCTTTTATAGCTGCGTTTGTATATCCTCGAATATCCTAAACTAAAACTTATTTTTTTTATGTACTTGTTATGTTTCCAATATTCCCCTAATCGTTCAACGCCAGCTATTACTCGTATTTGAATAGTTATTAAATTCAATATTATCAACTAATTTTGGTATCAAGATTGATTTTTGTTCGAAATCAGGGCTGCTTGTTGAATAATACGTAGATTTGTTGCATGAATTCAGTATGTACGTCCATGATTGCGTCGCATTTAATCAATTCAAAAAAACAACCGATCAATGAAACAGAATCAGAATAAGGGTAAAAGACCGTACTTTCGACGACTAACAAATACAAGTTTCCCTTTCATCGTAATAATTATTACTGCCTGCTCTGTGAGGGTCGTAATTTATAATACGAATAGGGAGGTATTCATCTATCACTATATATATTCAATTTTCAAGTATATGAAATTATAAAAATGATGGTATGTAATTATCTGTACTTGTTGTAAGTTCATTCCAACATATTTGAAATATTTCAAAAGAAATATTTTGAAATGAAGAAATCCCTTGATTAAACTGAGGTAAAGTACATGTTTATTGAGTTCATTCCGAATTAGCTTCTGTATTTGAACGTTATTCGGTGATAAGGTGATAAAGTAGCGGGTAAATTCGATAACCTCTTTAACATTAATTTTTTTTTGGAAAAATCTCGAAGGGGTATAGCGATTTTAATTACTTGAAACTATACTGTACCATTTTCAACCTGTTACGTCATTTGTTTTTAAAGTAATGATAAAATTTTAAATTATATACACGAGTCATTGTGTTGGAAAGTTGAATTGAATTTTTAAAAATAATTATTTACAAGTAACTTACAGAAGAAGGTATGTTATGCCAGTAACGTAAAATAAAAATATGTTTATTATTCCTATTTCGGACGTTCAAGCGTTATCTGATCGTAGAATACCAGGCAGGTAAAAAGAACACAGGTAAAACCTTTTGTAAAAAGAAGGGTTCTCTTTTAATTAACTTAATTATATCCCTTATATATATAAACTGGAGTGAGCTTTTTCATTTGAAGTAAATCGTAAATCACGTTGAATTTTCTTTTAATATCAAAATTATTATTCTGATCAAGTTGACTTAAGCCGGTGTTGATTGTATACGTGTTATTAGCAATCATGGATGGAAAACGAACGCATTGATTAGGTTTATAAAGCTTTACACAGGACGCATTTTAACAAACAAAATAATAATTAAGTTGATTGGCCAATATATCTAATTTAAATTACTAATCACGTATGCATCCCTAAATGTAATACCTTTTTTATTCTAACAAATGGATGTTATTTTTAATTCTGTTTTTGTTCTAACCTATATGTGATGGAGCATAAAATTGTTAAAATGCTAAACGCCTACTAAGATCCACTTTACACGTTTATGAGTAATATGATACTGACAAAGATAGTATTATTTAAGCATAAGTGTTAGAGAGAGAGAGATAGTATACTAAGTTCAGAGTTATTTCAGTTCTCGTAAATCTCTGATATCATCTATCAAACAATTTCGTGTCGGAACAAACTTTTGTTTATTCAAAAGAAAAGTGACAGACCGCCCTAAAGATATTATGTGAAAATCTAAGTATTTTGATTCGGAAAGGAAATAAGTTAAAACCTAACCATCATCGACCATACTCTTTTGTTTTTACTGTACAAGGATTTTAAAAATGTTCAAGGATTAGTACCTGCTATCGTGCCTCAGGTAGTCAACCCCGACCTTTTTGGGGTATAGTGATGCATTTTAATCTGATAATTATCTCGATTTCAACAATTACGTTAAGAAAGGGAGAATTTTTTACCTGTTTTGAGTTTTAAGCAGGTAGAATTCCATATATTTCTAGTGATTTGGAGATCAAATCGGGCCTTTTTAAAAGAATGCAGACATAGCCTCAGGGTGTTTGTTTCCCTTTTGTCATCGAGACCCGGATATTTGAGTTTAGTTTATCGCGGTACCTTGTACTGTATAGCTGTGTTAATAAGGAGCGGTTTTAAATTTAAAAAGATGATTAGTGTAATATTCCTTCTTGATGAGGTGCGGTGGTTAAGATGTTATAATTTAACGTGATATCTGGTATTACAAAGCGCAAATGGTAAGTTATTTTTCTGCATTAGAATTAGGTTTTTTCTCCTTTTAAATAGTTAATTCAGCCGTTGATACTAATACATATTAGTGTTAAAAACCATTCCGATCCCTGAACGTGATTCAAGAGTCTGTGTATTTATTAACGTAATTTTCTTAACATGGAGATCCGAAAGCCCTTCACGAAGAGTAGCTACTGACATAGATATATCGGTGAGTCGAGCTTGCAAAACTCGTTGATATCATTAACGATTGTTGGTTTCTTTAAATTTCATGATCTCTTTGGGTAGAAAGTTTCATTAGAATACAACGGTCTTGATCACGTGGTTAGTCGTGAAATATAAAATTCAAGTTAGCCGTACATAGGTCGTCGTCGTCGTCGTCGATAATACAGATTTCTTCATGACGTCACCACCTCTGTTGACAGTATGACAGATTCAGTACAGTTTCAAATTTAGCGACACATGTTATTAGGATGATGGGAGAGAAGGAGAAAGTGAGAGAGCGAGAGAGTGAGAGAGTGAGAAAGAAGGCTCTTTAATGCATCCTGTAATAGGTGATAAGGAGAGAGCGAGAGAGTGAGAGAATGAGAAAGAAGGCTCTTTAATGCGACCTCTAATAGGTGAGAAGGAGAGAGTGAGAGAGTGAGAGAGAAGGCTCTTTAATGCGACCTCTAATAGGTGAGAAGGAGAGAGTGAGAGAGCGAGAAGGAGAGAGTGTGAGGAGAGAGTGAGAGAGAAGGCTCTTTAATGAGACCTTTAATAGCAGTACATAGGTAATGGATAATACAGATTTCTTTAATTCGACCTTTATTGGTAGTACATCCTCGCGTCTCAATTACATATTTATTAGATTAATAAATTTAATTCACGCCCCACTTGCATATTAATTAGATCAATCAATTTAATTCACGCCTTACCTGCATATTAATTAGAGCAATAAATTTAATTCGCGCCTCATTTGCATATTTATTAGATCAAATAATTTAATTCACGCCTAATTTGCATATTTATTAGATCAAATAATTTAATTGGATCATTTAAATAGAGCTATAAATTTAATTCGCGCGTCATTTGCATATTTATTAGATCAAATAATTTAATTCACGCCTCATTTGCATATTTATTAGATCAATCATTTTAATTAGAGCAATTAATTATGCTAATTAGGTTCCCACGGTCATCAAGATTTTCCCACGCTCAAGGGACCCAATACCTACTATCTACTTTATCCGTAAAATGGTTGTATGCAAGATCTAAGTCTGTTGAACCATCAAAATTTTTAAATTTCGTATTAAAGGATTTCACCTCTTCCAAGTCCTTTGATGGCAATTCAAACAGATTATTATAATTTGTTTTACGTGGGGCTCGTAGTCGCACAATTTCTTGATATGTTTCCGGCTGCTGGTGTAGGGTTTGTTCAATTGTTTTAACAAATCCATTTTTCTACGTAAAAACAAAGATACACACACACACATGTTAGAATTTAAATAGTAGCAAAAAATTTAACACGCACAAGAATAATAATAATAATAATTAGTTTTAACATACCTGTTTAGTTGAACCAAACAATAATAATTATCACTATCGCCGTAACGTAGCCGGCGAAAACAAAACTAAAACTAAAAAACGGAAGGGCTTGGCGCTTTTATAACCTTAGAATCTGCAGGAATGAACAGGCGTACAGATGCATCTGTTTGTAAGATAAAAATCTAAATTTACTACACCCGAGCAAAAGGGTTCAGCATCGTTAACGGTGAAAAGGGTCGACGGTACACCTGCGCTGTCAATTAACATTTATCTAAGTGGCCAATCTAACCGACTATGTATTGCCGTGAAAATCATGCAAGGACTTGCTCGAGGTTGCCAAAATATGAGAATGCGTATAAACGACAGAAGGCCATATCTTATTGTGTTATATATATTGAAACTAAAAAAAACGAATTGTTTTCTTATAACAGATTTAATTTTTAATTCATGCATCAGTTCATTTTTGATTAATAAGAACTAAATATGAAATAATATTACAACGTGTTTTACTTATTATGCTAGATGCTTTATTAAAAATATTGTATCACCAAATTATCATAGGTACATATAAGTGGTTATTATACATGTTCCCAGTGACGTCACGCTTCAAATGAAATTCATTCAATTAGAAATCGTTCGTGAGACTTCTCATTCGCTAACTTTGATAGTATACGTCTTATTTAGATTGAACAATAATAGTAATTCAATAACAAAATAAAACACTATTAAATCTTCACTTATTTCACAGTAGCTTCTTCAGATAAAGACTGGTTAAAACTCTGTGTAGCGAAACGACAGTCATAATATTTTTCAAACATAAATAAGTGAAGAATTAATAGTGTTTTATTGTGTTATTGAATTTAATATGGATCTTCATCAAGTAAAGGCCGAATCAATCCAATTTATAATAGTAATTTATTGTATAAGCGTTTTAGATAGCATTTTATTCACGCAAGAATGTTTAAACGCGAGAGCTTGCTCGAGCGTTTAATTTTCTTAAGTGAATAAAATGCATCTGAAACCCGTATGCAATACAATGTTTTATCCACAATCACACTCATTTAGAATCAGAATTGCCAAATTTTATCAAAAAATTATTTGACATTTTACTGCGACGGCGGATGTTACCTTGAAAATCATTATTCGTGTTCCATTTGTCGTAGTACCTTTGCTTTACTGGTTGCTAGTGTGTTCAACAATCATTATAATTCCATGTG